>JARGCV010000247.1:0-300188 GCA_034064705.1 Bothrops alternatus
CTTCCCTCCCTCTTCCCTCCTTTATTTTTCCTTCCTTCCTTCCTTCCTTCCTTCCTTCCTTCCTTCCTTCCTTCCTTCCTTCCTTCCTTCCTTCCTTCCTTCCTTCCTTCTGTCAATTCCCAGTTCTTGGGGTCTGCCAGTCACACTGGAATTGTTCACGTGTGTGTGTGTGGAGGGGGGGAGAGGTACAGGAAACAGTGCCCAGGAAAAAACAGCTATGGGTCCCATCAATTAGTGATTGTCATGGGGGAGGGGGACCATGAAAAGGGCCTTCCCAGTGGTGACACCCCCCCCAAGATATGGCTGGCCCACACATGGCTTTGTCGGCAGCCCTGGAGATTCATGAATGGAGGGGATCAAAGGTTGCTATTGCCCTGGTAGTGGGCTGGGTTTTCTAAAAATGATTTTTATGTTTTAATAATAATAATAGTAAAGTTGGAAGGGACCTTGGAGGTCATCGAGTCCAACCCCCTGCTCAGACAGGAAACCCTATGCCATTTCGGACAAACGGCCGTCCAGTCTCTTCTAAGAAATTTCAGTGTTGGAGCATTCACCACTTCTGGAGGCAGGTTGTTCCACTGGTTAATTGTTCTAACTGTCAGGAAGTTTCTCCTTAGTTCTAGGTTGCTTCTCTCCTTGATGAGTTCCCATCCGTTGCTTCTTGTCCTGCCTTCAGGCGCCTTGGAAAATAGATTGACTCCCTCTTCTCTGGGGCAGCCCCTGAGATACTGGAAGGCTGCTATGCTGTCCCCCTCGTCCTTCTCTTCCTTAAACTAGACATCCCCAATTCCAGCAACCGTTCCTCATATGTTTAATCCTCAGTCCCCTGATCCTCTTTGTTGCTCTTCTCTGCTCTCTTTCCAGAGTCTCCGCATCTTTTTTACATCTACCGGTAGGTGACCAAAACTGGATGCGTATTCCAAGTGTGGCCTTACCCAGGCCTTGTAAAGTGGTATTAACCCTTCCTGTGATCCTGATTCTCTCCCTCGGTTGATGCAGCCCAGCACTGTGTTGGCCTTTTTGGCAGCTGCAGCACACGGCTGGCTCCTATGTAAGGATTGTCCACTAGGACTCCGAGGTCCCTCTCACAGTTGCTACTATTGAGCAAGGTACCCCCTATACTATACCTGTACATTTGGTTTTTCTTGCCTAAATGTAGAACCTTCCTCTTTTCACCACTGAATTTCATTTTGTTAGCTAGCGCCCAGTGTTCAAATCTGTCTGATTTTTAATGTTGTAAGCTGCCTGGGTCACCTAAGTGTCAGTTAGGCAGCTATATAAATTTGTTTAGTAATTAAATTTATAATAAAATACTTGCACCTCCTTCCCCGAGCTGATGGGTCTCCAGATACAAGAGACTCAAACTCGCCTTGGCCGTGGGATGGCTGGGGAGCATGGGCCTAGCAAAGAAGGCCCTCTTCTGTGATCCCACCAATGGGACCCATAACATATCCTGCCTCCCCATCAGGGTGGGCTGGATGGATGCAAGAGGGGAGGGGTGGTCCATCAAAGATCTTCTGGACCTTACGACTATCCAATGAGGTCCTCCTTTAGTTGCCCCACAAAGGAGGGAGACGAGATGGTTCTCTACAAGGGGAGATCTTCCTGTGGCAGAAATGAGGCAGGAATATTCTCCAAAGCCCCAGAGGGCAGGACGAGAAACAACGGATGGAAACGGATCAAGAAGAGAAGCAACCTGGAATGAAGGAGAAACTTCCTGACAGTGAGGACAATCAACCAGTGGAACAGAAGTTGCCTTCAGAAATCGTGGGCGCTCCATCCCTGCAGGTTTTTAAGAAGAGACTGGACAGTCACTGTCTGAAATGACATAGGGGCACCTGCTTCAGCAGGGGGCTGGACTAGAAGACCTCCAAGGTCCCTTCTAGCCCATAGGATTCTATATTCAGCCATCTTAAAGCATGCTGGTTGGGGAATTCTAGGGGTTAAGTCAGAGGGGGATCCAACCTGGAACTAAGGAGAAACTTCCTGACAGGGAGGACAAGGAACCAGTGGAACTCCTTGCCTCCAGAAGTTGTGGGATGCTCCATCCCTGGAGGTTTTCAAGAAGAGACTTGGGACAGCCACCTGTCTGAAATGGTATAGGGTTTCTTGCTTGAGCAGGGGGTTGGACTAGATGACCTCCAAAGTCCCTTCCAGCTCTATTCTGGTGGATTGACTTACCGCCATTCATTTAGCAACCATTCAAAAGACAACAAAGGCACTGGGAAAAGTGACCTTTTCCCACTCTTACGACCGTCGCTGCCTCTTCCTGCACAACAGTTCCCACTTCCCATTCCTGCCCAAATCAGCTCCAGAAAGGAGCAGAGTGGGGATCTCCCTGTCCTGAGATCTTCCTTCCCTTGCACCCAGTGACTCCTACTTCTTCTGCCAAGTCCACCCCTCCCCTTGGACCCTCCTTGGCGTTGACCTTTCTACGGGGCTGGCCCGATCCCCCTCCCACGCGGGCTGCCATCTAGCCCAACCTCAGGCACTTAACGTGTCTAAGCTCCCTTCCTATCCAATCCCTATATTTATCTCCCACGAAACAAAAGAAGTGCCTATTAAAGATAATGACTTTCTCCAGCCTTTGCCAACCCAAGTTGGGGTCAGGAGAACAGGGTCCCCCTTCCTGCCTCCACATGGACCCAGGGCAGAGCTCCGGGCTTGGGGGTCAGTGGTTCCCTGTCCAAATATTGTGGGTCCCGAGTTTGCGCCCACCCGTCATTTCAAAACCGCCAAAGGAGCCGTGCTGGTTAATGGAGGTTGTGGCTTCTAAACAGGGACCGAGCCGAGCGGGTCCTGCAGTGGCACTTAAGGGTCCGGCTGGGAGAAAAGGTGTGAATTAATTCCAGATGTAATTACCTTAAAGAATATAATTTGCTTTTCAACCGCAGTGGAAAAACTCTCCCTGGGCTGAGCACAATAACGCAGCCAGGGTGCAAGGCACACCTTCAGACGTGGGACTTAATGTTAAGTGGTAACACAAGTAGTTAATATTTTTTTAGTAGGTCTGGACTAGATGACCTACAAAGTCCCTTCCAATTCTATTCTATTCTATTCTATTCTATTCTATTCTATTCTATTCTATTCTGTTCTGTTCTGTTCTGTTCTGTTCTGTTCTGTTCTGTTCTGTTCTGTTCTGTTCTGTTCTGTTCCGTTCCGTCGTTCTATTCTATTCTGTATTTCTGTTCTATCCTATCCTATCATATCCCATACATTATATTCCTCATTCTATTCTATTCTGTTCTGGTTCTGTTCTGTTCTGTTCCGTTCCGTTCCGTTCCGTTCCATTCTATTCTATTCTGTATTTCTGTCCTATCCTATTCTATCGTATCCCATACATTATATTCCTCATTCTATTCTATTCTATTCTATTCTATTCTATTCTGTTCTGTTCTGTTCTGTTCTGTTCTGTTCTGTTCCGTTCCGTTCCGTTCCGTTCCGTTCCATTCTATTCTATTCTGTATTTCTGTCCTATCCTATTCTATCGTATCCCATACATTATATTCCTCATTCTATTCTATTCTATTCTATTCTATTCTGTTCTGTTCTGTTCTGTTCTGTTCTGTTCCATTCCGTTCCGTTCCGTTCCGTTCCGTTCCATTCTATTCTGTATTCTGTTCTATGCTATCCTATCATATCCCATACATTATATTCCTCATTCTATTCTATTCTATTCTAATCTATTCTATTCTATTCTATTCTATCTATTCTATTCTATTCTATTCTATTCTATTCTATTCTATTCCATTCCCATTCCATTCCATTCCATTCCATTCTATTCTATTCTATTCTGTATTTCTGTTCTATCCTATCCTATCCTATCCTATCCTATCCTATCCTATCCTATCCTATCCTATCCTATCCTATCCCATACATTATATTCCTCATTCTATTCTATTCTATTCTATTCTATTCTATTCTATTCTGTTCTGTTCTGTTCTGTTCTGTTCTGTTCTGTTCCGTTCCGTTCCGTTCCGTTCCGTTCCATTCTATTCTATTCTGTATTTCTGTTCTATCCTATCCTATCCTATCCTATCCTATCCTATACATTATATTCCTCATTCTATTCTATTCTATTCTGTTCCGTTCCGTTCCGTTCCATTCCATTCCATTCCATTCATTCCATTCTATTCTATTCTATTCTATTCTATTCTTTCTATTCTATTCGTATTCTATTCTATTCTATTCTATTCTATTCTATTCTATTCTATTCTATTCTATTCTATTCTATTCTATATTTATTCTGTTCTGTTCTATTCTATTCTAACCCTGGACCTCAGCTAACCAAGCAGGCTGGATTCCTGCCACACGCTAAGCCACACACTCACTCTCACACTCCCTCGTGCAGACCCAGTAAACACACACCCAAACTGAAACCATATTTGCAATTGCATGAACAGGACCTTCCAAGCAAGTGTTGTGTGAATGCTGCCTTCTGGGTCACGAGTGGGCAGCCCTGTTTCCTGCAAGTCCTTCTTCTTTCGATGATACTCTGGGATTTTATTTCAAAACGTGGGTAGCGAACCCTGGTTCTTTGGCGGTGCCGGCCGTTGGGTCCAAAGCCTGCAGGGATCATGCGAGGGTGTGAGCTGACCTGGGTGGGGCATCCCCCCAAAATAGATGGCTTTAAAGTGGTGTATTTCACTCAAGAGAAAGAGAGCCTCACTAGCAATCAATCAATCAATCAATCAGAACAGAGCTGGAAGGGATCTTGGAGGTCTTATAGTCCACCCCTCTGCTCACACTGGAGACCTGGCTTATACCAATTTAGGCAAATGGGGCTGTCCAGTCTCTTCTTAAAATCCTTAATTTCTTCTTAAAATTCCTCCTTAATTCCAGATTGTTTCTCTCCTTGATGAGTTTCCATCCCTTACTTCTTCTCCTGCCTCCAGGGGCTTTGGAGAATAGGCTGACCCCCCCTCCCCCTCTTCTTTGTGGCAGCCCCTCATTCTCCCCACCCCACCCCAGATCCCTACTTTCTCTAGATTGGCCCTCCCCAAGTCCTGCAACGGGTCTTTGTGTGTTTAATCCTCTTTAACAAGGGAAGGCTTGAAGCCTTAGCAATCACTTAAATGTGAGATGGCAACTTGGCTCCGAGAGCGTGGTGGGCATCCGCGATGGAGGAAAGACGGGGGCTGGTTCCACCAGGATCTCCTTCAAGTGTGGCTTGGGAGATACCTTCAGCTTTCGTGGGCCTCTGTGGCTGAGTCTCCCAGCAGGGAGGGATCCAAAACGTTGCGGTTTGGAGTCAGCCTGGAAAAGACCGATAAAAAAGCTGTGATGAGGTCATCCTGCTGGGAGTCAATTGCCTTATAAAAATAGGAGCTTAAAAACAATGTGAGATCCCTCTTCTTCTCTGCCTGTCTGTCTGTCTGTCGCTCACTCTGTCTTTCTTTCTCACGCGCGCACACCCAAAGAATCCTGTTTGCGTTTAGGTGATGGGGAAAGAAGGAGGTTTTGTGCTTTGTGTGTCCGTGTGTGTGTGTGCATGTAAAGGGACGGTGAGGGGATAGATGAGAGAGAGAGAGAGAGAGAGAGAGAGAGAGAGAGAGAGAGAGAGAGAGAGAGAGAGAGACAGACAGACAGACAGACAGACAGACAGACAGACAGACAGACAGAGAGACAGAGAGACAGAGAGAGAGACAGAGAGATGAAAGGAAGGAAGGAAGGAAGGAAGGAAGGAAGAAAGAAAGAAAGAAAGAAAGAAAGAAAAGAAAGAAAGAAAAAGAAAGAAAGAAAGAAAGAAAGAAAGAAAAATAGATAGATGAGAGATGAGAGAGAGATCCCAGTAGGATCCAAGCTATTCATTTGCTCCTTAGTAACAGAATAATAAAGTTGGATGGGACCTTGGAGGTCTTCTAGACCTGTTCTAGACCAAGCTCTTGCTCAAGTAGAAGATCCCATACCATTTCAAACAAATGTTTCTCCAATCTCTTCTTAAAAACTTCCAGTGTTGGAGCATTCACCGCTTCTGGAGGCAGGTTGTTCCACTGGTTAATTATTCTCACTGTCAGGAAGTTTCTCCTTAGTTCCAGGTTGCTTCTCTCCCTGATCAGTTTCCATCCGTTGCTTCTTGTCCGGCCCTCAGGGGCTTTGGAGAAGAGGTTGATACCCACTCTTCTTTCTGCTGTCATGTCCCCCCATGTCCTTGTTTTCTCTAACTGGCCATTCCCAGTTCCTGCATATGTTTTAGTCTCCAGGCCTTGAATCCTCTCAGCTGCTCTTCTCTGCACTTTTTCAGGATCTCCGCATCTGTTTTGTAACGTGGTGACCAAAAGTGGGTCCAATATTCCAAGTGGGGTCTCGCTAAGAGTTTGTATAGTGGTACTGAGCCTTCACGGAGAGTAGCGGAAGTAAACCCCGATCCTTCCAGCCAAACCTTCTTAAGAAGCCATGGATGAGCTGGCCAACTCCTGAATGCTGCTACCCTCGTTTACTCCTCATTTGCCTGCATGGACCTTGTGAAAAGCTGTGGTGCCCAGCTGCCAGATCGGAAGCTACCGAGAGACCCCCTCTCTCCCGCTCCTGGAGGTTGACCTCAGTACTCGGGTTGACTCAGGTTAGGCCATTGGGGATGAAGGGGTTGCCTTTGATGGTTCCTCCTCCTCCAACTGGAGTGGGGCTTAAAATGGACCCTGTAAGGACCAGTTCCCGTTCTTCTGCTCTCCGGTATTTGAAGAAATGGGGGTGGGGGGGAGAGACCCTGATCAGGTGCAATGCAATACACAGCAAACCACAGGTATCTAAAGTGAGAGCAAAACCTCCTTCCTTCTAGGACTGATGATATTCTCCAGTTGGGTCATGAAATGTCTGCAGGTTCAAAGAGCACCAAGGACCCCACAGTCTCCTCCTCCTCTCTGCAAATCCCCCTCCCGTCTAGCACTGGTGATGTTCCCTAGTTGGGTCATGAAACGTCTGCAAGAAAACCACCCAGCTCAGAGAGCACCAAGGACTCTGCAGTCGTCGTCGTCCTCCTCCTCCTCCTCCTCCTCCTCCTCCTCCTCCTCCTCCTCCTCCTCCTCCTCCTCCTCCTCCTCCTCCTCCTCCTCCTCTCCACACACTCTCTCCCTCCCAGCACTGATGACATTCCCTAGTTGGGTCATGAAACGTCTGCAAGAAAACCACCCAGCTCAGAGAGCACCGAGGACCCCACAGTTCTTTTCCTCCTCCTCCTCCTCCTCCTCCTCCTCCTCCTCCTCCTCCTCCTCCTCCTTTCTTCTCCTTCTCCTTCTCCTTTTTCTCCTTCTCCTTTTTTTCCTTCACCTCCTCTCCACAATCCTCCCTCCCTTCTAGCGCTGATGATGTTACCTAGTTAGGGTCAAGAAGCATCTGCAAGAAAACCACCCAGCTTCAGAGAGCACCAAGGACCCCACAGTTCTTTTCCTCCTCCTCCTCCTCCTCCTCCTCCTCCTCCTCCTCCTCCTCCTCCCCTCCACAAATCTAGCATTGCTGATGTGCCCTTGTTGGGTGTACGTCTACTCATCGCCAAGGTCACAGAGCACCAAGGACCTCAGAGTTCAACCCTGAGCTATCCATATTCTCTTCTTCAGAGACGATACCGCTGGGGGCTCCGTGCTTGTGGCCCTCAAGAGCTGGAAGAGCCACGAACGCAGCCTCCCAGAAGCCCCAATGGCTGCCTGCATCCTCCTCTGCCTGGACCTGCTCCACTCCCAGGCACCCAGCCCTTCCTGGCTGATTCCTCCCAGGGCTTCGCCCGCCCTTGGCAATGTGGGAACACGCCGCAACTTTGCCAAGGAGTTTCTCCGATAACCCTGTATTTAGCTGGGTTCCATGAGGAGGCTGGGCCCGCTGCCTGCTCAAAAGACCTTGTCAGCACTGCTATCAAGACCGGCTCCCTCCGGCTTCCAAAGGCTCCCAGCTTTGATATGTGAGCCGTCCACCATCAGTGGTGAGGTTCTCCAAGAGGATGGCCCCCGGGGGAGCAGGCCGAGCGCCAAGGAAGCGCAGAAGGATGCTGACGGCATCGGAAAGGGCTTGGAAAGGCCGGGGCCCCCATCGCCAATCAGGCTGCGCTGGAGTGATTTAATGCCAGGCAAGGATCCTCTGGCTGCCGGACGTGAGAAAGGATCCGGAACGGGCCAAGCCAGCAGAAGGAGACTGGAGGCTGCTGACTCAGCACCATCCTTCCAGCCTTCCGGAGACTGTGCTTCAGGCTGAGCCCTCGCCCTGGGAAAAGAGCAAGGCCCAAGCAGGAGACCCTAGACCAGGGGTAGGCAAACTTGGCTCTTTTATGACTGGTGGACTTCAACTCCCAGAATTCCTGAGCCAGCCACGCTGAGGGAAAGGGAGAGGTTTCCAAGCTGAGCCAGGCTGGCTGAGGAATTCTGGGAGTTGAAGTCCATGAGTCATGAAGAGGCCATAGTTCCCCACGCTGGCTGAGGAATTCTGGGAGTTGAAGTCCACCAATCATGAAGGGGCCATAGTTCCCCCATGCTGGCTGAGGGATTCTGGGAGTTGAAGTCCACCAGTCATGAGGGGGCCATAGTTCCCCCATGCTGGCTGAGGAATTCTGGGAGTTGAAGTCCACCAGTCATGAGGGGGCCATAGTTTCCCCCATGCTGGCTGAGGGATTCTGGGAGTTGAAGTCCACCAGTCATAAAAGGGCCAAGGTTGCCTACACCTGCACTAAATGAATGGCTGTAACTTGAGGACTAGCAGTGAATCCAAATTCACTTCTATCCAGCCCCGTATCATCATCTCTTCTGATATTTTATAAATTCCTTAAAAAGAAAAGAAATCAAAGAAGGAAAGAAACAGGGGTAGGCAACCTTGGCCCCCTCATGACTTGCAACACCTTGACCTGGGCCCAGAAGCCAAGGCACAAAACCACAAGGCACCCCAAATCCCCGTTGCTTAGTGAGACAGTTGCTAAGTGAGTTTTCCTCAATTTGTGACCTTCCTCGCCACAGTTGTTTTTAAGTGAATCACTGCAGCTGTGAAGTTACTAACCCGGTTAATCGGGCCTGGGTCCCCCATGGAATCTGCTTGTCAGAAAGTTAGAAAAGGGGATCGCATCACACACACACACACACACCACCCCTGGCACACAGCAACAGTCATAAGTAAATGTCAGGGGCCAAGCGGCCAGATGTTGATCACGTGATGCATGGGGATGCTGCAAGGGTTAGGGTTAGGGTTCCTTGCAAACGCTTCATGACCAGACTAGATAACATGATCAAATCACCACAAGGAAAGCACCCAACTCAGAGAGACCAGTCCTCCCCCCCCTCCTCCTCTCCCGTCTAGCACTGATGATGTTCCCTAGTTGGGTCATGAAACGTCTGCAAGGAAACCACTCAGCTCAGAGAGCACCAAGGACCCCACAATCCTTCCTTCCTTCCTTCCTTCCTTCTTTCCTTCTTTCCTTCTTTCTTTCTTCCTCTCTCTCTCTCTCTTTCTCTTTTTTTCTTTCTTTTTCTCCTCCTCCTCCTCCTCCTCCTCTTTCTTTCTGTAAGCCTCTTTCTCTTCTAGCCCTGATGATTCTTCCTAGTTGGGTCATGAAACATCTGCAAGAAAACCACCCATCTCAGAGAGCCCCAAGGACCCCACAATCCTTCCTTCCTTCCTTCCTTCCTTTTTTCTTTCTCTTTCTTCCTCTCTTTTCTTTCTTTCTCTCTCTCTTTCTTTCTCTCTTTTTTCTTTCTTTTTTCTTTCTTTTTCTCCTCCTCCTCCTCCTCCTCCTCCTCCTTTCTGCAAGCCCCTCTCTCTTCTAGCCCTGATGATTTTTCCTAGTTGGGTCATGAAACGTCTGCAAGGAAACCACCCAGCTCAGAGAGCCCCCAGGACCCCCACAATCCTCATCATGTCCATTTTCTCTTCATTGCAAGTTTTGTTAGTTCTCGTTGCTCACAAATTGCTCTCTCTCTCTCCTTCCCTCTCTCTCTCTCTCTCTCTCTCTCTCTCTCTCTCTCTCTCTCTCTCTCTCTCTCTCTCTCTCTCTCTCTCTCTCTCTCTCTCTCTCTCTCTCTCTCTCTCTCCTGGTTTAACAGGGCCTTTTGCTCCGTCTCCCCTTCCTGCAGCCTGGCCGAAGACCTCAGAGACAATGCCGGAAAGAAGAATAAAAGTGTGGGTTTTGCAGCTCCCTGGGGCCGCTTCCCGGGGCCTGACTCATGTGCAGTCCGCGGTTTTTGTTTTTTTAAAAAGGTAACTTCCAATGTAGGAGTCGGTGGATCCATTTTTAGACCCAGAAGGGGGAGAAAATTGTATCTCTCAAAGTCCAAGCCCTCCCCAGCTTTTAATATAAGTTATATTTTAAAAAATGTGAATGGCAGCATCTTGGAGGCCGGAGACGGGAAAGACTCCACAAAGGCAGAGTTGTGGCCGAGCGGGAGACAGCCGAGGGGGCGAAGGATAAATTATTTCCCTGCTTCCTGGGTTGCAAAGCGGTCCCAATTTGGGTGGAAGAGCGCCTGTCGGCCCCTGGAACGGTTGACTACACCCAGTCCTTGAATTACGACCAAAACTTCCATCGCTAAGCGAGACCTTTGTGGAGGGAGCTGGGCTCCCTTTTACGTCCTCACTTGCCATAATTGCTAAGTGAACCAGTGCAGTTATCAAGTTAGGAACACGGACGTTAAGCGGATCATGCTTCCCACCCCCCTTGACTTTGCTCATCAGGAGGTTCCCAAAAGGAGATCTGGTGATCTGGGACGCTGCGACTGTCATAAATACAGTATGAGTCGGTTGCCAAGGGTCTGAAATTTGATCCCGTGACCGTGGAGGAGGCTGCAACGGTTGTAAGTATGAAAAAGGGTCATGAGTTCACTTATGTGATGCTCACTTGTTTTCCATGCTGTTCTGACTTTGGACGATCACTAAATGAACCGTTGTAAGTTGGGGATCTACCTGTATAAGTCTCAGATTTATTTATTTTATTTATTTATTGGATTTCTATGCCGCCCTTTTTCCGGGAACTCAGGGCGGCTCACAGCATAATAGAAATCAACATTAAAATACATATAAAAAAAGAACCCCTGAATTAAAAAACCAATCATCCAACAAACATGCACACAAACATACACTGGCTAGGGGCAAGATGTTAACTGCCCCAGGCCTGCCGGCAGAGGTGTGTCTTGAGCAGTTTACGAAAGGCGGAGAGGGTGGGGGCGACACGGATCTCCGGGGGGAGTTGGTTCCAGAGGGCCGGGGCCGCAACAGAGAGGGCTCTTCCCCTAGGCCCCGCCAGGCGACACTGTCTGGCTGACGGGATCTGGAGAAGGCCGACTCTGTGGGCCCTAACCGGCCGCTGGGATTCATGAGGCAGCAGATGGTCGTGAATGCTGGGTGTTGTAGTTCAGGATGTATGAGGTTGTGCTGAGATTTGGACGGTGAAGACAAGCAACCTGGAACTAAGGAGAAACTTCCTGACAGTGAGGACAATTAACCAGTGGAACCACCTGCCTCCAGAAGCGGTGAATGCTCCAACACTGGAGGTTTTTAAGAAGAGACTGGACAGCCATTTGCCTGAAAAGGCAGAGGGTCTCCTGCCTTGGGTTAGGGGTTTGACTAAAAGACCTCCAAGGCCCCTTCCAACTATGTTATTCTGTTAATCAAGGAGAGAAGCAACCTGGAACTAAGGAGAAACTTCCTGACAGAGAGAACAATTAACCAGTGGAACAACCTGTCTCCAGAAGCAGTGAATGCTCCAACCCTGGAATTTTTTAAGAAGAGACTGGACAGCCATTTGTCTGAAATGGTATAGGGTTTCCTGCCTGAGCAGGGGGTTGGGCTAGATGACCTCCAAGGTCCCAACTCCATTATTCTATTCTATTCTATTCTATTCTATTCTATTCTATTCTATTCTATTCTATTCTAATTATTATTATTATTATTATTATTATTATTATTATTATTATTATTATTATTATTATTATTATTATTACGCAGAGAAGCCCACCGTTCTGTTCGTGGAGTCCCATTGAACTCAGTAGGATTTACATTTGAGTAAAGGCCAGGGATCCTATGGGATGTCTGGGTTGAACTGTTCCATCTGCAGGTCTCACCTTGATCACAAATTTGCCGAGAGTGTTGATAAGGAGGAATTGTGTATTTGAAATGCATATTTCACGTCGTCCCAATGAAATTCTGTGTTCCAGCTCCCTGGAGCCTAACTCATGCAAGCGGAGCTGTTTGTTTTTCAAAAGGTAACTCATGTATGAGAAGTTACACACACACACACACACACACACACACACACACACACACACACACACTGACGTAACCTTGCCTTCCACTTGTCCATGGAGATCCTCAGCCATCCAGGTCCTGGTTGTCCCAAAGGCGCTTTTTTTTAAACAAGGCAACTGGACTTTCTTGTTTTTCCTTTGAAGACCTTTTCCTTCTCCTCCCAGGAGCTTCTTCAGCTCTAGACAGGAGGGCGGGGAAGGGAAGGATTGATACGGCTTCCGTTCCCCACCATCCAGTCAGAGCTGAAGAAGGGAGTCCAATTGCTTCTTGAAAAAGCCCCTTTGGGACATGCCTTCCGCTTCACCCAATACTTCACACGCAATTCACCGATGGAACAGAAGTTGCCTCCAGAGGCTGTGGGAGCTTCATCACTGGAAGCTTTCAAGAAGAGACTGGATGGCCATCGGTCAGAAATGGTCTAGCGCAGGGCCAGGCAACCTTGGCTCTTTTAGGACTGGTGGACTTCAACTCCCAGAATTCCTGAGCCAGCCTGGCTCATCTTGGAAGCCTCTCCCTTTCCCCTCAGCATGGCTGGCTGAGGAATTCTGGGAGTTGAAGTCCACCAGTCATGAAGGGGCCACAGTTCCCCCACGCTGGCTCAGGAATTCTGGGAGTTGAAGTCCACCAGTCATGAAGGGGCCACAGTTCCCCCATGCTGGCTGAGGAATTCTGGGAGTTGAAGTCCACCAGTCATGAAGGGGCCACAGTTCCCCCATGCTGGCTGAGGAATTCTGGGAGTTGAAGTCCACCAGTCATGAAGGGGCCACAGTTCCCCCATGCTGGCTGAGGAATTCTGGGAGTTGAAGTCCACCAGTCATAAAAGAGCCAAGGTTGCCTACCTCTGCTTTAGACCATTTCGGACCATTTCCAATCTGGATGGAAGACACCTCGCATCTCATAGCTGGCTGAGGAATTCTGGGAACTGAAGTCCACAAGTCCTTAAAGTTGTCAAAGTTGCAGACCCCTGCCCTAGACTATGGCTGTCCAGTCTCTTCTTAAGAACGTCCAGTGATGGAGCACCCAGAACCTCTGAAGGAAGGTCTTTCCACTGATGGTCCTCACCGTCAGGAGCTGGATCTATAGAACAGACTGGAAAGGAACTTGGAGGTCGTCTAGTCCAGCCCCCTGCTTCAGCAGGAGACCCTACACCATTTCAGACAAGTGGCTGTCCAGTCTCTTCTGAAGAACTTCCAGTGATGGAGCACCCACAACTTCTGGAGGCAGGTTGTTCCACTGGTCAATTATTCTATCAGTTAGGAAATTCCTCCTTAGTTCTAGGTTGCTTCTCTCTTTGATGAGTTTCCATCCGTCGATGGATAGGTGGGTTGACTGCTCTTGATCCTCTTTCACCATCCTCAGATCATGATTTCTCCACTGATCATGGTTAGAGGGAAAAGCAGCAGCAGCCGGCCTGTTGAGAGGGGAGGGAGAAAGCGAGGTGAGACGGGAGCAGTGGAAAAACTTCAGACATGATGTAAGAGGGGGGCAGAGGCAGCCTTTGAAGGCTCCATCCAAGACTATAAAAGACCAGAGAGAGAGAGAAAAGAGAAGCTGGAGGATCCGTTTGGGGAGATCTGCCTGGAAAACAAAGGCCACTTGGGGATTTCTTGCAAGGGATCTGTGAATCCTAGCAAGGTGAGTGGGCAGTTACCCCTTTTTACTCATCTCTGGTTTTTCTCGCCTTGGGGAATCGGTTCGAGTTTCCTTGGGTTGCAAAGCCACGATCGCTTTGCAAAGGAGAGCAAGTTTTGAAAAATTTGCTGGATAAATATCTGGGCTCCCCCCCTTCCATTCAGCCTGTGATTTGGGGGTTTCTTTTCCGCTCCCCAAGAGTGATGCAAATCCTCCCAAATGCATGAGAAGATCTCCATGGTCCCTGCCAACCTTAAACGTTCTATATTCTCCACGCTTGGAATAAGGCATCCAGTCTCGGTCACCACGATGGGGAAAAAAAGATGTTGAGACTCTGGAAAGAGTCCAGAGAAGAGCAACAAAGAGGATCAGGGGACTGGAGGCTAAAACATATAAGGAAAGGCTGCTGGAATTGGGTATGTCTAGTTTAACGAAGAGAAGGACGAGGGGAGACAGGATAGCAGTCTTCCAGTCTCTCAGGGGCTGCCCCAAAGAAGAGGGAGTCAAGCTATTCTCCAAAGCCCCTGAAGGCAGGACAAGAAGCAACGGATGGAAACCAATCAAGGAGAGAAGCAACCTAGAACTAAGGAGAAACTTCCTGACAGTGAGAACAATTAACCAGTGGAACGACCTGTCTCCAGAAGCGGTGGATGCTCCAACACTGGAAGTTTTTAAGAAGAGACTGGACAGCCATTTGCCTGAAATGGTGTTTTCTGCCTGAGCAGGGGCTTGGACTAGATGACCTCCAAGGTCCCTTCCAACATTATTATTATTATTATTATTATTATTATTATTATTATTATTATTATTATTATTATTATTATTATTATTATTATTATTATTATTATTTGGGGCGTGGGTGATTTTTCTCTTCATTATTTTGGGCTAAGTTGTGGTCGTAAGGCGAATATTTCCTGTATTTATTTGCCTGTTTGCATCTGCCTTGCATCTGTCTGAGATAGTCTAGGGTTTCCTGCTTGAGCAGGGGGCTGGACTAGGAGACCTCTTAGGTCCCTTCCAACTCCATTATTCTATGTTCTCATTCTCCAAAATTTGGTATGTGGGAGATTTTTCTCTTCTCTCAGCTCACCCTAAAGACTTAAAACTGAAATAAGAGCAGCATTTGAACTCTGCTCTTTCGGGGGCCAGTATCTCAAGAGGCTTGTGACGGAAAGAAATGGAGGAGACTCTTCTGAAGGACTTGACAGGGGGAGCCTCGCACCAGAAGGGATTCAAGTTAAGAATGAATGAGTTGGCGGGAACTTCAAGGGCCATCTAGTCCACCCCCTCATTCAGCACGGGAATCCTTCGCCACAGGTGGCCTTCCACCCACCCCTTTCAAAACCAACAGTGAAGCTGACTCCATCCCATCTCTGTCCTGACCGACAGCCTCCTTGCTTCTTCTTCCCATCTCACCTGAGTCCTTTCATTCCCACCTCTTGTGGACCTGCACCCAATTTTGGGAGGAGGATGGAGCATCAACAACTCCGAAAGGCCACTTCTGTTCCGCTGGTTAATTGTCTTCACTGTCAGGAAGTTTCTCCTTAGTTCCAGGTTGCTTCTCTCCTTGGTTAGTTTCCACCCGGTGCTTCTTGTCCTGCCCTCAGGCGCTTTGGGGAACAGGTGGGACCCCCTCCTCTCTGTGTTAGCTCCCCCAAATATTGGAAGACTGCTATCATGTCACCCCTGGTCCTTCTTTTCATTAAACTAGACAGGCCTAATTGTTCTAACTGTCAGGAAGTTTCTCCTTAGTTCCAGGTTGCTTCTCTCCTTGGTGAGTTTCCATCCGTTGCTTCTTGTCCTGCCTTCAGGGGCTTTGGAGAAGAGCTTGACTCCCTCTTCTTTGGGGCAGCCGCTCAGATACTGGAACTCTGCTATCCTGTCCCCCCTCGTCCTTCTCTTCGTTAAACTGGACATCCCCAATTCCAGCCGCTGTTCTTGTCTCCAGTCCTTTAATCATCTTAATATTTATTCGCTATGTATATGTAGGAGTGTTGGTCTATACATATGTTGTACATAGTATGTTTAGGTGTGTATCATGTATGTGTTTCACTTTGAGAGTGGGCAACTAAATTTCATTTTTGATGTGCGCTGTTGTGCCCACAGTAAAAAAATGACAATAAAGTCTTATCCTATCCTATCCTATCCTATCCTATCCTATCCTATCCTATCCTATCCTATCCTATCCTATCCTATCCTATCTTATCTTATCTTATCTTATCTTATCTTATCTTATCTTATCTTATCTTATCTTATCTTATCTTATCTTATCTTATCTTATCTTACCTTACCTTATCTTACCTTACCTTATCTTACCTTATCTTACCTTATCATTTTATCTTATCTTTTCTTGTCTTACCTTATCTTATCTTATTAAGATAAGCCGCCCTGAGTTCTCCGGAATAGGGCGGCATAGAAATTAAATAATAAATAAATAAATAAATAAATAAATAAATAAATAAATAAATAATAATAATAATATCCTATCTTGTATCTTATCTTATCTTATATCTTATATCTTGTCTTATATTTTATATCTTATATCTTATCTTATATCTTATATCTTATCTTATCTTATCTCATCTTGCTTTTCTCTGCACTTTTTCCAAAGTCTCAACACCTTTTTTGTATTGTGGTGACCAAAACTGGATTCCGGGTGTGGCCTTACTAAGGCTTTGTAAAACGGTACTAATACTTCGTGTGATTTTGATTCTATGCCTCTGTCTATGCAACCCAGGATTGTATTAGACTAGGTTGTACTATTATACTAGATGGCATTAGACTATGCGGTTCCTGCACATCTCACATCTGGAAGGTGATGAACGGTTCCTGCAACCGTTCATCAACGGTTCATCACCTTCCAGATGTGAGATGTGCCCCCCCACTGATCTTGACCTCCTGGGGACGCAGCCCCCCTCCCGTGGCCTCCGCTTCAAGCATTGCTTCAGCTGTGGTCTAAGTCACATTGTCTTTTATAGCACAGCTCCCATTGTGTTTATTTGGATTAGCCTTGGGGGCTTAAATTTAGCTCCAGGGAACAGCAGGGCAAACATTTAAGCCATTTATTTTTACATCTCCCATTTCTGTATCTTGATAATAAGGATGTGGCTCCTTCTTGACCCGTCAACTGAGGTCAGATATGATATTGTTGTCATTACCGAAACTTGGTAATGATGAAACCCACAAATGGAACACACAGCTAGAGGGATTTAAATTGTTTAAAAGAAACAAATAAAAGAGGAAGTGGAGAAATATAAGAAATATATATAAGAATATTATATATATGTGTGTGTAGGTCTTTGGTTCTTCGGGTTTTCTCCCACGTAGAATTTGAAGTGTCTTGGCGATGTTTCGACGAAGTCCCATTCGTCATCTTCAGGCAATGTGCTCCTAGAAGCACGAAGCCGAAAGCACCAGCCTGAAGATGACGAATGAGACTTCGTCGAAACGTCGCCAAGACACTTCAAATATATAAGAAATAACTACATCTCTACATAATTAGAGCGCAACAACGATGAAAACTGTCTTGAATGCATTTGGGTAGGTCAATATAAAAGGGGGGGGAATGACATTGCCATAGGTGAATACTACAGGCCACCCAACCAAACAGAAGAAATAGATAAACTTTTTGCTAGTCAGCTAACTAAGGTATGTAGGAAGCACATCACAATAGTAATGGGGGACTTTAATTATCCTGACATCAACTGGGAGACAAACTCTGCACCAAGTGGAAGATCAAACAGGTTCCTGACAAACCTAGCAGACAACTTTGTCTCCCAAAAAGTAGAGAAGGGAACTAGGGGATTAGCCATATTGGATCTAATCGTCACTAACAGGGACGAAATGATAGAAGGTGTTGAAGCCACAGGAACCTTGGGAGGAAGTGATCATGCAATATTGGAATTCAACATTATGCAAGCACAAGCGATAGAACACAGTCAAACTAGAGTCTTGGGCTTCAAGAGAGCTAATTTCAATAAACTTAGAGAGGGCTCAGGAAGGATTCCATGGAGGAGAATCCTCAAGGGGAAAACAACTCAAGAAGCTTGGGAAATTTTGAAAAGTGAGATAATAAAGCCCAGTCTAGCACAATACCAACAAAGAGGAAAAATAACAGCTCTCAAAAGAAACCAGCGTGGCTGCATAAAGAACTCTCTGATAAATTGAAAGACAAAAAGGACAAATGTAAACAGTGGAAAGAGGGGCAGATAGCTAAGGCAGAATATCAGCAAATAGCCCGAGCCTGCAAAGATGAAGTGAGGAAAGCTAAGGCCTAAAATGAACTAAGGCTCGCGATCAAAGTCAAAAATAACAACAACAAAAAAGCGTCTTTCAACACGTCAAAAACAAGAAAAAAAAGTCAAGGAAACGATTGGTCCATTAGTGGGAGAAACTGGCAAGCAACAGGGAGAAAGTAGAACTACTCAACTCGATTTTTGCATCCATCTTTACACGAAGGGAAAAAACAGTCCAACCTAACTAAGCTCTTCTTTGGGGCAGCCCCTCAAATATTGGAAGGCTGATATCCTGTCCCCCCTCATCCTTCTCTTCATTAAACTAGACACACCCAATTTCAGCAGCCATTCCTCGTATGCTTTAGCCTCCAGTCCCCTGATCGTCTTTGTTGCTCTTCTCTGCATCCTTTCTGATCTAAGCTGATCTAAATTGCCTTCGGTTCCAAAGCCGTGGTGAAAACAGACTCTCCCGATCTTGTGGCATCCTTGGGGGCTTTCTGAGAAAATAAAAAAAAGAGTTATTAATTTTAAAAAGGATCCAGAAGCAAAACCCCGAGCAAACTTGTAGTCTGGCAGCATTTGCGTTGTCAGTGGAAGAGGATTTGTGAAGCTTTGTGTTTGTATTGTAAAAGCTTTTCCAGAATCTTTGGGCATGAAGCTTGTCGTCCCTAATCTTTTCTGCGCACTGCAGACTCAAATCAGAATTTTAAAAAATAACATACACACACAAACACATACAAACACACACACAACCCGCCTTTTTTTCCCTGCTAAAAAAAGAATTTGTTCCTACTCAACCTCGTTTGTTTGCCCAGCTTATCATGCAGGTTGGGAATAAGGTCCAGAATCTGCAAAGAGTGGAACAGCCCCACTCAGCTCAGACTGTGCTTTGAAGTCGCATCAGATGGGGAAATGAATTTGGTCTCCCCTTATGCAAAAACATCTGTGCAGTTGATCTGGGGGGGGGGCACAAAGCTGTCAATCTGTCTTTCTCCTTAAAGGGCCTAAGAGGAGAAAAAGACTTCAGCACAAGGCTAAGATCCAGGAGAACCAAGGTCCTAAAAAGGCATTGAAAAAGTTCTCCACATGGTAAAGATTGATTGGGGAGGGAATCTTTGTTTGATATTGCTATTTTAAATATCCCCAGCTCAGGGGTCCCTGGTGCTCTCTGAGCTGGGTGCTTTTCTTGCAGACATTCCATGACCCAACTAGGCAACATCATCAGTGCTAGAAGGGAGGGGGGTTTGCAGAGTGGAGGAAGGAGAGGTGGAGCAGGAGGAGGAGGAGGTGGTGGTGGTGCTCTCTGAGCTGGGTGCTTTTCTTGCAGACCTTCCATGACCCAACTAGGTAACATCATCAGTGCTAGAAGGGAGGGGGGTTTGCAGAGAAGAAGAAGAAGAAGGAGAAGGAGAAGGAGAAGGAGAAGGAGAAGGAGAAGAAGAAGAAGAAGAAGAAGAAGAAGAAGAAGAAGAAGAAGAAGAAGAAGAAGAAGAAGAAGAAGAAGAAGAAGAAGAAGAAGAAGAGGAGGAGGAGGAGGAGGAGGAGGAGGAGGAGGAGGAGGAGGAGGAGGAGGAGGAGGAGGAGGAGGAGGAGGAGGAGGAGGAGGAGGAGCTGCTCTCTGGGCTGGCTGCTTTTCTTGCAGACCTTCCATGACCCAGCGAAGTAACTAAGGGCCTATCCTGAGCCACAGAGATTCCCTTCTACTGAATCCCAGATGACCCTGGGATAAATCCGCCCAGCTGCTGAACACAGGGATGGGCTCAGAGTCAGACACACAGTTGCAGAATCACAACAGGGGAGATCTGGTGATGGCCAGAAGGTTCCAGAAAGGACCCCCAGCTGCCCGGGAGCCAGGACTGTCAAACTGGAAGCCTACAAGGGCCCATGCAGTCGAGAGCTGCCCCGACAGAAGCCGGGGCATCCAGATCAGGAAAGATTAACAAACACATTATGCTCTTTGCAGTCTCGTTTCCACAGGGGGCTCTTGCCTAGCCGGCTGGGGAATTCTGGGAGTTGAAGTCCATCAAGCTGCCCCAGCTTGAGAGACACTGGATTAAACCTTGAAACTGCAGCTGCCAAAGGACGTGGGAAAGCCGGCCATCTGGTGAAGGAGACTTGGAGGTGGGAAACGGGCTATTTCCAGAAGCCAGTCCTCCCCCCCCCAAAAAAAATAATATTTTTTTTAAATCAATCTCTTAATTAGGGGAAACGGGCAGGCTCACTTCCAGATGCAAGGATGCAATTTATGGAAGCAATAATTTACTCTGAGCTGTGACTGCATTTGACATTCTGGTGTCCTCCGGAACGGCCGACATCTGTCACTCCAGCAGTGATAGATGGGTAAACCAGCTTAGCTTGGCCAAAGGCTGGAAGTACGTCCAGGAAGTCCTCAGCTTACAACTATTAGCTTAGTCACCGTTCTAAAATTGCAATGATCCTGGGAAAGGGGACTTAGCACCGTTTTGTCATGCTTAACGGCCATTGCATCCTCCCCGGGGTCACGGGATCAAAATTCAGGCACTGGAAGGGACCTTGGAGGTCATCTAGTCCAACCCCCTGCTCAGGCAGGAAACCCTATACCCTTTCAGACAAATGGCTGTCCAGTCTCTTTTTGAAAGCCTCCAGTGATGGAGCATCTACTACTTCTGGAGGCAGGCGGTTCCACTGGTTCTAACTGTCAGGAAGTTTCTCCTTAGTTCCAGGTTGCTTCTCTCCTTGGTGTTTCCATCCGTTGCTTCTTGTCCTACCTTCAGGGGCTTTGGAGAATAGCTTGACTCCCTCTTCTTTGGGGCAGCCCCTGAGATACTGGAAGGCTGCTATCCTGTCCCCCCCTCGTCCGTCTCTTCGTTCAACTAGACCTACCCAATTCCTGCAGCCGTTCTTCGTATGCTTTAGCCTCCAGTCCCCTGATCATCTTTGTTGCTCTTCTCTGCACTCTTTCCAGAGTCTCCGCATCTTTTTTGTGTTGTGTCTCACTTAAATGTCTCGCTTAGCAACAGAAATTTTGGGCTCAGTGGTGGTTGTAAGTCAAGGACTATCTGTAATTTACAGTTCCAAGCCCCCCCCTCAAAAAAAACACCATCATCTCCCAATCCTTGACTTTAACCCCTGAGCATTTAATCAGAGAAAAGAGAAAGTGCAACCATGGAGGAATCCCCATTCCCAGTCGCGATGGGGACCCCACAGCAGGTGGGTGAGGACGAGAAGAGGGGCTCTGGGGGCGGGGTGAGTGGGCCGGAGGCAGCCCGCTAGCTTGAGGAGCAATGTATGGCTCCGGCAGATGTTGGTTCCTGCCATTGTCCGATCCTGCCGAGACTGGAACCCAAGTCCTGCTCAGGGATTTGCTGCAGGAGGGTTTCAGCAATCAGACATATTCCAAGTTGCAGGAGCGTTTGGGATGTGCAAGTCATTTAAATGGATATAGAGCCAGTTTGCTGTAGTGGGGAAGGCGCCAAGCTAGAAACCAGGAGACGGAGAGTTCTAGTCCCGCCTTAGGAGTGAAAGCCAGCTGGGTTGACTTTGGGCCAATCACCAGGAGACGATGAGTTTTAGTCCCGCCTTAGGAGTGAAAGACGGCTGAGTAACTTTGGGCCAATCACCAGGAGACGGTGAGTTCTAGTCCCGCCTTAGGAGTGAAAGACGGCTGAGTAACTTTGGGCCAATCACCAGGAGACGGTGAGTTCTAGTCCCGCCTTAGGAGTGAAAGACGGCTGAGTGACTTTGGGCCAATCACCAGGAGACGGAAAGTTCTAGTCCTGCACGAAAGCCAGCTGGGTTGACTTTGGGCCAATCACCAGGAGACGGTGAGTTTTAGTCCCGCCTTAGGAGTGAAAGACGGCTGAGTAACTTTGGGCCAATCACTAGGAGACGCTGAGTTCTAGTCCCGCCTTAGGCGTGAAAGCCAGCTGGGTGACTTTGGGCCAATCACTAGGAGACTCTGAGTTCTAGTCCCGCTTTAGGTGTGAAAGCCAGCTGGGTTGACTTTGGGCCAATCACTAGGAGACAGAGAGTTCTAGTCCCGCCTTAGGCATGAAAGCCAGCTGGGTTGACTTTGGGCCAATCACTCTGTCATAGCCCAACCCACCTCACAGGATTGTTGTGAGTAAATAGGAGAAGGAAGGAGTTATAAGTGTTTGCCGCTTTGATTTCTTATAAAGTAATAAAGGCCAGATTAAATTTAAAAAACAACAACAACACCCTCCTGTCATCCTGATATACCGTAGTTTAGTTGATTATGAAAGTGTGAGCTTTGCATTTTGGCACTTTTGCAGTAACAAGGAAGTCGGAAGGTAGAACACAATGTTCCTTCTCTAACGTCGCAGTGCTGTTATCCACATCTGAAAGAGAAAGACGAGTAAAATTGTGTATTTTCTGGAACGGGAAAATGCTTCATTTTGTGTTTGGTAGGAAAAAGGGGACATTTTCCAATTCTGGCAGACAAAAATGTCTAAATTGGGCTTGTGCAGCAAGGTTTTGAAATGGACGTCTTCTTTCCTGTTATTTTGTGGGTTTTTGTGTGAATTTTCACACCATTTTTTGGACATTTAACCAGGGAGAATCAAAGCCAATGAAATGGCCTTACTGGGGCTTCAATGCAGCAGTCAGAGAGCACGATCGCCATCTGGTGGTGAATCGGAGCACAGCAGTTTTCACAAGCACCTTTACCTTTCCTGCTCGGAAATGGGCGCAACGTTAAAAATAATAATAATTATTATTATTTTTAAAAAATTATTATTATTTTTAATTTAGAAAATTAAAATGCAAATTTATAAGAATTTTTTTTACAAAATAAAACAAAAGATTAAAAATGAGCATTAAAAAAGAAAAAAAAGTCTAGTCCTCTGCCATTTCTTTTTCTTTCTTTCTTTCCTTCTTTTTTTTAAATGCATTCTAAAATATCTTGTGCCCTCCAGGAAAAACTCAAGACTGGGCATCCCCTAGCAACATCTTCCTGCAAACTTAAGAAATGAACTGTGTTTTGTTTGTTTGTTTGTTTGTTTTGCAGATGCAGGCCTGCCAGCAGACAGCAGGATACCTCATCCTGACCCTTCTACTCCTCTGGCAGCCCAGGAGAACCTTCCAGGTACAGAGCATTCAAGAGGTGAGGGTGGTGGTGGTTATGCTGCACCCTCTGCCTGTGGCTGGCCAAGATCACTGGGTGGTGACATGCCCTGTCCTGTGGCTTTCTTGCTTGGGGCGCCCTCATGGGGTCAGGGTTTCTCCCCCGTCAAACTTTCCAGCGTTTTCAGATATGTTCATGTGTATTAATGGAAAAGATCTTGCAGGGATGGAAGAAGAGAAAATAGCAAGGGAACAGTCAGGTAAGAGATAGCTTAGCCCTCAGCTGCATGATGGACAGAGAAAGAGTGCAGAGAAGAGCAACAAAGGTGATCAGGGGACTGGAGGCTAAAACATACAAGGAACGGTTGCTGGAATTGGGGATGTCTAATTTAATGAAGAGAAGGATGAGGGGGGACATGATAGCAGCCTTCCAGTGTCTCAGGGGCTGCCCCAAAGAAGAGGGAGTCAAGCTCTTCTCCAAAGTGCCTGAAGGCAGGACAAGAAGCAACGGATGGAAACTAATCAAGGAGAGAAGCAACCTGGAACTAAGGAGGAATTTCCTGATGCTTAGAACAATTAACCAGTGGAACTCCTTGCCTCCAGAAGCGGTGAATGCTCCACCACTGGAAGTTTTTAAGAAGAGACTGGACAGCCATTTGTCCGAATGGGGGTTGGACTAGATGACCTCCAAGATCCCTTCCAACATTATTGTTGTTGTTGTTGTTGTTGTTGTTGTTAAGAGGATCAGAAGGAACCCTCCATAGTATCTTGGGCTCCAGAGGAGACGGTGGGAGATTTGTACTTTCAGACTTATAAGATTGTGTTAATGTAGCTTTAGAGAACAGTCAGATAAGAGGCAGCTGAGCCCTCGTTTGCATAATGGGTGGGGCAAGAGGCTTAGGAGGGACCCTCAGACGAGTTTCTCAGACCGTATAGGAGACGGCGGGAGATTCGTCCTTTCAGATTTGCTCTCCAGGTGCCGACGGATGATTCCCAACGAAGAAAGCACAGCTGAGCCATTCCAATCTCTAATGCAAAAGTTTATTGAGCACACCATTTTGGCACGGATGAATAGGAAACCAGCTCTGGTTACTTGGTGCCTATTAAAGCTTAGAATCTCCCTCCCCCCCCCCATTAGTGCAGGTCACATTATCCAATAAGGCAGGGGTTCTCAACCTTGGCAACTTTAAGACTTGTGGACTTCAACTCCCAGAATTCCTCAGCCAGCAAAGCTGGCTGAGGAATTCTGGGAGTTGAAGTCCACAAGTCTTAAAGTTGCCAAGGTTGAGAACCCCTGCAATAAGGTGTCAAACCATGGTTATGAGAGGATGTTTCAGTTTCCAGTAAAGAGTTTCTTGGACAACCTCGATTCTCACAGCTCAGCAGTCCAACGTCTGAAGCCTGCATTCCACTCTTCCCTCACCTGCCCCCAAATCTGTAAGCAAGCTAAAAAGCAAAAATGGAGGCAGTGACACAAGCATTCTTCGTGGCGTGACACTTGTAAGATTCTGTTCAGGTAGCTTTAGGGCAGGGCTTTTCAACCTTTTCACCCGTTGTACCACTTTTAGGATATGGCAACATCCGAGGACCACCCGTCGCCTAGCAAGGTGTCAAAAACGTGACCAAAAAAAAAAGGAAAAAAGTGATAAAGTACAGGTAGTCCTCGACTTACAACAGTTCACTTAGTGACTATTTGAAGTTACAATGGCACTGAAAAAAGTGCCCCCCAAGTTATAGCTGAGCAAGACACCTGCCTGCCCGCCCGGCAGCGCTCTTCCTCCTGTCCGAGGTTTCCATTGTTGTGAGCATTTCTGTTGAGGATTGACAGCGGGGGTACGGTGGGATATGCGTGGTTTTTATTCCCCCTGTCTGATGGGTGGTTGCAGCAGGTTTTGGTCACTTCACATGACCCTGGGATGCTGTGACCGTCATAACTATGAATCAGTTGTCACGCATCTGAATGTAAATCACAAGACCCTGGAGATAAGGCAACATTCCAGCTGATCGGCGCTTCTTCAGGGGCTCAGCAGAGCTCCAGCTGGAGCCTGGCGCTATCCTGGCGCTTCCGCTGAGCCCTGACAGCCCCGAAGAAGCCCCGATCAGCTGGAAAGCGGCATTGATCCTGGCGCTTCCGCTGAGCCCTGACAGCCCTGCAACTCCAGCCGTCTCTCACTCAGGCTTGTGCGGTGCTACCACCAGTTCAGCTCATTCCCCTCCCCCGCTACCCCTTTCCTAGGATGGTCATGTACCCCCTGCCAGGTGCCAATGTACCACAGGTGGTACCCGTACCACTGGTTGAAAAGCCCTGCTTTAGGGAACAGTCAGATAAGAGAGCACGTAGCCCTCAGCTGCATAATGGGTGGAAAAAAAGAGACTCAGAAGGGACCTTTCTCAGGCTGTAAAAGAGACAGTGGCGGAATTTGTACTTTCAGACTTGCAAGATTCTGTTAATGCAGCTTTGAAAAAAGTAGAATTATGTCAAGGCATTGATTTAACAGCTAAAAAGCTTATGTAATGTAAGATGTAAAATGTAATGATGGGACTGACTCAGCAGGGTCCATGTCTCTTTAAGAGCCGCTGTATAAAAAGGAAGGCTCTGCGGATGTGTTTTCTTCTCTTCTGTTTCCTGCCATAACAGCGGTGTGTTGGATCCTGCTGTGTTGGCACGTGTATGTATATTGTTCCTGGTGTATGACGTTGTAGATAGTGTAAGCTAAACCACCATTTAATATAGACCTCTGTTTACTGTGTTTACTTCTGGGTTATCTCGCGCGATAAGACTGTGCATGCAATTACCTGTCCGGTAAACTGACCTCATGCTAGCCTCAGTCAGGACCAACATAATTTGGTGAAGATGGTGGGAAGCCCAAAAAAAAACATCCTGTCAACCGTCCGGCTAGCAAATCCAACATTGAAGAGACTCTACTGTCTTGAGGTGCCATAAGAGACAATCTTTATTGAATACACGTACTGGCACTGAAGAAGCAAAATCAACTCTAGTTTTCCCGCGCGAAACTCTGGTTAGTTAATGGTTTTTAATGCTCGACGGAAGGTGCGTAAGTCCATCATCGTACGGAGTTCGGGGGGGAGCTCGTTCCATAGCGTGGGAGCTCCCACAGAGAAGGCCCTCCCCCTGGGGGTCGCCATTATGGTTTTTCATAACCCCCACCCACCATGAGTTCACCTTGTCCAATCACAGCCTTTCTATCTGTTATAGGAATGGTTCACTTCTCCGATAGCTACCTGCTTTTGATGACCTTGGATGGTGTTGTGATTCCGTGCCAGCCTGTGATCCCGGTAGTTGAGTCTGGGGAATCAGAGGAGGAGGAGGAGGAGGAGGAGGAGGAGGAGGGGCCTGGAGAGCCATCAGAGTCGGAGGGAGGCTCTGATGAGCTTACAAACTAATGAAGAGGCTGGTCCTTCCACTTGCGATCAAGCTGAGAGCCAGCTGTGCTGGGAAGCTGAGTCGGACTCGGAGGAAGCACAGCTGGAAGACCTCAGAGACGCTCGTAAACGTAGACAGGTCACACGAGTAAGACAGAGGGAGGCAGTGGGGCGACTCCAGGGGTGGAGGAGAAAGCAGTGAGAAGCCATGCCTTGGGGGCTGCATAACAAAAAGGGAATGTGTGGGCAGGGCTGGTTGCTGGAGGCAACTGTTTGCAAAGAACTTCAGTGTCAAGAGATCATGGTCTGTCTATTTTACCTGTGAGTTATTTCCTGTTTGACTCATGATCCATTTTGCTTTTGGACAAGGTTGGAAAAGTGTTCTGTTGCTTTTGTTTTTCTGGGACAATTATCAGGTCTGTAACTTAGGGTTTATTTTCCAGTCTACTGTTAAAAGAGGAGTTGTCTTTGTGAAGTAACAAGGATGTGCGTAGGCTGGGACAGAACAACCTTCTGCCTAGGTAGCCATTGTCCCTCACTCCATCTTCTTTTATGTCACAGCAGCCCCTGGATCCCACCCTCGCCCCTGGCCCAGGGCGGCTTCCTCCTTCCAGGGAAGAGAAGTCCACGACTGACCTGGTGGCCAAAATGTTACTCCTGAATGAGCTGGTGTCCCTGGAGAACGACGTCTTTGAGACCAAGAAGAAGAGGAGCTTCAGCGGGTTTGGCTCACCACTTGACAGACTTTCCAAGGGCCTGAAGACCAAGCAGAGGTGGGTGACACCCAAGCTTCTTCTGCTTCTTCACACACGTCATTCTTGAGGTGGTTGGTGACCACAATCATGAAGATGATCTCCATTGTTGTGTCCAACTCTTGGCGATTCTGTGGGCCTCCTTCTTGAGGTGGTTGGTGACCACGATCATGAAGATGATCTCCATTGTTGGGTCCGACTCTTGGCGATTCTGTGGGCCTCCTTCTTGAGGTGGTTGGTGACCACGATCATGAAGATGATCTCCATTGTTGGGTCCGACTCTTGGCGATTCTGTGGGCCTCCTTCTTGAGGTGGTTGGTGACCACGATCATGAAGATGATCTCCATTGTTGGGTCCGACTCTTGGCGATTCTGTGGGCCTCCTTCTTGAGGTGGTTGGTGACCACGATCATGAAGATGATCTTCATTGTTGGGTCCGACTCTTGGCGATTCTGTGGACCTTGTAGTCTCTCCCCATCTTCCAATCTTGCTTCTTTGTGTTGTTCTGTGCTCTGGCTGGGTGTCATCTTTGATGGGGTGTCCAGCCACCCTCTTCTTTGGTGGTCTGGTTCCCTTTTGCCACTAACTCTTCCCATCTAGATGGGGCAGGTGTTTCTCTGTATGGAATGAACTGGATGGAAACTGATGAAGGAGAGAAGCAACCTAGAATTAAGGAGAAATTATCTATCAGTGAGAACAATTAACAATTAACCAGGGGAGCTTCTCCCTCGCTGGAGGTTTTTAAGAAGAGACTCGACAGCCGTTTCTCTGAAATGGTAGAGGGTCTCCTGCTTTTGAGCCAGGGGTTGGACTAGAAGACCTCTGAGGTCCCTTCCAACCCTGTCCTTCTATTATTCTGTCCTCCTTCCTTCCTTCCTTCCTTCCTTCCTTCCTTCCTTCCTTCCTTCCTTCCTTCCTCCCTTCCTTCCTTCCTTCCTTCCTTCCAGACGGCTTTTAAGAAGACACAACCATTAGTCTGGAATGGTCTAGACTCGAGTCTCCTCCCTGGGCCAGGGGTGGACTAGAAGACCTCCAAGGTCCCTTCCAACTCTTCCTTTTGTTATTGTGCATTCTGTTTGGGAGCCGAGCGAACGGAGAACAGGACGGAATGAATTTTGAGATATCGGCATGAAAGGGACTGAGAAAAGGCCAAGAGGGCGATGGAAGGAGAGGCAATATAAAGGCCCGTGTCATAGAGGGAGGACAAAAAAACAACAATGACTATAAACCAGTGTTTCTCAACCTGGACCATTTTAAGGCATGTGGACTTCAACTCCCAGAATTCCACAGCCAGCAACGCTGGCTGTGGAATTCTGGGAGTTGAAGTCCACATGCCTTAAAATGGTCCAGGTTGAGAAACACTGCGTATAAACAGTGCCCAGATATTGGGACATGGTCATTCTTGGTGGGAATAGAACAAAAAAAATCGGCATTAGTGGGGAAAGGAGCAGTTAAGAACTGAGAATGCTTTAGTGACGGAGCGGCTGTGCAATTGGCCCAGTGTGGTTGTGAGAACGCTGAAGCTGCACCCGACCATCGGAAGACTGTGGGGATTGCGGTGCAAAGAGATGGGAAGCCAGAATGAATGGGGGGGGCGGTTAAAAAGAAATGGGGGCACTTTTATTCTGGAAGGAGGTCTTAAAAATTCTGAAAGGATCCTAAAAGGTGAGCAAATCTGGGAAGGCGGGCCAGGCAGGAAGCTTTGCTCTTTAGCCGCTGGCCGAGAAAGGAATGGATTTCAGAAATGTTGTTTTGCCACATGCCCTTTTGGAAAAAAAGAAAAAAAGAAAAAAAAGGGGAGGGGGAGAGCAGCACCAAATGAAGGGAGGTGGGTGATGGAGCGTTTTTGGGCCAGGTTGATTTCGGAAGGAGTTGAGAGCGGGGCCTGATGGGAGCAAAACGTTGGAGAATGAATGAAATTCCGTAAAGAGGATTCAGTGGTAAAGCAATAATAATAATAATAATAATAATAATAATAATAATAATAATAATAATAATAATAATAATAATAATAATAATAATAACAAACATTAACAATAACAATAACAATAACAATAACAATATTGTTTGTTGTAAGTTTAACAATGTATGTTTGTTGTAAGTTTGTCTTTGGATGATTGGTTTTTAATCTAGGGGTTTTATAATGTATTTAATGTCAGATTTCTATATGTTAGTATTTATGTTGTAAGCCGCCCTGAGTTTTTTGGAATAGGGCAGCATAGAAATCGAAATAAATAAATAATAATAATAATAATAATAATAATAATAATAATAATAATAATAGATCTATGATGTTCCTTTGTTTGTTGAACACATCGATGGGTAGGTAGGAGGTGGACTGTAAGTGGAGGGTACTGGTGACATTAGAGGTGCGCTGGGTGGGGGGATGAAAATAGGGGGATTTTGTACACAAGTGGGGTTTGTAGGGAGGAGGAGGAGGAGGAGGAAGAGGGAGGGAGGAGGAGGAGGAGGAGGAGGAGGAAGAGGGAGGGAGGAGGAGGAGGAGGAAGGGAGGGAGGGAGGGAGGGAGGGAGGGAGGAGGAGGAGGAGGAGGAGGAGGAGGAGGAGGAGGAGGAGGAGGAGGAGGAGGAGGAGGAGGAGGAGAACTGTGAGGTCCTGGGTGCTCTCTGAGCTGAGTGGTTTTCTTGCGGACTTTTCACGACCCAACTAGGGAACATCATCAGTAGTAGAAGGAAGGGGGGTTTGCGGAAAGGAGGAGGAGGAGGAGAAGAAGAAGAGAAAGAAAGAGAAAGAAAGAAAGAAAGAAAGAAAGAAAGAAAGAAAGAAAGAAAGAAAGAAAGAAAGAAAGAAAGAAAGAAAGAAAGAAAGAAAGAAAGAAAGAATGAATGATTATAATTAGAGCTCCAGGGCTGGTGCTTATAAGTTAAGCATTCCAGGGAGATTCTTCATTTTGATTAACAGCCTTTATCCTGACATGTGTCAAGTGTGATTATCCAGCATCAGCATTCTTGCTCCTAGCCACTTCTGAGCCTTCCAGCACAGTGTTTGTCTTCTCCCTGGGATCCACTTTCCAAATATTTGAGCAGAAAGAAAGAAACAAAGAGAGAGAGAGAGAAAGAAAGGAAGGAAGGAAGGAAGGAAGGAAGGAAGGAAGGAAGGAAGGAAGGAAGGAAGGAAGGAAGGAAGGAAGGAAGGATTGTGGGGTCCTTGGTTCTCTCTGAGCCTGGTGGCTTTCTTGCAGACGTTTCATGACCCAGCTAGGGAACGCCATCAGTGCTAGGAATGGGGTTAATCTCCTCCTCCTTTTTGCAATCCCCTCCCTTCCACCACTGATGATGTTCCCTAGTTGGGTCATGAAACGTCTGCAAGGAAACCACCCGGCCCAGGCACCCCACCGTTCAACCCTCAGCTCCAAAGGTCCCCTTCTCTTGGCTGGCAGGAAGGGGGTGGGTACGGCGGGGGTCCCCCCCAGGCCTGAAAGAAGCCCCCCCCAGTCCTCTTCCTTGACTCCTCTTTTCCTTGCAGGAAAGTCGTGCAGCTGCCCAAGAAGCGGTTTGGGCTCCCTCTAGACCGGATCGGAGTGAATCGCCCGAGCAGCTCCAGAGGGTAGGAGAAGCCGGTAAGAGCCGGGCAGGCGGAGCCGACGGAACTGTGCGCCACGGCGCCCCCCCCCCACCGCCTTCTCTGCCTCTGGCGGGATGCTGGGGATGGGGGAGGGGCGGGAGGAAGGACCAGATTCCCTTTCCCTTCTCCGCCTTCCATGGGGGGGCAAGTCTTGATCTCCTCCCCTGGAGACCCCTCGGTGGGCTTCAGAAGGCCCCCTGTGCGGGGCTGGGATTCAGCCTGGAAGGCTGAGCTGGGACCTTGGGCTAAAAGGAAATATATTATTATTATTATTATTATTATTATTATTATTATTATTATTATTATTATTATTATTATTATTATTTTATTTTATTTTATTTTATTTTATTTTATTTTATTTTATTTTATTTTATTTTATTATTTTACTATTTATTTTATTTTATTATTCTATTTTACTTTATTCTTTAATTTTTTATTTTATTATTCTATTCTATTTTACTTTATTCTTTAATTTTTTATTTTATTATTCTATTCTATTTTACTTTATTCTTTAATTTTTTATTTTATTTATTTTATATTTTTACATTATTCTAATATTTATTTTATTATTTTATTATTTTATTTTATTATTTTATTTATTGTTATTTTATTTTATTATTTTATTTATTGTTATTTTATTCATTTTTTATTTGATTATTTTATTTGATTATTTATTTTATTTTGTTTGTTACTTTTTGTTTTATTTTATATTTTATTTTATTATTTTATCATTTTATCTTATTATTTTATTTTATTTTATTTTTAGTCTATTCTATTTTATTTTATTATTCTATTCTATTCTATTTTATTTTATTATTTAATTTTATATTTTATTATTTATTTTATTTTGCTTGTTACTTTGTTTTATTTTATATTTTATTATTTTATTTTATATTTTTTATTTTGTTATTCCTTATTTTATTTTATTATTCTATTCTATTTTACTTTATTTTTTATTTTTATATTTTTTATATTTTATTTATATTATTTTAATATTTCTTTTATTACTTTCTTTTATTTTTTTATTTTATTATTTTATTTATTTATTTATATTTTATTTCTATTTATTTTATTATTTCATTTTCTTATTTTATTTTATTTTTATTCCTATTTATATCCCACCTTGATTATTTTTGAAAATAAGGTGGCAAGCATACCTAATACTTCTGCCTCCTCCTATTTCCCCCACAACAGTCCTGTGAGGTGGCTGCGGCTGAGAGAGAGGGACTGGCCCAAGGTCACCTAGCTGGCTTTTTCATCTAAGGCAAGACTAGAACTCACCGACTCCTGGCGATTGGCCCAAAGTCCCCCCAGCTGGCTTTCATGTCTAAGAAGGCAGCATTTGAACTCAGGGTCTCCCAGTTTCAAACCCTCTGCCTTAAACCACTAGCCCAGCGTAGGCAACCTTGGCTCTTATATGACTGGTGGACTTCAACTCCCAGAATTCCTGAGCCAGCCATGCTGAGGGGAAAGAGAGAGGTTTCCAAGCTGAGCCAGGGATTCTGGGAGTTGAAGTCCACGAGTCATGAGGGGGCCATAGTTCCCCCATGCTGGCTGAGGAATTCTGGGAGTTGAAGTCCACGAGCCATGAAGGGGCCATAGTTCCCCCACGCTGGCTGAGGAATTCTGGGAGTTGAAGTCCACGAGCCATGAAGGGGCCATAGTTCCCCCACGCTGGCTGAGGAATTCTGGGAGTTAAAGCCCGCCAGTCATGAAGGGGCCATAGTTCCCCCATGCTGGCTGAGGAATTCTGGGAGTTGAAGTCCGCCAGTCATGAAGGGGCCATAGTTCCCCCACGCTGGCTGAGGAATTCTGGGAGTTGAAGTCCGCCAGTCATGAAGGGGCCATAGTTCCCCCACGCTGGCTGAGGAATTCTGGGAGTTGAAGTCCGCCAGTCATGAAGGGGCCATAGTTCCCCCACGCTGGCTGAGGAATTCTGGGAGTTGAAGTCCACGAGCCATGAAGGGACCATAGTTCCCCCACACTGCCTGAGGAATTCTGGGAGTTGAAGTCCGTGAGTCATGAAGGGGCCACAGTTCCCCCATGCTGGCTGAGGAATTCTGGGAGTTGAAGTCCATGAGTCATGAAGGGGCCATAGTTCCCCCACGCTGGCTGAGGAATTCTGGGAGTTGAAGTCCGCCAGTCATGAAGGGGCCATAGTTCCCCCATGCTGGCTGAGGAATTCTGGGAGTTGAAGTCCACCAGTCATAAAAGAGCCAAGGTTGCTGACCCTTGCACTAGCCCAAACTGGCCCTCGTCAACTTTAACCCATATTTACCTGCTGAAGCGAAGGATCCTGGCCAACATCTGGTGCAGCCCAGGAAATTCGGACTGCAAGACTCCTAGCCAAGATCGTCTCCTGCAGACCGGAGGCCTCGGATTCGGTTCCTGCCAAATCTGGAGACAGGCGGGGAAAAAAACCCCTGCGTGGTCCCTTTTTCTCGCGGGACAAAAGAGAGAAAGAAATTCAATGCATCTGGAGGAATAGAACCGTTTTTAAATTAATCCGGTTTCATTGCAAGGGTGTTTGTATGGAAAGAAGCCTCGGTAAAGCTCTTTATTCCCACCCACCCCCCTTTTGGGCGATTGGGTGGTCTGCTCCCTCAGCTTCCAGATGCAGCCCCTCCCCCTCGTGCCCACCTACCCCCCCCCCCAAAAAGGAAAGGTGTCTGTAGTTAGGAAATGTGTGTTGTAGGCTGGAAATCAGGGAAGCTGCTCCCGATTCACTTGTCCTGACTTGCTTCCCTACAGAGTTCCGGGTGGAACCCGCCTCCTGAGGGTCTCCCCAGGCCTGGAGAAAGAGCTTCGGTGACCCTCCCCACTCAGCGTCCTCCCCCTCCCCGCAGCCCAGCCCATCCCTTCCTGACCACTTGGCAATGAAGGGACCGCTTTCGTTAAAACTGCTCCTGTGTAGTTCTCCACCTCGTACTTCTGGCTCGTTTTGTTCACTGGATCACACTGGTGTTCACTGACACTCTGGCCTCCTGACAGACAGGCACAGAAAGGCTCTCTCTCTCTCTCTCTCTCTCTCTCTCTCTCTCTCTCTCTCTCTGTGTGTGTGTGTGTGTGCGTGTGTGTGTGTGTGTGTGTGTGTGTGCACATACTGTGTATAAGAACCGCATTGCATGCCCTTAAAACACAATAAAAAGGACGGCGTCAGGAACTGCCAGGCTCCTGAGCTGTTGTGACGTGTTGGTGTCCTTCTTCCTGGACCGCTTTCACAAAGTTCTGAGCACAGTTGTGGAGGGCTACAAAGCTCTTTCCCGCCTCTTCACCAGGGCGGGGGTGGGGGCAGGAGGGGGGAATTCTGGGAAGTGAAGCCCACCCCATCTTCCAGCTGCCAAGGTTGAGAAACCCTTGTGGGGTCCTGGGCACTCTCAGAGCTGGGTGGTTTTCTGGCAGACGTTTCATGACCCAACTCGGTAACGTCAACAGGGGTCAAAGGGATGATAATGTTACCGAGGTGGATCATGAAGCATCTGCAGGAAAACCAGACAGCACCAAGGAGCCCACAGTCCTCCCCCTCTTCCCCCCCTCCTCCTCCCTTCTAGCACTGATGACGTTACCTAGTTGGGCCATGAAATGTCTGCAAGGAAACCACCCAGCACAGAGAGCACCCAGGACCCCACAGTCCTTCCTTCCTTCCTTCCTTCCTTCCTTCCTTCCTTCCTTCCTTCCTTCCTTCCTTCCCTCCCTCCCTCCCTCCCTCCCTTCTTTCTTTCTTTCTTTCTTTCTTTCTTTCTTTCTTTCTTTCTTTCTTTCTTTCTTTCTTTCTTTTCTTCTCCTTTTCCTCCTCCTCCCTGCAAACCCTTCTCTCTTCTGGTTCTGATGATGTTCCCTAGTTGGGTCATGAAATGTCTGCAATAAAGCTACCCAGCACAGAGACCACCCAAGACCCCACAATCCTCTCCTCCTCCTCCTCCTCCTCCTCCTCCTCCTCCTCCTCCTCCTCCTCCTCCTCCTCCTCTCCATAAATCCCACTTCCTTCTAGCACTGACGATGCTATCTATTTGGGTCATGAAACGTCTTCAAGAAAACCACCGAGCTCAGAGAGCACCCAGGATCCCATAGCCCTCCTCCTCCTCCTCCTCCTCCTCCTCCTAGCACTGATGATGTTCCCTAGTTGGGTCATGAAATGTCTGCAAGAAAGCCACCCAACTCAGAGAGCAACAAGGACCCCACAGTCGTCATCATTGTCGTCCTCCTCCTCCTCTCTGCACACCCTTCTCCCTTTTAGCACTGATGATGTTACCCATGTTGGCTCATGAAACGTCTGCAAGAAAGCCACCCAGCTCAGAGAGCCCCCAGGATCCCTCTCCTTGAATCCTGAGCTACAAATATTCTCTTCCTACTGGGAAACCCTGGCCTGCCACTCCATTGATCTGCTGAAATGAGTTCACCAGAGTCAACGCCTTAGAATAAAAGGGTGAAAAGGGAACTACCCAATTTCCTTCTCATTCTTTCTCCATCCAGCAGATTTTCTCCGGGATCCTCTGGCCCCATCTTGACCAGATCTCATTATGGATTTAAAATATATATATATAACCATGAGAATCTGAAGGATAAAAAAAAGAGAAGAAATCCCTTTTGGCCACTAGAGAGCAGAGCTTTCCTAACCTTGGTGGTTTCCAGGCCTGTGGACTTCAACTCCCAGAATTCTCACCAATGGCCCTGCTGGCTGTGGAATCTAGGATTTGAAGTCCAGGCCTCTGGAAATCGCCAAAGTTGCGATTTAGTGAGCTACAGTTTGTCCTCGACTTAACAGCCACAATGGGGAACAGGATCGCCGTTGCTAAGCACGGTGTTTGTTAACTGAGTCCTCGTTGATTTTGACGATCTTTTTCTGCCAGCCTTAATTGAATCATGGCAGTTGTTAAATGAATCAGGCAGCCATTAAGTGGGTCTGGCTTCCCCCATTGACTTAGCTGGCTGGGAAAGTGGCAAGGGGCGATGGCTTGACCCTGGGATGCTGATGATCAAGCCCCTAAATATTGACCATGTAGATGCTCTGACGGTCGTAAGTCTGAGGACCAGTCATTAATCAAATAACAACTGTGTTCCTAACTTAATAACTGCAGTGATTCATTTAATGGCAGTGGCAAGAAAGGTTGTAAAAGGGGGAGGGAGGATCGTTTAACCTCTGTCTCGCTTAGCGACAGAAATGTTGGGCTCAGTTCTGGACGTAAGCCGAGGACTGCCTTTATCTGGCCCATCATGCACTCCCGAGTGTTTTCCGTGCTCTGAACAGCTGTGTACCCCTCTTGGGCCCACCTCTAGCACTCTTCCGAGTGTCATCTCTTTTGTTTAGTGGCATTGTGTTTGTACGTGTGTTGGCTAACAATCAGAAACAGAAGCCGAGGCATCTGGGGCACATCCATTGTGTGTGGTGTGTTCCCAAAACAACCACATACAACCAGGACTAGGAGACCTGCTCATGCTTGCAAGCAGGTAGGTCTGAAGGCCACCATGGGAGAGGAGGATAGAAATAAATGGGAGAGGAGAGGACAAGATAGGATAGGATAGGATAGGATAATAGAACAGAACAGGAATAGAACAGAACAGAACAGAATAGAATAGAATAGAATAGAAAATAATAGAACAGAACAGAAAACAACAGAATAGAACAGAACAGAACAGAACAGAATAGAATAGAGCTGGAAGGGACCTTGGAGGTCTTCTAGTCCAACCCCCTACTCAGGCAGGAAACCCTACACCAGTGGTGGCTTTAACCTATGGCAGGGGTGCCAGAGGCGGCACTCAGAGCCCTCTCTGTGGGCACGCGCACCGTCGCCCCAGTCCTAGGCCTTCAGCTGGGTTTTATAAAACCTTTTCGCTTTAGGCCTCCACCGCCATGTGCAAAAAAAAAAAAAAAAGGTTCAATCAGTCAATTTCAACCTCGTGGGGAAAAAAAGGATCTTGCAAAGTTGGAATTGATTGATTGAACTTTTTAGTCCCACTCAGTCTGCCTTTACCACTGCAGCCACGCCCACCCAATGGGCCACGCCCACCCGGCACCCGACAATACATAAGTGGGTTTGGGGTTGCAGTTTGGGCACTCGGTCTCTAAAAGGTTCGCCATCAGTGCCCTATACCATTTCAGACAAATGGCTGTTCAGTCTCTTCTTAAAAACTTCCAGTGTTGGAGCACTCACAACTCCTGGAGGCAGGTGGTTCCACTGGTTAATTGTTCTCATCGTTAAGAACTTTCTCCTTAGTTCTAAGTTGCTTCTCTCCTTGATTACTTTCCATCCGTTGCTCCTTGTCCTGCCTTCAGGCGCTTTGGAGAATAGCTTGACTTCCCCCCCCCTCGTTCTCCTCCTTCCTCTCCCTTCCAGCACTGATGATGTTACCTAGTTAGGTCATGAAATGTCTGCAAGAAAGCCACCCAGCTCAGAGAGCAATAAGGATCTCCTGGATTACGGATATTAAACCGCTGGCTGCAAATGATACGATCAGCAGTAACTAAGAGGATTTGGGACACTGCAGCTTTCGGTCGCAGCTCTGCTGGGACCTTGGCAAAAGCAAGCTGATTTTATTTCCTTTGCTCTCACGGCTGACTTCCTGAGTTTCCCCAATGCCCCCCCCCCAATTAGTTTGGAATTTCCGGTCACTTCTATGGATGGGAGATAAACATGTTGGAAAGAATAGGGCTGAACATCCGCTAGGCAAACAGCTGCCACAAAGACGGTGTGTGTGTGTCTCTGTGTGTGTGTGATTCAAACTATTCCCCAAAGCACGAAGACAAAACAACATTGCAACATCTTACTGATCTCATAGGAACCAAAACTGAATCCTGCATCCGGTTTTGGTCCCCACAGTGTAAAAAAGATGTTGAGACTCTGGAAAGAGAGCAGAGAAGAGCAGCCAAGAGGATCAGGGGACTGGAGCATAAAACATACAAAGAACCATTGCAGGAATTGGATATGTGTAGTTTAATGAAAAGAAGGATTTATTTAAATATTGGGAGGGCTGCCCCAAAGAAGGGGGGAGTCAACGTTATTCTCCAAAGCAACCGAAGGCAGGACAAGAAACAACGGATGGAAGCTAATCAAGAAGAGAAGCAACCTGGAACTAAGGAGGACATTTCCTGACAGTGAGAACTCACCGTCTCCTGTGAGACGTTCACCAGTGGAACAACTTGCCACCAGAAGTTGTTGGTGCTTCATCACTGGAGGTTTTTGAGAAGAGATTGGGCAATCATTTATTTGAAATGGGATAGTGTTTCCTGCTCGAGCAAGGGGTTGGACTGGATGACCTCCAAGGCCCCTTCCAGCTCTGTTATTGTATAAGGGCAGATGTCCAAATCTCTCCCTCCTGTGAGGGACAGCCCTTATGCACCATGGCCTCTGATTCTGAAGATCCTCATGAATTCATGTCTACTCCTGTTTAGCCAGAGTTTTTTTCTTTCTGGAAAAAAAAATGCTGTTTACAAGCATTGCAGCCAAAGGCTGTCCTTCCTGTTGCAGGGAGGGCATTGATGGGAGAAGGGAAAAGGGCCGATTGGTTTGTATCCTGCCTTCACTATTTCTATAAACAGATCAATGTATGGACGCCTTCCTCTTCCTATTTTCCTAACAATAACCCTGCGAGGTGGACTTGCCAGGTTTCATACCTAAGGCGGGACTAGAACTCACCGTCTCCTGGTGATTGGCCCAGAGTCACCCAGCCGGCTTTCCTGCCTAAGGCGGGACTAGAACTCACCATCTCCTGGTGATTGGCCCAAAGTCACCAGCCGGCTTTCCTGCCTAAGGCGGGACCAGAACTCATCGTCTCCTGGTGATTGGCCCAATGTCACCCAGCCGGCTTTCCTGCCTAAGGCGGGACTAGAACTCACCGTCTCCTGGTGATTGGCCCAGAGTCACCCAGCTGGCTTTCATGCCTAAGGCGGGACTAGAACTCACCATCTCCTGGTGATTGGCCCAAGGTCACTCAGCCCTCTTTCATGCCTAAGGCAGGACTAGAACTCACCGTCTCCTGGTGATTGGCCCAATGTCACCCAGCCGGCTTTCCTGCCTAAGGCGGGACTAGAACTCACCGTCTCCTGGTGATTGGCCCAGAGTCACCCAGCCGGCTTTCCTGCCTAAGGCGGGACTAGAACTCACCATCTCCTGGTGATTGGCCCAAAGTCACCAGCCGGCTTTCCTGCCTAAGGCGGGACCAGAACTCATCGTCTCCTGGTGATTGGCCCAATGTCACCCAGCCGGCTTTCCTGCCTAAGGCGGGACTAGAACTCACCGTCTCCTGGTGATTGGCCCAGAGTCACCCAGCTGGCTTTCATGCCTAAGGCGGGACTAGAACTCACCATCTCCTGGTGATTGGCCCAAGGTCACTCAGCCCTCTTTCATGCCTAAGGCAGGACTAGAACTCACCGTCTCCTGGTGATTGGCCCAATGTCACCCAGCCGGCTTTCCTGCCTAAGGCGGGACTAGAACTCACCATCTCCTGGTGATTGGCCCAGAGTCACCCAGCCGGCTTTCCTGCCTAAGGCGGGACTAGAACTCACCATCTCCTGGTGATTGGCCCAAAGTCACCAGCCGGCTTTCCTGCCTAAGGCGGGACCAGAACTCATCGTCTCCTGGTGATTGGCCCAATGTCACCCAGCCGGCTTTCCTGCCTAAGGCGGGACTAGAACTCACCGTCTCCTGGTGATTGGCCCAGAGTCACCCAGCTGGCTTTCATGCCTAAGGCGGGACTAGAACTCACCATCTCCTGGTGATTGGCCCAAGGTCACTCAGCCCTCTTTCATGCCTAAGGCAGGACTAGAACTCACCGTCTCCTGGTGATTGGCCCAATGTCACCCAGCCGGCTTTCCTGCCTAAGGCGGGACTAGAACTCACCGTCTCCTGGTGATTGGCCCAGAGTCACCCAGCCGGCTTTCCTGCCTAAGGCGGGACTAGAACTCACCATCTCCTGGTGATTGGCCCAAAGTCACCAGCCGGCTTTCCTGCCTAAGGCGGGACCAGAACTCATCGTCTCCTGGTGATTGGCCCAATGTCACCCAGCCGGCTTTCCTGCCTAAGGCGGGACTAGAACTCACCGTCTCCTGGTGATTGGCCCAGAGTCACCCAGCTGGCTTTCATGCCTAAGGCGGGACTAGAACTCACCATCTCCTGGTGATTGGCCCAAGGTCACTCAGCCCTCTTTCATGCCTAAGGCAGGACTAGAACTCACCGTCTCCTGGTGATTGGCCCAATGTCACCCAGCCGGCTTTCCTGCCTAAGGCGGGACTAGAACTCACCATCTCCTGGTGATTGGCCCAGAGTCACCCAGCCGGCTTTCCTGCCTAAGGCGGGACTAGAACTCACCATCTCCTGGTGATTGGCCCAAAGTCACCAGCCGGCTTTCCTGCCTAAGGCGGGACCAGAACTCATCGTCTCCTGGTGATTGGCCCAATGTCACCCAGCCGGCTTTCCTGCCTAAGGCGGGACTAGAACTCACCGTCTCCTGGTGATTGGCCCAGAGTCACCCAGCTGGCTTTCATGCCTAAGGCGGGACTAGAACTCACCATCTCCTGGTGATTGGCCCAAGGTCACTCAGCCCTCTTTCATGCCTAAGGCAGGACTAGAACTCACCGTCTCCTGGTGATTGGCCCAGAGTCACCCAGCCGGCTTTCCTGCCTAAGGCGGGACTAGAACTCACCATCTCCTGGTGATTGGCCCAAAGTCACCAGCCGGCTTTCCTGCCTAAGGCGGGACCAGAACTCATCGTCTCCTGGTGATTGGCCCAATGTCACCCAGCCGGCTTTCCTGCCTAAGGCGGGACTAGAACTCACCGTCTCCTGGTGATTGGCCCAGAGTCACCCAGCTGGCTTTCATGCCTAAGGCGGGACTAGAACTCACCATCTCCTGGTGATTGGCCCAAGGTCACTCAGCCCTCTTTCATGCCTAAGGCAGGACTAGAACTCACCGTCTCCTGGTGATTGGCCCAATGTCACCCAGCCGGCTTTCCTGCCTAAGGCGGGACTAGAACTCACCGTCTCCTGGTGATTGGCCCAAGGTCACTCAGCCCTCTTTCATGCCTAAGGCAGGACTAGAACTCACCGTCTCCTGGTGATTGGCCCAATGTCACCCAGCCGGCTTTCCTGCCTAAGGCGGGACTAGAACTCACCGTCTCCTGGTGATTGGCCCAGAGTCACCCAGCTGGCTTTCATGCCTAAGGCGGGACTAGAACTCACCGTCTCCTGGTGATTGGCCAAGAGTCACTAGCTGGCTTTTGTGCCTAAGGCGGGACTAGAACTCACCGTCTCCTGGTGATTGGCCCAGAGTCACCCAGCTGGCTTTCGTGCCTAAGGCGGGACTAGAACTCACCGTCTCCTGGTGATTGGCCCAGAGTCACCCAGCTGGCTTTCATGCCTAAGGCGGGACTAGAACTCACCGTCTCCTGGGGATTGGCCCAGAGTCACCCAGCTGGCTTTCGTGCCTAAGGCGGGACTAGAACTCACCGTCTCCTGGTGATTGGCCCAGAGTCACCCAGCTGGCTTTCATGCCTAAGGCGGGACTAGAACTCACCGTCTCCTGGTGATTGGCCAAGAGTCACTAGCTGGCTTTTGTGCCTAAGGCGGGACTAGAACTCACCGTCTCCTGGTGATTGGCCCAGAGTCACCCAGCTGGCTTTCGTGCCTAAGGCGGGACTAGAACTCACCGTCTCCTGGTGATTGGCCCAGAGTCACCCAGCTGGCTTTCATGCCTAAGGCGGGACTAGAACTCACCGTCTCCTGGGGATTGGCCCAGAGTCACCCAGCCGGCTTTCGTGCCTAAGGCGGGACTAGAACTCACCGTCTCCTGGTGATTGGCCAAGAGTCACTAGCTGGCTTTTGTGCCTAAGGCGGGACTAGAACTCACCGTCTCCTGGTGATTGGCCCAGAGTCACCCAGCTGGCTTTCGTGCCTAAGGCGGGACTAGAACTCACCGTCTCCTGGGGATTGGCCCAGAGTCACCCAGCTGGCTTTCGTGCCTAAGGTGGGACTAGAACTCACCGTCTCCTGGTGATTGGCCCAGAGTCACCCAGCCGGCTTTCGTGCCTAAGGCGGGACTAGAACTCACCGTCTCCTGGGGATTGGCCTAGAGTCACCCAGCCGGCTTTCGTGCCTAAGGCGGGACTAGAACTCACCGTCTCCTGGGGATTGGCCCAGAGTCACCCAGCCGGCTTTCGTGCCTAAGGTGGGACTAGAACTCACCGTCTCCTGGGGATTGGCCCAGAGTCACCCAGCCGGCTTTCGTGCCTAAGGCGGGACTAGAACTCACCGTCTCCTGGTGATTGGCCCAATGTCACCCAGCCGGCTTTCCTGCCTAAGGCGGGACTAGAACTCACCGTCTCCTGGTGATTGGCCAAGAGTCACCCAGCTGGCTTTCGTGCCTAAGGCGGGACTAGAACTCACCGTCTTCTGGTGATTGGCCCAGAGTCACCCAGCTGGGTTGGGTAGGGAGGGAGGACAGGCCCGTCCATTGCTGGGGCCACATGGTGCGAACTGGGAGCAGCCCCCATTTTCTGAGCAGCACATTGCATCAGAACCGGCCATTAAGCGAGGACTACGTAGCCAGGACTCCAAGGTTTGGTCTCAGCAGTGGGAGAAGATCAGAGAGAAGAACGATGACTTTGGGCGTCTTTGATAGGACCCCTCGGCTCCAAAATCGCATTGGCCCTTTTGGAAGGGGTCTCACGCTGCTGGCTGATGTGCAGCTTGTTGTCAGTGACCCCAATCCAAGCCAGATGTTGCATTTCCAAGCCCCAAATCCCCCACCTTTTATGTCTGCCCTCCATTCCTCCCTCCCCGCAACCGAAGTGAATTCTCCTGGTTGAAGGGCACCGTGTTCCTCTCAACTACATCCTTCGACGCATCCAAATTAATTTGCAATTTTATTCCACCGTCCTGGGCATTTAGCCAGACCTCCCAATCCTGTCCTTCTCCAATTCACCGCCTCTCGGTTGCATCATCCTGCAGATCGTTCATGAAAAGGTTTTGAATAATTTTGCCCCCTCCCCAAAGAGAATGAACCTGGCCATACATTTTTTTTCAAACCCAGCCACCTGCAGTTATTTTATTTATTTATAATCAAATTTATATGCCGCCCTTCTCCTAGGACCCAGGGCGGCTTACAACAAATACAATAAAAATACAATAAAAATACAATATAGCAGGAAAACCGGGAACCGTTCTATCTCGCCGGTGAGTTTGGTTTTCTGCAATTCAGCCTGTAATGTGTCCCCTCCATCCTGCCTCCATCCACCCTCCTTTCTAAATTCCCATTTTTCTAGTCTGGGCTGCAGAAAATCCGATTCGGTTTGGAGCAAGTGGGATAAAAAAACCCAAAAATTGCAGCCACCACCGAAAGGGTGGAAAAATACCAGCAGAGGTGCAGGCAGGCACACGGACACAAACCAACAAGTGAGACTCAAAGTGACTTTTTTTTTTTTGTTAAGGCACAACTTGAAGATTCTTCTCTGGGGAAGCTTCGGAAGTCATGTGTGCGTAGGCTAAGAATATCGCCCTTCCTGTTTGCTTTTTGCTCCCTCCTTTGGCAGTGAGCAGCCGACGACGCAGCAGGTGGAAGCTCCTCAAAGGGAGACCCAGTCTGGAATGACGGAGGCAGAACAATTAACCAGTGGAACTCCTCGCCTCCAGAAGTTGTGGGGGCTCCAACTTTAGAGGTTTTCAAGAAGAGACTGGGACAGCCATTTGTCTGAAATGGTATAGGGTTTCCTGCCTGAGCAGGGGGTTGGACTAGATGACCTCCGAGACTTCTTGCAGTTCCAGGAGGGAGGGAGGGGAAGGGAAAAGAAGGGAGGACAGAAGGAAGGAAGGAAGGAAGGAAGGAAGGAAGGAAGGAAGGAAGGAAGGAAGGAAGGAAGGAAGGAAGGAAGGAAGGAAGACCAATGGGTAGATCTAACCTGGAACAAAGTAGGCATTTCCTGACAGTGTGAACAATGAATCAGTGGAATGGCTGGCCTCCCAAAGCTTTGAGTGCTCCATAGAGGTTTTCCAAGAAAATATCGGACATCCATTTGTCTGGGATGGTATAAAGAATCCTGCTTTGGCACACGATCCTTTCCAGCCCTAGAATTTAAGACTCAGCCAAATCCAGTTCAGGGGATGAGGCGCTCATTCTGCTGGCAAACATAGAACAAGAAGATCGGAAGGGACCTCAGAGGTCTGCTAGTCCAACCCCGTGCTCAAGCAGGAGACCCTATACTGTGTGCAATTCTTGACCAACCTCTCTTGGCTTCCCACAGCCAGGCCCCAGACCCAAAGTCTCTTAATTTCTCCCTGGCTTTTGGCAAAAATCCAACTTCTTTTATGGATTTCCACTTAGAGGAGGGATTCTGTGCAAGCCTTTTTTCAATCCTCACTGGAAAATTACAGCAGGCCTCGGCTGTTCACACCCATCTTTCCTGAGAACAGCTGCCTTGTCTCCTGGGCTGAATAGCAAACAAGCCACATTGGATCCTGGGGCATTGTGTGAAGCCAGCTTAGTTAAACTGGGTTAACTGAATGGAATTAGGTTTATAAGGGAAGCTAGCTAGATATGAGCATTAACTCTATTCATGCAACGTGCTTAACCTGGTGGCCAAATTAACCATTTTTGGGGGGCACATGCAATATCTTCACCACACAGAGTGGAATCTGCACAAAAAAACCGAAGCCCCCAAAGGCTAACAAGGATTAATGCTCACCATGTGGACAGTATTTGCCTGCTCAGTCTTTCCCTGTAACCTGTAATAGTTACCGTAAATACATCATTATGTTACAAAATACTGCGTAGCTTCTCTTTCTCTCTCACACACAAAAACATACACAAATAGATGTATGATAAAAACAATAAAAAAGTATTTTCTATTTCTCCTTTCCTTGAAAATGGGCAAGAACGTCAGTAGGAACTTTGAGCCTGAAATGTAGAATTATGCTCTGAATGTACGTCCTCTGTGTTTCCTTCCAGTGCCTTAAAGCTACAGGTAGCCGTGCTTTAATCCTGCAAATGGAAGTTTTTAAGGCTAAAAAGCTCACTTTCTTTAGCCTATCTGTACTTATTTGTGCAGCCTACAGTTTCAGGAAATGCTTCCTAGGAACCACAGGATAATAAATTTGTTTTGTTTCCCTCTAAGGCAGAGGTGGGCAGTTATGTCCCCTTTATAATTTGTGGACTTCAATTGGCTGGCTATGCATGGCTGGCTCAGGAATTCTGGGAGATAATAATAATAATAATAACAACAACAACAACAACAACAATAATAATAATAATAATAATGTTGGAAGGGACCTTTGAGGTCATCTAATCCAACCCCCTGCTCAGGCAGGAAACCCTATCCCATTTCGGACAAATGGCTGTCCAGTCTCTTCTTAAAAACTTCCAGTGTTGGAGCATTCACCACTTCTGGAGGCAGGTGGTTCCACTGGTAAATTGTTCCAACTGTCAGGAAATTCCTCCTTAGTTCAAGGTTGCTTCTCTCCTTGATTAATAATAATAATAATAATAATAATAATAATAATAATAATAATAATAATAATAATAATAATAAAGTTGGAAGGTACCTTGGAAGTCATCTAGTCCAACCCCCTGCTCAGGCAGGAAACCCTATACCAGTTCGGACAAATGGCTGTCCAGTCTCTTCTTAAAAACTCACAATGTTGGAGCATTCATAGCTTCTGGAGGCAAGTTGTTCCACTGGTTAATTGTTCTCACTGTCAGGAAGTTTCTCCTTAGTTCTAGGTTGCTTCTCTCTTTGGTTAGTTTCCACCCATTGCTCCTTGTCCTGCCTTCAGGCGCTTTGGAAAATAGCTTGACTCCCTCTTCTTTGTGGCAGCCCCTGAGACACTGGAAGACTGCTATCCTGTCCCCCTCGTTCTTCTCTTGACATTAAACTAGACATCCCCAATTCCAGCAACCGTTCCTCATATGTTTTAGCCTCCAGTCCCCTGATCATCTTTGTTGCTCTTCTCTGCGCTCTTTCTAGAGTCTCAACATCTTTTTTACATTGTGGTGACCAAAACTGGATGCCTTATTCCAAGTGTGGCCTTTCCAAAGCCTTGTAAAGCGGTATCAACCCTTCACGTGATCTTGATTCTCTCCCTCTGTTAATGCAGCCCAGCATTGTGTTGGCCTTTTTGGCAGCTGCAGCACACGGCTGGCTCCTGTTTAAGGGATGGTACACTAGGATTCCGAGGTCCCTCTCCCAGTTGCTACTACTGAGCAAGGTACCCCCTATGCTATACCTGTGCATTTGGTTTTTCTTGCCTAAATGTAGAACTTTGCTTTTTTCACCATTGTTGAAGTCCATGAGTCATAAAGGGGACATAGTTCCCCACCCCCTCTGCTCTAAGGCCACCCACGCTCTCAACATCTGGAGGCCACATCGAGCAAAGAAGACAAACCAGATAACATAAAAGGGAGTCGGTCATCCCTGTGGAGGAACAGACAGAATATCCCTTCCAAGACCCTCCCCTCAAACAAAGGGTTTCAAGACCCCCAGGTTGGGCACCCCTTCCATCCAGCGAAAGTCAAGCCCGTTCAGAACAAGGGATGGATCCAGAAAGGGCACAACGGAGCTTGTTCCGGACAGACCCCCCTTGGTGACTTAAGGCCGCCCAGTGACCACATCCAGCAGCTCAGGCAGCAACATGGGTGGCCTAAAAGCCAGGTGGGCCTGGGACAACTTGGAGATGGACCGTTCCCCCCACCACCACCTCTGGACCGTCTGACTCCTGATGAGACAAACTGAGTCTCAGAAATGTAGAATGCTCCATTCCCGGCTGCTCAAGTATCTTCACTACAGCACTAAATATCTTTACCACACTGATGATGTTACCTAGTTGGGCCATGAAAGGTCTGCTAGAAAACAATCAACCTCAGAGAGCATCAGCGACCCCTCACGATTTTACGATAGTATAGGTCGGGGTAGGCAACCTTGGCTCTTTTATGACTCACGGACTTCAACTCCCAGAATTCCTCAGCCAGCATGGGGGAACTGTGGCCCCTTCATGACTCCTGGACTTCAACTCCCAGAATTCCTCAGCCAGCATGGGGGAACTATGGCCCCTTCATGACTACTGGACTTCAACTCCCAGAATTCCTCAGCCAGCATGGGGGAACTGTGGCCCCTTCATGACTCCTGGACTTCAACTCCCAGAATTCCTGAGCCAGCATGGGGGAACTATGGCCCCTTCATGACTCGTGGACTTCAACTCCCAGAATTCCTCAGCCAGCATGGGGGAACTATGGCCCCCTCACGACTCGCAGACTTCAAGTCCCAGAATTCCTGAGCCAGCATGGGGGAACTATGGCCCCTTCATGACTCGGGGACTTCAACTCCCAGAATTCCTCAGCCAGCATGGGGGAACTATGGCCCCTTCATGACTCGGGGACTTCAACTCCCAGAATTCCTGAGCCAGCATGGGGGAACTATGGCCCCCTCATGACTCGCAGACTTCAACTCCCAGAATTCCTGAGCCAGCATGGGGGAACTGTGGCCCCCTCATGACTTGCAGACTTCAACTCCCAGAATTCCTCAGCCAGCATGGGGGAACTATGGCCCCTTCATGACTCCTGGACTTCAACTCCCAGAATTCCTCAGCCAGCATGGGGGAACTATGGCCCCTTCATGACTCCTGGACTTCAACTCCCAGAATTCCTCAGCCAGCATGGGGGAACTATGGCCCCTTCATGACTCCTGGACTTCAACTCCCAGAATTCCTCAGCCAGCATGGGGGAACTATGGCCCCTTCATGACTCCTGGACTTCAACTCCCAGAATTCCTGAGCCAGCATGGGGGAACTATGGCCCCCTCATGACTTGCAGACTTCAAGTCCCAGAATTCCTGAGCCAGCATGGGGGAACTGTGGCCCCCTCATGACTCGCAGACTTCAACTCCCAGAATTCCTGAGCCAGCATGGGGGAACTATGGCCCCTTCATGACTCCTGGACTTCAACTCCCAGAATTCCTGAGCCAGCATGGGGGAACTATCGCCCCCTCATGACTTGCAGACTTCAAGTCCCAGAATTCCTGAGCCAGCATGGGGGAACTATGGCCCCTTCATGACTCACGGACTTCAACTCCCAGAATTCCTCAGCCAGCATGGGGGAACTATGGCCCCTTCATGATTGGTGGACTTCAACTCCCAGAATTCCTCAGCCAGCCTGGCTCAGCTTGGAAACCTCTCCCTTTCCCCTCAGAACGGCTGGCTCAGGAATTCTGGGAGTTGAAGTCCAGGAGTCATAAAAGAGCCAAGGTTACCTACCCCTGGTATAGGTAGTCCTTGACTTACAAGTCCTCGACTTACAACAGTGACATTTAAAGTGACAACAGGTACTGAAAAAAGTGACCGATGTTTTTCACACTTACAACTGTCGCAGCGTTCCCCACGGTCATATGATGGACGGCCACAGCGTCCAGGGGGTCCCGTGATCCCCTTTTGCGACCTTCTGACAAGCCAAGTCAATAGGGGAAGCCGGATTCACTTAATGACCACATTATTCCCTTAACAGCTGCAGTGATTCGCTTAACGTTGGCAAAAAAGGTCGGAAAATGGGGGAAAGCTCACTTCAAAACTGTCTCGCTTAGCGACAGAAATTTTGGCCTCTGTGCTGGCAGTAAGGACTACCTCACCTGTCCTCCCAACTTCAAAGAGGCACGCAGTAGCCTCAGACCTCACCGTACTTCAAGCATCCAGTTGCAGGGGGGGTGGACTAGATGTCCTCTAGGGATGCTTTCCAACTCTAGGACCTGAAGCAGCTGGTTGCGTCCAGGGTGCTGCCCCCTTCGCAGCTGTTCTGAGAACAGATAATCTGGCCTCCTCCCTTGCAGCCCCTTCTGAAATGGGTACAGGGTCTCCTGCTTGAGCAGGGTGGGGGTGGACTAGATGACCTCCAAAAAAAGTTGAGGCAGGTTGTGCTTTGAGGTGGGCAGTTATTTATTGGGAGGGGGGGAAATGCCCCCCTCCCCCAGGTTCTTCTTTCTCCTGCTGTGGGTGGCTGGCTGTGGGGTGAGGTTTCCTCCCCCCCCCCGCCCCTCCCCACACACAAACACCCAGAGTGGCTGGGAAGGTGTCAGCTATGGGAGAGTTCCGGGTTCGAGTTTCTGTTCTTGGCTGGAAAGGAAAACCAGCTGTGGCAGAAGCTCGGGCGGCTGGCCGGCCGCCTCCACTTTGCTAAGAACAGCCCTGGGAGCCACAAAATAGCAGTTGTGTCATTTCGCAAAGCCTCCTAATTACCTGCTTTCCCTGGCCTATTATGGGTTTGCAAAGCTCCTCCCTCTTCCGAGGGAGCCTCCTGCAAGGTGGGGGGTGGGGTGGGGGAATGAAAGATGGATGAGATCCTCGGGTGCTTCGGGGGTGTTGTGAGTTTGTGTGTCGTATGTGCAGCTCTGGGCCCAAGGAGGACCATCTCTGGAAGGGGAAGCTCTTGCTCAATCCCTGTTGGGCTCTCATGGGGTGACGTGATAGCAGTCTTCCAAGATTTGGGGGGGCCTAACATCAAGAGGAGGGGGTTCGCCTCTTCTCCAAAGCCCCCAAAAGCAGGACGAGAAGCAATGGATGGAAAGTCCTTAAGGAGAGAAGCAAGCTGGAACTAAGGAGAAAATTCCTGACGGCGAAGACAATTAACCAGTGGAACAGCCTGCCACCAGAAGTTGTGGGTGCTCCATCACTGGAGGTTTTCAAGAAGAGACTGGACAGCCACCTGTCTGGAATGGTCTAGGGTTTCCTGCTTGAGCAAGGGGCTGGACTAGAAGACCTCCAACAATAATAATAATAATAAAAGTTGGAAGGGACCTTGGAGGTCCTCTAGTCCAACCCCCTGCTCAGGCTGGGAACCCTATACCTAATAATAATAATAATAATAATAATAATAATAATAATAATAATAATAAAGTTGGAAGGGACCTTGGAGGTCATCTAGTCCAACCCCCTGCTCAGGCAGGAAACCCTATACCTAATAATAATAATAATAGCAATAGTTGGAAGGGACCTTGGAGGCCATCTAGTCCAACCCCCTGCTCAGGCAGGAAACCCTATACCTAATAATAATAATAATAATAATATTTATTTATTATTTTTTATTTATTTAATTTCTATGCCGCCCTATTCCGGAGAACTCAGTTCGGCTCACAATATGATAGAAATTACAATAAAATACATAAATATAAAAACCCTTAGTTAAAAAAGAAACCAATCATTCCACAAACATACACACAAACATACACTGGCTAGGGGCAAGGCGTTAGCTGCCCCAGGCCTGCCGGCAAAAGTATGTTTTAAGCAATTTAAGAAAGGCGGAGAGGGTGGGGGCGACAGGGATCTCTGGGGGAAGTTGGTTCCAGAGGGCCGGGGCCGCAACAGAGAAGGCTCTTCCCCTTGGAGGTCATCTAGTCCAACCCCCTGCTCAGGCAGGAAATCCTATACCTAATACTACTACTACTACTACTACTACTACTACTACTACTACTTACTACTAGTTGGAAGGGGCCTTGGAGGCCATCTAGTCCAACCCCCTGCTCAGGCAGGAAACCCTGTCCCATTTCAGACAAAGGGCTGCAACCCTTTAAATCAGACCCTCCAACATTCCGCCGGAGGGAGGGGCGCCTCGAGCGGACCCGCAATAGGGGGGGTGCTGGGTTCAGTCGCCGCTCCCCCCCCCGCCCCCCAGCCTTGCCCGGGCTGCCTGGCTCCGTCGGCCCGTCCTCCAGCCCTTCCGCTCCCCCACTCCCATCATCCGCGGCCGGCCAGGCCAGCTGGGCGGGGGGAGCCGAAGACAAAGGGGAGGAGGAGGAGGAGGAGGAGGAAGAACTTCACTGGGGCGGGCGGGGGGGTGTCCGGGAGCCAAACTACACTTCCCGGCATGCGCGGGGGTGGGCGGGGGTGGGCGGGGGCGGGGCCCGGAGCGGGGGGGGAGAAAGAGCGGAGCGTTCCCCTCCGGCTCGGGACGCCGCTTCACCTGGAGGGGGCGGGGTCGGGCCAAGGCCCCGCCCCTCCCTCTAGAGACCGCTCCAGCCGGAGCCCAGGCAGGCAGGCGGGCAGGCGGGCGCGTCCCCGGAGCGCGTCCCCGCGGCGGCGCCGGGAGGCAGGGGGGGAGAGCAGAAGAGGCGGGGGGGCGGCGGCGGGGGCGCGCTCCCCGCCGACCCGCCCGCAACATGGCCGAAGTGAGCATCGACCGCTCCAAGCTGCCGGGCGTCAAGGAAGGTGAGGCGGGCGGGGAGCCCGGAGGCCTCTCCCGGCGGCGGCCAGGCTGGACGGAGGGAGGGACTTTGCCCAGCGGCCACTCCAAAGCCCATGCTCCCCTTCGGGCCAGGCCGCGCCGGGCGGGCTTGGCAGCGCGGCCACTACAAAGCCCATGGCGCGGGGGGGCCCTCGGGCTCAGCCCTGCGGAAGGCAGCGGACTTTCCGCCCTCCCTTTAGCCCGGAGAGAGACCGCGGGGCCTGGCCCGGCCGCTCCGGCCCGCCTCGTCCCGCCTTGAGCCGGCGGGAGAGGCAGGACGGGCCGGGGCTGCCTTCGCACGACCTTGCCAACACCCGTGAACTCGCGCGCGCGGTCCCCGGAACGGGGGGGGAGGGGAAGGGAGGGGGAGAGGGGGGGCGCCGCCGCCTGCCCAGTCCCGGAGTCCAAGCCGGGGGGGGCGTGAGGGCTGGGGGTAGGAAAGCCTGACCCGGGTTGGTCGTGGGAAGCGGGACCGCTTCGGAGCGGCGGGGGAGCTCCAGTTATCCGACCCGGCGGCGCTTCCGGCTCGGGTAACTTTGTAGCGGATCGTTGGCAGCGGCGGGAAAGAAGGAAAGGCGCCTCGGCGGAGGGAGAGGACGGGCCGTTCCCGTGAAAGGGGAGAGGGGTTGCGTCTGTGTGTGTGTGTGTGTGTGTGTGTGTGTGTGTGTGTGAGACCCCCGGAGAATCGCTCCCTTAGCGGGTCTTTTTTTTGATCTAATCATATACGTGCCCTTTTCTAGAGGGGTATTTATATTTGCATGTTTATAACTTGAAATTCAACTTCAAGGTTGTGTGTGTGTGTGTGTGTGTGTGTGTGTGGGACCCCCGGAGAATCGCTCCCTTAGCGGGTCTTTTTTATTGATCTAATCATATACCTGCACTTTTCTAGAGGGGTATTTATATTCGCATGTTTATAACTTGAAATTCCACTTCAAGATAAGTCTGTGTGTGTGTATGTTTATATTTACACACACACACACACAAAACCTGTACATACACACCCCTTGAAGTGGCAGAACTAGTCTGTCACTCTTCCAGATGACAAGGAGGGAAGAAGGGTTAACAAATCAAAGGTTTACAAAAACTAACACCCAATGTTGAATGTATATGTTCTATAACTAATACCTCTTAACATAACCTTATGACTAATGATGTTTGCTTTAATATGGCTAAAATAGACTGAATTTCTACCTCAGGATATGAAACTCTCACCCCAGGACCTCTGGTTAGGGACTATAAAAGATTGCACTAGTAATGGGATGAAATCGAGTCAGAAGCGCAAACATACAATAGGCGATAGACTAGAAACAGTAGATAGACCATATATAAGAGAAACAGTAGATAGACCATATATAAGAGAAACAGTAGATAGACCATATATAAGAGAAACACCAATCCAACAAAATGTATTCGGATTATACTTGAAGATGCAAGGGAGGAGGGTAGAACGTCTACTAAAACAGATGTTTACAAAGATTAATACCTAATGTTGTATGCTATGTTCTAGGAGGGTTGTTTAGCAATAAGATCTTATGTTTCATGTTGACCACATTAATTTCGAAACAGATAGAAGAAACGCCAATCAAATAAAATGTAACAGGAGTATAGTTGAGACTAGACGCGAGGGGTGGGGGGGGGGAAAAAGGCTTGCTAATTCAGACTTTTTCAAAGACGGATACTTAGTATTGTATACCAGGTATCATGTTGATTGCTGCATAATATGTTTTTATGTCCAATGCTGATTGTTTTAATAAAAGAATTTAAAAAAAAAAAAATCCCCTTCTCCATGCGGCCGTGAATTTATAGCCCAAAATCTCCCTGGCTATGTGAGACGGTTCTTTAAGTGGGCTTTGCCCCGTTTTATGACCTTCCTCGCCACAACAGTTGTTAAGTGAATCACTGCGGTGGTTAACTAAGTAACCTGGTTGTGAACGGAATCTGCCTTCCCCATTGAGTCGAGGCTAAAACATACAAGGAACGGTTGCTGGAATTGGGGATGTCCAGTTTAATGAAGAGAAGGACGAGGGGGGACAGGATAGCAGTCTTCCAGTATCTCAGGGGCGGCCCCAAAGAAGAGGGAGTCAAGCTCTTCTCCAAAGCCCCTGAAGGCCGGACAAGAAGCAACGGATGGAAACTCATCAAGGAGAGAAGCAACCTGGAACTAAGGAGAAATTTCCTGACAGTTAGAACGATTAACCAGTGGAACTCCTTGCCTCCAGAAGTTGTGAATGCTCCAACACTGGAGGTTTTTAAGAAGAGACTGGACAGCCATTTGTCCAAAATGGTAGAGGGTTTCCTGCATAAGCAGGGGGTTGGACTAGATGACCACCAAGGCCCCTTCCAGCTCTATTCTGATTGATTCTGATTGGTCGTTGGAAGGTGGCAAAATATGATCCCGGGACGCTGCAGCTGTCATAAATATGGTGCCAAGTCTCCAAATTTTAATCACGTGACCACGGGGATGTTGCAACTGTCGCAAGTGTGAAAAGGCATCGTAAGTCGCTTTTTTCAGTACCGTGGTAACTTGAAATGGTCACTAAACAAATTATTGTAAGTTGAGGATTGCATACATTCAGGTGTGTTTTCCTTTGTGACACTGAAAAAAAAAAGGGACTTAACAACCAGTCTTGGCTGGCTGAGGTATTCTAGGAGTCCAAATTGCCAATAGAATGATGGAGCTGGAAGGGATCTTGGAGGTCATCTAGTCCAACCCCCTGCTCAGGCAGGAAACCCTACACCATTTCTGACAGATTGGCTGTCCAGTCTCTTCTTAAAAACTTCCATTGTTGGAAACATCCCATCTGTTGGGTTCTTAGTTTTTTTATAGGAAGTCCTCGGCTTACAACGGTTTATTTAATGACCATTCATAGTTACAACCGTGCTGGAAAAAAAACCCTGACTGTTTTCACGTGACCGTTGCATCGTCCCCGCGGTCACGGGATCAAAATTCAGACGCTTGGCCACTGACCCGCATTTATGACGGCCGCAGTGCCCCACCCCCCCCGGGGTCACATGATCCCCTGAGCAAAGTCAATGGGGGAAGCCAGGCTCAGTTAACAACGGTGTTAGTGACTTAACAACCAGCGATTCACTTAACAACGGTGGCAAGAAAGGTTGTAAAATGAGGCAAAGCGCACAGAGTGACTGCAAGTGAACAGGTGGCCATATAAGTTTATCTGAAATGGTGTAGGGTTTCCTGCCTGAGCAGGGGGTTGGACTAGATGACCTCCAAGGTCCCTTCCAACTTTATTATTATTAATAAATCCTGCAAACTAATAACAGCTATCTTGCATATTGTGGTCGTAAGTCGAGGACTGCATGTAATTGAGGCGTTGCTTTTGGAGGAAGAGCGGCTTCTCCCTCTGGCTTTGCAAGATCTGCTTGCAATTTTGTTTTTGAGAGGGATCTTTCCCTTGATTTTCTTTCGGGAAACGGATCCTACTCTTGCTTGGGGCTAGGAAGATCTACGGTAGGAAGCAGGATCCCTTTCTTGTCTTCCTGACCTGCTTTGGCCTCTGGAGTAAGTAGCACAACTGGGCTCTTTATCCTTGTGTAGCTTTAATCCTTCCTGTAGTTGGGAGGCATCCAAACACAAACAAGAAAAGGGGGGCCCAAATCCTTGCACACCTGCCCTGCAAAGATCTCCCTCTAAGACACACTGCAGAGAGAAAGAGTTGTGGTAGCCTCGGGTGTAAAAAAATAAATAAATAAATAAAAACCAGGCAGAAACTGGGAGCAGTTTTTCTGACTCACAAGAGTTCGTTAAACCTGGTAGTAAGCTTTTGTAAGCTGCAACTTCCTCAGATGTTAGATGGGTTAAGCTGATTGCAGATGGAGAATTTGTGTCTTCTAAGAACAAGATGTGGGTGGTGGCCTCCATCCAGGGTGATGACTAAAATAATGGCTACTATTTGCTTTTTGTATATAGATGGGGCGGTTTGCATATCACCTTTTGCCCAGTTGCTTTTAACCATGTTCTGGATTTGCACAAAACTCTTGAGTAGCAAACTGAGTTTGCACCATACCGTAAGATCACAAAGAAGCCTGAACGATGAAGCTTCAAATTTTTTTGTTGGGAACGTGAAGTTTTACTGTGCTTTCAAAAAAGCTAGAACATTTTGGATTCATATACAGGTGGATTCAGAAGATTCTAAAAAATAAGTCAAAATATAATTGAGACCAGAAGTCTCTCTTTTGCGACTGTTTTGTTGGAAAAGGGACGTGGAACTTTGTAGATGAAAATGGCTGCAAGATTTATTTTATGGTCGAAGATGTTTGGCAATATCCACCATGGAGGTAGATGATGGAGCAGAGGTGGCTAAATTGATTTATTTGAAGAGAGAAAAGACAATATCTCTGTGTGTGTATTGCTGATTGGAAATCGCTTGTGGACTTTTTGCATAAAACAGAAAAAAAAATTGTGGTTTATGGTTTGGATGCCTAGACACAGATTTTAGGAAGGAGAGAGTTCATTTGTCACTTTAGAGAAAGAGGTAAATTTTTAATTGAATTTATAACTGCTCTAAAGATGGGAAGCCATTTATTTACTTCCTTATTCTTTTCTTTTTTTTCTTTCTTCCTTTCTTCCCTTTTAACTTTCTCTTCAATTTCTCTCTTTTTCTTTTTCCAACCTTGCTTTTTATTAGTTTATCTTTGCTTTTTATCTTCATTTCAAAAAGTTTTAATAACGGTGTATTTTTAAAAAACAAACAAACCAGGGGAAAAAAAGCAAAATAAACACTTTGCAAACTTGTTTGTGCACACAAGCTGCTGGCTGGATCATCATCAAACCTTTAACCCGTTTTCCCAAAATATGTTACGCAAACTGTGTTCTAAGAGAAAAAGTTTGGAAAACTTGCATAAGCTAAAACGTAGAAGAATTTTTCTTACACTGAAGGGGTAAAGTTTTTCCTAATTGGTTTAGAATTAAAAATAGAATAGAATAGAATAGAATAGAATAGAATAGAATAGAATAATAGAATAGAATAGAATAGAAGAATAGAATAGAATAGAATAGAATAGAATAGAATAGAATAGAATATAGAATAGAGTAGAGTAGAATATAGAATAGAATATAGAATAGAATAGAATAGTAGAATAGAGTAGAATAGAATAGAATATAGAATAGAATAATTAGAATAGAATAATTAGAATAGAATAGAGTAGAGTAGAATATAGAATAGAATATAGAATAGAGTAGAATAGAATAGAATATAGAATAGAATATAGAATAGAATAGAATAGAACAGAATATAGAATATAGAATATAGAGAATGGAATGGAATGGAATGGAATAGAGCAGAGCTGGAAGGGACCTTGGAGGTCTTCTAGTCCAGCCTCTTGCTCAAGCAGGAGAACCTCCCAGACTGTCTCAGACAAGTGACTGTCCAGTCTCTTCTTAATAACCTCCAGTGATGGAGTGCCCACGATTTCTGGTGGCAAGCGGTTCCACTGGTTAACTGTCTTCACTGTTAGGAACTTTCTCCTCAATTCCAGGTTGCTTCTCTCTTTGGTCAGCTTCCAACCCTTCGTTCTTGTCCTGGTACTTTGGAGAACAGCTTGACCCCCTCCTCTTCTTTGTGGTAATAGCTGTGGCGAGAAAGGTCATATTCTCTTCCCCACTGTCTCATTTAGCAACGTAAATTTTGGGCTTAACTGCGGTCGTAAGTCAAGGTCGTAAGTCAAGCTCTACCGGTGTTTGGCTTGGCTGCTCAGTTCCTGATGCCAGATTCGATCTAGACATGGTGGGTGTGTGAACTAGTCTGCAAACATACACAGCAACACCCCCCACCCACCCCCACGCAGGGTTTCAGGGCGAGGGGCCATCTGCAGAGCTGCCCCTCCAGGAAACCCTGCAGTTTATTTTTACAATGAATGCAAATTTCACACCAGGCTGCTCTGCTGAGGCCAGTTGGGAAACTTCAGCTCTGCTGATGAGGCTGATTCCCAAGGCAGAAGGCACGAAATTGCAGCCCTCAAAAAAGCATCCGGTAATAATAGTAATTCAGAGTGTAAAATGAAGCTCCTTAGAAGAAGAGAATCTCTGGCGCTCAGGGCTGAATGGTGGGGTCCTGGGGGCTCTCTGAGCCTGGTTGTTTCCTTGCAGGCGTTTCATGACCCAACTAGGGAACGTCATCAGTGCTGGGAGGGAGCGGGGCTTGTGGAGAGGAGGAGGAGGAGGAGGAAGAGGAGGAAGAAAAGGACTGTGGGGTCCAGGGTGTTCTCTGAGCTTGGCTGTTTTCTTTGCAGATGTTTCATGACCCAACTAGGGAATGTCATCAGTGCTAGAAAGGAGGAGGATTTATGGAGAGGAGGAGGAGGAGGAGGAGAAGAAGATGATAAAAGAAAGAAAGAGAAAGAGAAAGAAAAAAGAAAGAAAGAAAGAAAGAAAGAAAAAAAGTGAAGGACTGTGGGGTCCTTGGTGGTCTCTGATTTTAGTCATTTCCTTGCAGATGTTTCATGACCCAACTAGGGAACATCATCAGTGCTAGAAGGGAGGGAGGCAGGAAGAGAAGAACAGGGGGGGGGAAGTCCTTGGTGCTCTCTGAGCTGGGTTGTTTTTTTACAGACATTTCATGGCCCAACTAGGTAATATCGTCAGTGCTAGAAGGGAGGAGGAGGAGGAGGAGGACTGGGGTGCTTGGTCCTCTCTGAGCTGGGTGGTTTTCTTGCAGACGTTTCATGACCCAAACTAGGTTACATCATCCATGCTAGAAGGGAGAGTGGTTATAATGTATGTAAACAGAGAGCAAACTCTCCTTGAACTGATAATGTTACTTAGTTCGGCCATGAAACGTCTGCAAGAAAAGTCCTCCTTCTCCCCCCTCTCCTCCTCCTCCTAAACATCCCTCCCTTTCAGCACTGATGATGTTCCCTAGTTGGGTCATGAAACGTCTGCAAGAGAACCACCCAGCTCAGAGAGCCCCAAGGACCACACAGTCTCTTTCTTTCTTTCTTTCTTTCTTTCTTTCTTTCTTTCTTTCTTTCTTTCTTTCTTTCTTTCTTTCTTTCTTTCTTTCTTTCTTTCTTTCTTTCTTTCTCTCTCTCTCTCTTTCTTTCTTTCTCTCTCTCTCTCTCTTTCTTTCTTCCTTTCTCTTCCTTCCTTTCTTCCTTCCTTCCTTCCTTCCTTTCTTTCTTTCTTTCTTTCTCCTTCCTTCCTTCCTTCCTTCCTTCTTTCTTTCTTTCTTTCTTTCTTTCTTTCTTTCTTTCTTTCTTTCTTTCTTCCCTTTCTTTCTTTCGTTCTTTCGTTCTTTTTTTCCTCCTCCTCCCCCCTCCCCCCTTCTGGCACTGATGATGTTCCCTAGTTGGGTCATGAAACGTCTGCAAGAGAACCAGCAGGCTCAGAGAGCACCCAGGACCCCCGAGGAAGCTCTTTGCCTTCTGTTGGCCTCTTCCCCCCACCCCACCAAAAGCCAAATCTGAAGACCTGACCCAAACAGGGGTCCTCTCTAAGGGGGCGGTGGGGCGAGGAGAGAGAGAGAGAGCATTTGCCTCCATTTTAGGGCACAGCAGGTGGACCTCGCTGGGTTACCAGCCTGCTGCAAATTCCTTTTGGCAAAGGCCCTTTCCGTCCCCCCAAGGGGCCTGGGAACCTGGTCTGAAGCAGGCCTTGCCTTCAGTTGGAGGCTTCACCTTTGATCTCCCCCCCCACCATCCTCATTTCAAGTGGGGCCCCGCAAGCTGCTTTTGCACAGGCGAACAAAAGTCCCTTTGTCTCAAGGAGCTAGTCCATTTGTTAAAGAGGAGACCTCTGGGTGGTTTTTATCTTTAACACAGATTTAGCACACACACACACACACACATACTCCTGAAACACCAAATGGGGTTGCTGGGGCTTAGTCTCCGGGGTGAGCCCCCCCCACTTTAGCCTTGGAGGTGCAGCCAGCGTGGGTAAGAGGTGATGAGTGGAGGCAGCTGATGATTGATTGGCATGTGGGACTGGAAGAGATGGGTGCAGGGGCTTCAAGCATGCTGGAGGGGCCTCTTGTGAGAACTGTTTCCCCCCCCCCATTGCAGGAGGGAGAAGATGCAAGGCTGTCTTGTGCCCACTTCCCCCCCCCCCACTTAGAGGAAGAAGGAAAGCCAGGGGAAGTCAGCTGCGGGGTGACTCTCAGTTCTTCAAATCTTGACCACAGAAAACCTTTCTTTGCAATAGAAGCAACAGGTGGAAACTCGTCAAGGAGAGAAACAACCTGGAACTAAGGAGAAATTTCCTAGCAGTTAGAACAAGTAACCAGTGGAACTGCTTGCCACCAGAAGTTGTAAGGGCTTCATCAGTGGAGGTCCACAAGAAGAAACTGGACAGCCACTTGTCTGAGATGGTCTAGGGCAGGGGTAGGCAACCTTGGCTCTTTTATGACTCGGGGACTTCAACTCCCAGGATTCCTGAGCCAGCATGGGGGAACCATGGCCCCTTCATGACTGGTGGACTTCAACTCCCAGAATTCCTCAGCCAGCATGGGGGAACTGTGGCCCCTTCATGACTCGTGGACTTCAACTCCCAGAATTCCTCAGCCAGCATGGGGGAACTATGGCCCCTTCATGACTGGTGGACTTCAACTCCCAGAATTCCTCAGCCAGCATGGGGGAACTGTGGCCCCTTCATGACTCATGGACTTCAACTCCCAGAATTCCTCAGCCAGCATGGGGGAACTATGGCCCCTTCATGACTGGTGGACTTCAACTCCCAGAATTCCTCAGCCAGCGTGGGGGAACTGTGGCCCCTTCATGACTCGGGGACTTCAACTCCCAGAATTCCTCAGCCAGCATGGGGGAACTATGGCCCCTTCATGACTGGTGGACTTCAACTCCCAGAACTCCTCAGCCAGCATGGGGGAACTGTGGCCCCTTCATGACTGGTGGACTTCAACTCAGAGAATTCCTCAGCCAGCGTGGGGGAACTATGGCCCCTTCATGACTGAATGACTTCAAATCCCAGAATTCCTGAGCCAGCCATGTTGAGGGGAAAGAGAGAGGTTTTCCAAGGTGAGCCAGGCTGGCTCAGGAATTCTGGGAGTTGAAGTCCATGAGTCGTAAAAGAGCCCAGGTTGCCTATCCCTGGTCTAGGGTCAGCTGCTCCAGAAGGGGGCTGGACTAGAAGACCTCGAAGGCCCGTTCCAACTCTGTTATCCTGTCTGGTGTGTGTGTGTGTGTCTGCCTGCATCCTGCTTGATCTTCATCCCTGCCCCCCTCCTCACCCAACAGATGGTGCCCCCTCCCCTTCCACCATGCCCCCCATCGTCGCCATCTTCCTAGGAAAGCCTGGGGGATCTTCTCCAGATCCTGCCTCTTCCTTCCCTTCTGTCTCCGTTTGCTCTGGATCTCTGTGCCAGTCCGGAGGCGCCACGCCCGGGCAAAGTTCAACAGGCTGCCTTCCTTCCTCCGGCTTCCGGGGACCGGCAACGGCCGGAAGGCAGCGGTTCTGCCCCTTTTTCCGACGTGACTTAAGCAACCCTTTGTTTAATGCAGGGGTTCTCAACCTTGGCCACTTTAAGACTTGTGGACTTCAACTCCCAGAATTCCTCAGCCAGCAAAGCTGGCTGAGGAATTCTGGGAGTTGAAGTCCACAAGTCTTAAAGTGGCCAAGGTTGAGAACCCCTGGTTTAATGCCTGTTTGAAGTTGGCCACTAACGTATAAGGAAGGCTCTGAAAAAAGTGACTTATGACCGTTTTTTCCACAGTTATGACCGTTGCAGCCGCCGGTCACGTGTGGTCAAAATTCAGAAGCTGGGTGTCGAGTTCCAATGGATGGACCAAAATGGAGCCCAAAGTTTCTGTTGTTAACTGAGACAGCTCTCAAAATGAGTCCCCCCCCCATTTTACGACTTTTCTTCCCCCTGGTCGGTCCTGAAGTGAGCCACTGCAGGTGTGAAGTTAGTCAGACGGTTGTTAAGGCCAATTCGGCTTCCCCCTCCGTTGACTTTGCTGGCCAGACGGTCGCCAGCAGGGATGCTGCGGCTGTCATAAGTAGGAGTCATGTTGCTCAGCGTCCGAATTTTGATGGCGTGACCCTGGGGAGGCCCCAACGGTCGTTAAGTGTGAAAAATAATATACGGTCACTCATTTTTTTCCAGTGCCATTGTGGCTTTGAATGGTCACTAAAGAAATGGTTGTAAATCAAGGACTACTTGTCTGAGATGGTATAGAGTCTCCTGCCTGAGCAGGGGGCTGGACTAGAAGACCTCTAAGGTCCCTTCCACTTCTATTCTATTCTATTCCATTCCATTCCATTCTATTCTATTCTATTCTATTCCTTTTCTCTATTCTATTCTATTCTGTATTTCTATTCTATTTTCTATTCTATTCTGTATTTCTGTTCTATCCTATCCTATCCTATCCCATACATTATATTCCTTATTCTATTCTATTCTATTCTATTCTATTCTATTCTATTCTATTCTATTCTATTCTATTCTATTCTATTCTATTTCTATTCTATTTCTATTTCTATTTCCATTCTATTCCATTCCATTCTATTCTGTAATTCTATTCTGTAACTATTCTGTAACTCTATTCTGTTCTGTATTTCTATTTTATTCTTTTCTATTTCTATTCCTATTCCATTCTTTTGGGGGTTCCTTCTCAAATCTCTCTTGCATTCCCTCGGCTGCTTTTAGGGGGTCCCTAAATCCCAGTGCTGGCAGTGGGATTCAGGCTCCGTTTTAACCAGGTTGCCTTTGAATCCATGAGGTGCCCCGTGGAATTGGGGTCCTCTCTCTCTCTCTCTCTCTCTCTCTCTCTCTCTCCCTCCCTCCCTCTCTCCCTCTCCCCTTCCAGGGAGGAATCTGCTGAGAGGTTTTCCTGATCAAGGCGACGAAGAAAGAGGGATTAAAGAGGCCCTTGAATTGGGGAGCCTCTGGGGGGGGTTCCTCCTCTTCCTCTGACATAGGTATCCCCTGCTCAGGTTCATGAGCCTGGAACAATGATACCCCTCCCTGGTCCCCTCCCCACCACCTGTGGCTTTGTGAAGACAGAGAAGCTGCATCTCACACAAAGGCCCCCAGCCAAAGAGGGCGGACGGGGGGTTGGGGCAATCTCTAGGGCAACCAGCTCCGGCCAATCTCCATGCTGATCCTTCAGAGCAAAGCCCCCCCCTTCCCACCCCCAGTTCCGGAGAAAGGTCAGTTTCGCTCTTTGTTCTGGGGCCGCAGCTGTTTGACGCGTTCTTGGCTGGCTTTGGGCTGACTCGGCTTCTTCTTCTGGCTTCTTTTGGCTCAAAAAACCGTGGAGAACTGGCTTGGAGGCATCTTCCAAGGGGGGTGGGGGGTGGGCGGGGAAGTGGGCCAGCTGGCAGGCGCCTTTCCTTGCTTGGCTGCCCCCCCCTCCAGAACAGCTGAGAATCCAGAGCAACTGGGGGGGTCTGGCTAAGCCCCCCCCCCCGTCCCGCCCTTGAAGAGCAGGAGAATGGGAGAAGGTTCAAGGACAGATGTTGAGTTGCAGTGTTTCTCAACCTTGACAATTTTAAGGCATGTGGACTTCAACTCCCAGCAATGCTGGCTGTGGAATTCTGGGAGTTGAAGTCCACATGCCTTAAAATTGTCAAGGTTGAGAAACACTTGAGTTGTTAGAGGGTCTTCCATCTCTGGAGCTGCAAGGTGTCCTCTTGGCTGGTGAAAGGGAGTCTCTGCTCCTTCACACGTCCAGGCAGCTGTGCAAGGCTGGATCTGGAGCAGCAGATCTCCTTTCCTTGATCTGCTGAAGTCGCCAAAGGAAGAGAGTCTCCCCCCCCCAGTTTTATGGCTCTGAACAAGACCGGCCCAGCCTGTTCTCATGCTTCTGGGACCTTCTCCCCCAGGTGGTCACAGCCATCTGCAGTTCTCTCTCTTCCTCCCTCTCCCCTTCTTTCTCTCTCTCCTCTCTCCCTCCCTCTCTCTCCCCCTCTCCCTCCCTCTCTCCCTCTCTTTCTCCCTCCCTCCCTTTCCCTCTCCCTTTCCACCTTTCCTCCCTCTCCCTCTCCTTCTCTCCCTCCCTCTCTCCCTCTCTCTCACTCCCTTTCCCCCTCCCTCTCTCTCTCTCCCTCTCCCTCTCTCATTTCTTCCTCCCTTTCCCTCTCTTTCCCCCATTCCTCCCTCTCCCTTCTCTCCCTTTCCCCCTTTCCCTCCCTCTCTCCCTCTCCTTTTCCCCCCCCTCTCTCCCTCTCTCCTCTTTCTCCCTCCCTCCCTTTCCCTCTCTCCCTTTCCACCTCTTCTCCCTCTCCCTCTCCTTCTCTCCCTTTCCCCCTCTCCCTTTCCCTTTCCCCCTCCCTCCCTCCCTCTCTCTCTCTTTCCTTTCTCCCTCCCTCCCTTTCCCTCTCCCTCTCTCCCTTTCCACCTCTCCTCCCTCTCCCTCTTCCTTTCCCCCTCCCTCCCTCTCTCCTTTCTCCCTCCCTCTCTTTCCCTCTCTCCCTTTCCCCCTCTCCCCCTCTCCCTTTCTCCCCCTCTCTCTTCTCCACTCCCTCTCTCCCTCCATCTCCCTCTCCCTCTCTTCCCCTCTTCCTCTCTCTTTCCCTCCCTCCCTCTCTCTCTTTCCCTCCCTCCCGTTCTCTCTCCCTCCCTCTCTTTTGTAGAGCCTTCTTCTGCAAAAGAGGGTTCTGCATTATGTCTTCTAAGATATCTTGAGTTTCTCTTCGTGCAATAGAATCGAAATAAGAAGAGAATAGGATAGGGATAGGACAGGACAGGATGGGGACAGGACAGAAGAAAAGGGAAGAGAAGCTAGAAGGGACCTTGGAGGTCTTCTAGTCCAGCCCCCATCTCAAGCAGGAGACCCTCTACCCTTTCAGACAGCACCCCCGAAGCAGAGGTCCATCAGAGCCACGTCTTCCCCCTCTGGGGCTGGCCTTGAGGGTCTCCCACGGAGGCCTCTGAGCCACGTAAGAGCGCAGTTGTGGGTCCTACCTGAATATGAATTAAATCAAAATGGACGAGTTGACGGCTCCACCCCGTCCACTCGGAATTCCAGCCTTTATTTTGGGTGCGGAAAGTTACGTTGTGTTAACACAGCCGGAGCTGAGCTGAAGTGAACCTTTCTGTCGCTAAGCGAGACAGTGAAGAGGACTCCGCCCCGCCTCACCACCTTCCTTGCCGCCGTCAGTAAGCGAATCACTGCCGTGGTTAGGAGGTTGCAAAAGGGGACCGCGTGACCCTCGGACACCGCGGCCGTCGCAACGGTGAGCCGGTTGACAAGCGGCCGAATTTGGATCAGGGGGCCGCAGAGACGCCGCAACGGTCTGGAGTGCGTTAGGCAAACATCAGTCGCTTTTTTTCCCGTGCCGACGGTAACTTCGAACCGTCGCTAAAGAAACGATTGTAATTTGAGGACTAGCTGCGTGCTGGCTGGGGAGTTCTGGGAGTTGAAGTCCACAAGTCTTGAAGTGGCCGAGGGTGGACACCCCTTGATGTTGAGTCAGGAGGCTTTTGGGACGGACGTTGTGTGTCTTTTGTCTCCCGGTTGTAGTATTTCGCTTCTGTCCCAAAGGTGCTTTTTCTTCACAAATGAGGCAACTGGACTTTCTTGTTTTGTCTTTGAAGACGTTTCGCTTCTCCCAGAGGCTTCTTCCGCTCTGACTATTTAATAATAATGATGATGATGATAAGTTGGAAGGGGCCTTGGAGGTCATCTAGTCCAACCCCCTGCTCAGGCAGGAAACCCTATCCCAGGATACTTACGGGACCGCCTTCTGCCACATACTTCCCTTCGACTGGTGAGAGCGCACAGGGTTGGCCTCCTCCAGGTCCCGTCAGCGAAACAATGTCGTCTGGCGGGCCCTAGGGGGAGGGCCTTCTCTGTTGTGGCACCCGCCCTCTGGAACCAACTGCCTCCTGAAGTCCGCGTCTCTCCGACTCTCCCGGCCTTCCGAAAGAATTTAAAAACTCATCTTTGCCGGCAAGCCTGGGGATGATTGTAGTTGATTATTGCATTGAATGTGTGGTTTTTATTGACTTTTTAGATAGCTTTGTTTGGGGTTTTTTTATACTGTACTTTTTTGTTTTTTATATGTTGTTAGCCGCTCCGAGTCTCCGGAAAGGAGCGGCATACAAACCCAAATAAAATAAATAAATAAATAAATAAAATTTCGGACAAAGGGCTGTCCAGTCTCTTCTTAAAAACTTCCAGTGTTGGAGCATTCACCGCTTCTGGAGGCAGGTTGTTCCGCTGGTTAATTGTTGTCACTGTCAGGAAGTTTCTCCTTAGTTCCAGGTTGCTTCTCTCCTGGATGAGTTTCCATCCGTTGCTTCTTGTCCTGCCTTCAGGAGCTTTGGAGAAGAGCTTGACTCCCTCTTCTTTGGGGCAGCCCCTAAGATATTGGCACCCTGCTATCCTGTCCCCCTCGTCCTTCTCGTCATTAAACTAGACATACCCAATTCCAGCAGCCTTTCCTTATATGTTTTAGCCTCCAGTCCTCTGATCCTCTGCACTCTTTCTAGAGTCTCAGCATCTTTTTTACAACGTGGTGACCAAAACTGGATGCCGTATTCCAAGTGTGGCCTTTCCAAAGCCTTGTAAAGTGGTATTAACCCTTCCTGTGATCCTGATTCTCTCCCTCTGTGAATGCAGTCCAGCACTGTGTTGGCCTTTTTGGCAGCTGCAGCACACGGCTGGCTCCTGTTTAAGGGATCGTCCACTAGGACTCCGAGGTCCCTCTCACAGTTACTACTATTGAGCCAGGTACCCCCTATACATTTCTCTCCTGGCCTTGCTTCCTGGGCTTTTGGAAAAATCGGGGGGTCTCTGAAGGGGCCGGGGGCGGGAGAGAGAAGACCTTCCGGAAAGGCTTGGCCAGGCAGCTTCCAAAGAAACATCTGGAAAGGAAGTCCCCGCACATCTGGCAACGTCCTTTGCAGGTTTGCAAAAGGAACATAAAATCTGGGTGGGGGAAGAGCAAACCACAAAGGCTTCCTTTGTCCCCACCTGGCATCCAGGGCAAATTTCAAACCCTCCTCCCCCCAAAAGCAGCCATTTCTCCTCCCTCTTGGTCTCTTAATATAGGTGCAGGGAGTCCCCGACTTACAACAGCTCACTTAGTGACCACATTGAAAAAAGCACTGAAAAAAAAATCAAGATCATGTGAAGGGTTAATACCACTTTACAAGGCCTTGGTAAGGTCACACTTGGAATACGGCATCCAGTTTTGGTCACCACGATGTAGAAAAGATGCTGAGACTCTAGAAAGAGTACAGAGAAGAGCAACAAAGAGGATCAGGGGACTGGAGGCTAAAACATAAAAGGAATGGTTGCTGGAACTGGGCATGTCTGGTTTAATGAAGAGAAGGACGAGGGGGGACAGGATAGCAGCCTTCCAGTATCTCAGGGGCTGCCCCAAAGAAGAGGGAGTCAAGCTATTCTCCAAAGCCCCTGAAGGCCAGACAAGAAGCAACGGATGGAAACTCATCAAGGAGAGAAGCAACGTGGAACTAAGGAGAAACTTCCTGACAGGGAGAACAATTAACCAGTGGAACCACCTGCTTCCAGAAGTGGTGGCTGCATCATCACTGGAAGTTTTTAAGAAGAGACCGGACAGCCATTTGTCTGAAGTGGTCGGTCCTATACCATTTCAGACAAACGGCTGTCCAGTCTCTTCTTAAAAATGTCCATTCTTGGAGCACTCACCGCTTCTGGAGGCAGGTGGTTCCACTGGTTAATTGTTCTCACTGTCAGGAAATTCCTCCTTAGTTCTAGGTTTGTTAGTTCTAGAAGTTATTCGCTAGGTTTGGTGAGGGACTGGAGGAAGGAACCAAATCTTTTCTGCCTTTTCTCCCCAGTATGCCGAGATTTTGCTGTCCGGGAGGATCACACGCTGGCCCACAGCCTGCAGGAGCAGGAGAGTAAGTTACGTGGGAGAACCCCTGTTGGATCCTGTCCTTGTTCACACAAGGTGCCTTTTGTGCTAGTCTTCCCTGCTTCCGGTTCTGCTCGATTGGATTTTAATTGAATTTTTATTAATCCAATTGGGTGGCTCCTTGCATTTCTCTTTATTCAGATGTATGGTATGTACCTTGCTTGTTTATCAGTTCCATTGAATAAAATGGAACCAAATGGAATAAAATTACAGAATAGAATAGAATAGAATAGGATTAGGGAATGAATAGAACAAACAGAATAGGGAATGAATAGACAGAACAGAACAGAACAGACTAGAATAGGGCATGAATAGAATAGAATAGAACAGAACAGAATTACAGAATAGAATTATAGAGTAGAATAGACTTTGGAATGGAATAGAATAGAATAAAATAGAATAGAATAGAATTACAGAATAGAATAGAATAGTATAGAATAGAATTACAGAATAGAATAGAATAGGGAATGAATAGAACAAACAGAATAGGGAATTAATAGACAGAACAGAACAGACTAGAATAGGGAATGAATAGAACAGAACAGAATAGAATAGAATAGAATTACAGAATAGAATAGAATAGAATTACAGAATAGAATTACAGAATAGAATAGAATAAAATAGAATAGTATAGAATAGAATAGAATAGAATTACAGAATAGAATAGAATAGAATAGGGAATGAATAGAATAGAATCTGAAAGGGAGCTTGGAGGTCTTCTAGTCCAACCCCCTGCTCAGGCAGAAAACCTTATACCATGTCAGACAAAGGGCTGTGCAGCCTCTTAATTCCCTGCTTCCCATCTCCTTCCAGTCGAGCACCACTTAGCCACCAACATCCAGCGCAACCGCCTGGTCAAGCATGACCTACAAATGGCCAAACAGCTGCAAGAGGAAGAAGACCGGAAAGCTCGCAGTCGTCTTCAGGAGCAGCACAAGAACCTGTGAGTGGGGGGCTGCAGTGGGGGTCCTGGCACTTTCCTCTGGGTTTTTGAGGGGAGGGGAACTATTGGAGAATCACAGTCAGGGACTCGACTCTCTGCACTGAACAATGAGACTGGGGGGGGGCTATTTTTATGTATTTATTTTACTTAGAAAATTTATATTGCCGCCTGTTTGCACAGGGCGACTCAAGGCGGCTTACACGGATATAAAAACACCGTATAAAAAGAATAAAAAATAACAAGAAGAAAAATAATAAAATAATCAGGTAATAACTCTTGCCCGCTCCCCCACCCCACTGACAACATACATTCACACTAGCCCAGGGGTAGGCAACCTTGGCTCTTTTATGACTCGTGGACTTCAACTCCCAGAATTCGCTGGCTGAGGAATTCTGGGAGTTGAAGTCCACGAGTCATGAGGGGGCCATAGTTCCCCCATGCTGGCTCAGGAATTCTGGGAGTTGAAGCCCACGAGTCATAAAAGAGCCAAGGTTGCCTACCCCTGCACTAGCCCTTTAATGGGCTCCATCCCGCTCTGGATTCCGCAGGCCTGCTGGCAGCACCAGCGTGCACAGTCTTATTGCACAAGATAACCCAATAGTAAACACAGTAAACAGTGGTCTATATTAAATAGTGGCTTATCTTACACTATCTACAATATCACACACCACAAACAACATACGTACACCTGCTAATACAGCAGGCTCCAACACACCACAGTTACAGCAGAAAACGGTAGAGAGAAAACACATCAGCAGACACTTCCCTTTATACGAAGGCTCTTAAAGAGACACAGACCCTGCTGAGCCAGTCTCATCATTACATTACATCTTACATTCCATAAGCTGGTTAGCTGTTACGGTCGTCAGCACACTGAAGTATCCTCCTTGTGACACAAAAAATCCCCTCAAAATTTGGCTAGAAATGGGCAGGGTGGGTGACCTCCTGTTTGAGTTGGGAAACTCACAAAGTTAAAATAGGTTTCCTCCAATAGGGAAGAGCAACTAAGATGAACAAGGCCTGGAGACTAAAACATACAAAGAACGGTTGCAGGACTTGGATTTGGCCAGTCTGGAGAAAACTAAAAACTGTGGGGGGGGGACACATGATAGCAGCGTTCCAGTTTTTGAGGGGCTGCCACAAACAGGAGGGGGTCAACCCTAGGGCCCCTCCCCTTTTAATTCCATGTGTGGGGCTGGAAAAAGAGACCCCTGGGTCTGCTGTCATTGGGAATGTGATTCATGTCATGTCACGTCATGTAATTGGAGCCGTGTCAAGCGTTACACAAAGGGAAAAACTGGGTATAAATGGAACAGTGAAATAAATATAATGAAGTCATCTCCTGGCTTGATCAATGCAGGGTCTGGCAGCTCTTTAAAAAAAAAAAGGGCAAATTCCACATTTTGGAAATGTTGTAATGCCTTTGTTTTGGGGAAACGTAAATATTAGGGCGCAGCTCTGAATGTTGCATTTGGAAAAGGATGTAAAGAACTGGGAAGAACTGCAGAAAAGGCAAGTGAACAATTCCAGAAGACCAGGCTGGGATGTTTGGGTTGGGGGGGGGGACTGGGGCGTGTCAAGTCACGCAGGGCTTGGCGGGGGGGGGGGGAGGAAGATTTCCGCTCATGATCTCAGCCTGTCCGACTCCTCAGGGTGAGCGGTATTTTCACCCAGAGCCAAATGGGTCGTGTAACCCTCCGCAAAGGCACACAGGACTTGGGTGAGTCTCTGGCCTAGATCACAGAAGCTGGCTTGCTGCTCCCAGACAGGCCAGGTCGAGGCGTCAGCCGTCTAGGCGCCTCTCAGCTTTGTAGCCGCAGGCCCTGCAAAGTGGTGAACTGGGAGAAGATCAAGCGGCTTGCCTTTCAAGAGAGAATTAACATCGCCATTAGCCAGGATTCTTTCAGTCTGAATTAATGAAGGGATAAACTCTTGACTTCCAATGCTCTCTGCTCCTCCTAAAGTAGACCGAGCAGATGTTGGATGTGGGTCCCTGGGTCTTCGGAGAGAACGGAGGTGGGGCTGGTTCTTCCCCCGTCTCTTTCTGTTCCTTCTCCGTTTCCTTTATCCTCCTTCTCCTCCTCCTCCATCCCTCCTCCTTCTCTTCCATCCCTCTTCCTCCTCTCCTTCCTCCCCTCCTTCTCCATCCCTTCTCCACCTCCTCCTCTCCTTCCTCCACTCCTCCTCCTCTCCCATCCCTCCTCCTCCTCCTCTCCTTCCTCCCCTCCTTCTCCATCACTTCTCCTCCACTCCTTCTTCCATCCCTCCTCTTCCTCCCCTGCTCCATCACTTCTTTCTACTTCTCTTTTTCCATGATTTTTCCTCCTCTTCCTCACCATTTTTCCTTCCTTCCTTCCTTCCTTCCTTCCTTCCTTCCTTCCTTCCTTCCTTCCTTCCTTCCTTCCTTCCCTCCCTCCCTCCTTCCTTCCTTCCTTCCTTCCCTCCCTCCTTCCTTCCCTCCCTCCCTCCTCCCTCCCTCCTTCCTTCCTCCCTCCTTCCTTCCTTCCCTCCCTCCCTTCTTCCCTCCCTCCCTTCTTCCCTCCCTCCCTTCTTCCCTCCCTCCCTCCTTCCTTCCTTCCTTCCTTCCTTCCTTCCTTCCTTCCTTCCTTCCTTCCTCCTCCTCTTCCACCGTCATTTCTCCTCCTCTGAGCAGTGGCTTGCTCTTCTCCCCGAAGAGATGCCACCATAAAAAAAAACCCATGCCATAAAAATCCCACGTGGTTAAGAACCAAGCAGCCCCCTCCCACCACTCTCTGCTCCTGACCTAATTCACGGTCCAGGTCTTGGGGCAGAGAGCGGCTGCTGTGGCCTGCCAGAAGGACCAGCCCCACCCTCCTGCACCAGGTGACCCTCAGGCAGGGGGTCTGGCTGCTGGGTGGCTGGGCTAAGCCCCCAAACTTAGATCTGCAGGCAGAGGAGGCCCTACGGCCTGGCTTATCGGGAGAGCCCTCCACCCTTGCTCTGCCTGGCCTGGCCTGGAGGCCGGTTCACATCATTCACGGTCGTTTCAGACTGAGCTCCTGGATTTAGGAGCCTCTGCTTCTGCAGGGCTGGACTAGAAGACCTCCAAGGTCCCTTCCAGCCCTAGGATTCTGTGATCTTGGGCAGAGGGTTGTATTAGAAGACCCCCAAGGTCCCTTCCAGCCCTAGGATTCTATGATCTTGGGCAGAGGGTTGTATTCGAAGACCCCCAAGGTCCCTTCCAGCCCTAGGATTCTATGATCTTGAGCATTCTGGGAGTTGAAGTCTACAAGTCTTAAAGTGGATAAGGTTGGTCACTTCTATGGTCTCTTAAGATGATTCTTGCCCCAGAACCGTTCTTCTCACCTGGAAGACCTTGACCAAGGTTCTTCTGAGCCAAGGCGGGAGTCTTCTGCTGCCCTCGGCTCCCGACCCCTGCTCGACTCTTTCTCCCTGCCTCCCTCCCACCCACTCACCAAGACCCTCCGGTCTTTTCAGGGAACAGCAAGACTGCGAGATCGCCCAGGAAATCCAGGTCAAGCTGGTCATCGAAGCGGAGCAGCAGCGTCGTCAAGAAGAGGGTGACGAGGTAAGCCCCCCCCCCTTCGGCGTGGAGACGAGGGCCGTTCCTCTCCCCGAAGAGGCAGAAACGGCTCCCCAGCGTCTGCCACCCAAGTAGACCTGCCTGCAAAGGTGCACAGGTGGTCCTCGACTTAACAAGCATTCATTTAGTGGCTGTTCAAAGTTGCAGCAGGACTGGAAAAAGGAACTTATGACCTGAGCAGGGGGTTGGACTAGATCAGCAGTTCTCAACCTGTGGGTCGCGACCCCATTTGGGGTCGAACGACCATTTCACGAGGGTCGCCAAACACCGCAGTCCACCATTTTTTTTTGGTCCGCCATTTTTTCCCCCTTTGCGATGCGGGCCGCCGCGCATGCGTGATGCGGGCCCGCCATTTTTTTGGGGGGGGGTCGGCCATTTTTTTTTTTGGTCGGCCATTTTTGTTTTCCCCTTTGCGATTCGGGCCGTCACGCCGCGCATGGTCGAGCCCCGGAAAAGGTTGAGAACTGCTGGACTAGATGACCTCCAAGGTCCCTTCCAATTATTATGGTCATTGTTATTATTTATTTATTTATTTATTTATTTGGGTTTATGTTATTGTCATCATTATCATTATCATCGTTATTGTTATTTTTCACACGACCGTTGGAGCGTCCCTGTCAAAATTCAGACGTTCGGCGGCAACCGACTCATACTTATGACGGTCACAAGTGCCCCTGGGAGGGATCATGTGGTTGATCCCCTTTTGCGACTTTCTGAACAAGCCAAGCCAGATTCACTTAACAAACGTTGTCACTTGCTGAACAACTGCAGGGATTTACATGGATCCACCCTGGCGAGGAAGCTCGTAAAATGGAGCCACCCTCACTGAATTGAACTTAGCCAGGGAAATTTTGTGGCTGTCCGTTGAGCGCTACCTGTGCAGAGAAAGACCTCCAGGTGGGGAGGGGGGGGAAGTCTAAGGGAGGCCTAGAGGGGCTTGTAGGGTCCTCTTGGAGGACTTATACACAGAATGGGACGACAGAGGGGGGCCTTAGAGGTCTTCTAGTCCAACCCCAGGAAGAAAAATACCGAGATACAACCGGGTGGAGGGAGACCCCTTCACACGTATTCTTCCTTTCAGGACATTGCTCGGATTCTGCAGCAGAAGGAACTGCAGGAGGAGAAGAGGCGGAAGAAGCCGCCCCCGGACCCCCTGCGGCTGGCCGCTTCCGAAGAAGGCTACCCCCCGGAGAACAGAGGTGAGCGGAGGGGCTGCCCCTCTGCCCCCCCCCATCCCCATCTCCCCCGGGTTGCTTTTTCTGCCTTAATCTCTGCAAGGGGAATCATTTGGGTGTCGTGATTAAGACGGTGGGTGAGTCCTTGGGCCAGCCAGTCCTCCCCTCACGGCCCAGGAAGGCGGCAAGGGCTTCTGGAAATGGGGTCAGGAAACAGGGCTTCATGCCAGGAGTCAAGACAGACTCAAAAGCAGCAACACGGAGACCCGCAAATACACAAACACACACACATCCCTCAGACCTTGGCAAGTGCCCAGAGGTCCTTCAAGCTGCAATCCCGGAGGCCAAAGGAGATTCAGAATTACAGAATAACTACATAGAAGGGACCCTGGAGGTCTTCTAGTCCATCCCCCTGCCCAAGATCATAGAATCCTAGGGCTGGAAGGGACTTTGGAGGTCTTCACGTCCATCCCCCTGCCCAAGATCATAGAATCCTAGGGCTGGAAGGGACTTTGGAGGTCTTCAAGTCCATCCCCCTGCGCAAGATCATAGAATCCTAGGGCTGGAAGGGACTTTGGAGGTCTTCACGTCCATCCCTCTGCCCAAGATCATAGAAACCTAAGGCTGGAAGGGACTTTGGAGGTCTTCAAGTCCATCCCCCTGCCCAAGATCATAGAATCCTAGGGCTGGAAGGGACTTTGGAGGTCTTCACGTCCATCTCCCTGCCCAAGATCATAGAATCCTAGGGCTGGAAGGGACTTTGGAGGTCTTCACGTCCATCCCTCTGCGCAAGATCATAGAATCCTAGGGCTGGAAGGGACTTTGGAGGTCTTCAAGTCCATCCCCCTGCCCAAGATCATAGAATCCTAGGGCTGGAAGGGACTTTGGAGGTCTTCATGTCCAACCCTTGACTTTTCCTTGCTGGCTTCTCTGTTCAGTTTGGGAGAAGTTAGTGGGCCGCTGGCTGGGGAATTCTGGGAGTTGAAGTCCACAAGTCTTAAAGGGGCCAGATTTGAAGACCCCCTGGCCTTAGACCCTGCCTGGTGGCCAAGAAGGATGCCGGACTCCACTTGGAAACGCCACCAATGGCAGCTGGGCAGAGCCGGGTGCCAGGTGGGCGGTGCTTCCTGCCAATCTCCAATGAAAGCCCCCCCTCTCCCCCCCCGCTTGATGATCATCGCTGCTGCAGAACGGAAATCATCTCCCGGATTGTGATTGAAGGGCTGGCTCTCCTCTTCTTCCTCCTCCTCCTCCTCCTCCTGCTCCATGAAGGGCTGATGTCATCAGAAGAACTTCCAGAGCTGGGATTTGATGAACGGGTGGGGACTTCGCTGGGATGCTGCTTGGTGTGCTGCTTTCTTCAGCCTGCAGGCCTCTTCGTTGTGACTGTGCAGCACGCTCTGCTTTTTGTCACTTAGGACACTGTAACCGTCATTACATGCCAGGGGCTCCTCCTCCCCCTCCTCCCTTCCTCCTCCTCCTTCCCCTCCTCCTATCCTATCTTGTCCTGTCCTGTCCTATTTATTTCTATCCTATCCTATCCATTTCTCTCCTCCCCTCTCCTCTCCCCTCCCCTCCTTTCCCTCCTCTCTTCTCCCCTCCCCTCCTCCTCTCCTCCTCCTCCTCTCCTCTCCTCCTCCTCCTCCTCTCCCCTCCTCTCTTCTCCCCTCCCTTCCTCTTCCTCTTCCTCCTCCCCCTCCTATTCTATCCTGTCCTGTCCTATTTATTTCTATCCTATCCTATCCATTTCTCTCCTCTCCCCTCCTCTCCTCTCTTCTCCCCTCCTCTCCTCTCCTCTCCCCTCCTCTGTCTTCCCCTCCCTTCCTCTTCCTCCTCCCCCTCCTCCCCCTTCCTCCTCCTCCCCCTCCTATCCTGTCCTGTCCTGTCCTGTCCTATCCTATTTATTTCTATCCTATCCTATTTATTTCTATCCTATCCTATCCTATCCTATCCTATCCTATCCTATCCTATCCTATCCTATCCTATCCTATTTATTTCTCTCCTCTCCCCTCCCCTCCCTTCCTCTTCCTCCTCCCCGACCTCTCCCTTCCTCCTCCTTTCTTCCTCCTCCCCCTCCTCCTATCCTATCCTATTTATTTCTCTCTCCTCCCCTCCCCTCCCCTCCCCTCTCCTCCCCTCTCAGAAAAGGTGACAAAGGAGGGACCAAATGAAATCCGAAGGGCAAAAAATTAAAACATTTCAAACATTATTTTAAATAATTAAATTGAATTGTTGCCTTGCCCTGTGGCGAGTTGCCCCCCCCGTGGGTTGTCTCTCGTGCCAGGCAAAGGAAGGGACACCGCTTAGGTGGAGAGGGAGGGAGGGGGGTCCTGGCTTGGCGTCTCCACTGATGTGAAGAGCTTCAGAGGCAAAGCCAGGGGAGAAGGGAGGGGGCCCTGGGGGTCCTGCAGGAGCTTTGCTTACTCGCATGCCTTCCCTGCCCCTCCAAGCTTTCTCCGCACCCCCGGCTCTCCCCCCCCCATGTGTAGCCCTACACCTGCCGTTAACCCAGGTCACTAACTCTCCTCCCTTGTCTGTCTCGCCCCTTCGTCGTTGCCCAGACCCCTTGTCCGGCAGTCCCCACGAACCGGGGCCCAAACTCCCTAGACCGGGCAGCGCGGATGGGCAGCCCCCCCAAAGGAGGGAGCCTCGGGGGGGCCCTCCTCTGCTTTCAGAGGGTCTGGACCTGGAGACTTGGGAGAGCTCGCCAGAAACCAGAAAGGCCAAGGACGGCCGGAGCAAGGACCGAGAGAAACGGGAGAGGAAGAAAGACGGGCATGGGAGACCCCCTCCTCGCGAGGATCCTGCAGATGTGAGAGTGGAGGAAGAGGAAGAGGAAGAGGAAGAGAGAGCCCGCAGTCGCCCCAACTGGAGCCAGGACAAAACTCGGGGCCCACGTCTGCTGCTGTGGGATGCCGAACCACCCCGGGCCGGTCGAGGCGGCAGGGATCCAAGGAGGCCTCCGAGCCACGAGAGACCCCCCAGGACGCCCCCTCCTCCGACGGAGCGGGAAGAGGAATGCAGGAGCGGGCACCGCAGCCGTGGGCCCCGAGGGCAGGGGGAGCGGGGGCTGACCCCCAACGGGAGAGAGAGGCAGGTGGAGAGACGGTACGGCCAAAGCCGGTCCCCCAATCTGGACCGTCGTGGGCTGCCACCCCAGGAGGACCGTAGCTCCCCGAGGCCCCCCGCCCACCATCACGCCAGGCACCAGGACCCGGAGGCTGCCTCCCGGCACCAGCCCCGGAGGGAGGACGGAGAAAGGCAGTCCCGGGAGGCTCGGGCCTCCCCCACCTCCCACCGCAGGGAGGGCAGGGACGGGGAAGGCCGGCGCCCCCGGAATCCAGGTAACGGGACCGCGGCCCAGGGGGGGTCTTTGGGCTTGATTCTGGGTCTCCCGGGTTTCGCCTTCTTGGCCACTGGGCCGAAAGGGTGCCAGCTGCCAGCCGAGGAATCCTAAGACCCCCAGAAAAAGAGAGGAATGGGCTAACATTGCCAGTCAGGAGGAAGGTGGGGTTGAGTTTTTTTTTTTCCCCTTATAGAATAGCAGCCTCTGAATGTGCTCTAGCCGCAGAACTGCTTCTGCTCCAGGTGAGACGGAGGCTCCCGGGGTTTCCACCCCAAGGAATGTCTATCGGAGCCTGGAAGCCGAGGCGGTTCCCTCCGAGGCCCATAAGCAGGTCCTGGCGCAGCTTTTAGCTTATTGTGCGCTCCCGGATGCTCTCTGAGCTGGGTGGTTTCCTGGCAGACGTTTCATCACCCAACTAGGGAACATCGTCAGTGCTAGAAAGGAATGGGTGTGTGAAGAGGAGGAGGAGGAGGAGGAGGAGGAGGAGGAGGAAGACTATGGGGTCCTTGGTGCTCTCTGAGCTGGGTGGTCTTGTAGACATTGCATCACCCAACTAGGGAACATCATCAGTGGAGTTGAGGAGGAGGAGGAGGAGGAGGAGGAAGAAGACTGAGGGGTCCTTGGTGCTCTCTGAGCTTGGTGGGTTTTTTTGCAGATATTTCATGACCCCACTAGGGAACCTCATCAGTGCCAGAAGGGGGGAAGGAGGAGGAGGAGGAGGAGAGGAGAAAAGAAAAAAAAGGGAAGGAAGGAAGGAAGGAAGGAAGAAGGAAGGAAGGAAGGAAGGAAGGAAGGAAGGAAGGAAGGAAGGAAGGAAATGGATTGTGGGGTCCTTGGTACTCTGAGCTGGGTGGTTTTCTTGCAGACGTTTCATGACCCAGCTAGGAAACATCATCAGGACCAGAAGAGAGGGGTTTGCAGGGAGGAGGAGGAGGAAAAGGAGATAAGGAAGGAAGGAAGGAAGGAACCAAGGAAGGAAGGAAGGAAGAAAGAAAGAAAGAATGGATTGTGGGGTCCTTGCTCTCTGAGGTTGGTGGTTTTCTTGCAAACGTTTCATGACCCAACTAGGAAACATCATCAGGACCAGAAGGGATGAAGAGGAAAGAAAGAAAAGGAAGGAAGGATTGTGGGGTCCTTGCTGCTCTCTGAGCTGGGTGGTTTTCTTGCAGACATTGCATGACCCAGCTAGGGAACATCATCAGTGGAGTTTAGGAGGAGGAGGAGGAGGAGGACTGTAAGGTCCTTCGCACACTCTTGAGTTTGGTAGTTTTCTTACAGACATTTCATGACCCAGCTAGGGAATAACACCACTGTCAGAAGGGAGTGGGGTTTGTGGAGGGGAGGAGGAGAAGCAAGGAGGATTAGAGTCATGAACCATAACATTCTTTCTTGGGTTGTGACAGTTCCAGCTGTCTTTCACAAATAGGAACACAAGAGAGCTGGACGGGGCCCTGGAGGGTCTTCTAGTCTTCTAGTTGACCGTTGGCCATCCAGAGCGAAGGGCCTTGAGCTCCTAACCAAAAGTGCCCCCCTCTCTGCTCCCTGAAGCCGGACACCCGCGTGGGTGGCCACCGTCCCTTCTTCTGCCACAGCTCCATAATTGAATGATCCGATGGTTTCATGTAGCGTAAGAACGATTGGGGGGGGGCTCTCCGAGGAAGGAGAACCCAGCAGATGGTCTTCATCCTGTCCCAAACCGGGCGAGGTGCTGGGGGCGGCTGCCGGTTCTCTGCTTGGGGGTGGGGGTGCGGTGGGAAAAAGCAGGCAGACTTTCTCCTTCCCCAGTCTGAGACTCCAGGCTGGGGCTGGTGGCAGATGGATCCCAGATGGGGGCCGGCCCCTCCCCCCTTCGTTCCCAGGGAATCTTTATAAACGAGGAAGGAACAAGGTCCCATCCAGTGATGTTTTGCAAGGATGTGTCTGTCAGGTTTGCAATGCCCCCCCCGTCCCTTCCGAAGGCCTATAAATAGCCCCCCCCCCCCGCTCTTCCTCTGAGCAGGGCTCCTGCCTGGGTCCTGGCCGAGGGGGCCGGGCGTCCCAGGGAAGGGGTCCCGCTCGGTGATCTCGGAGGTCTTCCCCAGAGAAGGGGCCCAGTGGAGGCAGCTGGGCTGCTCGCGCCTCCTGCTCAGCAGAGGCTGTTGTGTGCTCAGCTGCTGCGCAACAAGGGCGCCAGGGGTCTGCGGGGCGGGGGGAGGGTCTGCTTCCCCCAGAGATGGTCTGTCCAGGGGTCTTCTCTCTGCTGCTGGCTGGTCAGGGTAGAGCTGGTGCACAAGAGAAGGGCAGAAGGCTTCTCTGCTGGGGTGCTGCTAAAAGACCCGCTTTGCTCCCCGGACGGAAGAGAAGGACTGTGGGGGTCCTGGGTGCTCTCTAAGCTGGGTGGTTTTCTTGAGACGTTTCATGACCCAACTAGGGAACATCATCAGGGCTAGAAGGGTGGGAGAGAGGGAAGGGAAGGAGGGAGGGAGGGAGGGAAGGAAGGAAGGAAGGAAGGAAGGAAGGAAGGAAGGAAGGAAGGAAGGAAGGAAGGAAGGGAAAGGAAGATTAGAATGAGGGAGGAAGGAAAGGAAGATTAGAGGGAGGGAAGGAAGGAGGGAAGAAAGGAAAGGAAGATTAGAATGAGGGAGGGAGGGAAGGAAGATTAGAATGAGGGAGGGAAGGAAAGGAAGGAAGGAAGGAAAGGAAGATTAGAATGAGGGAGGGAGGGAAGGAAGATTAGAATGAGGGAAGGAAGGAAAGGAAGGAAGGAAGGAAAGGAAGATTAGAATGAGGGAGGGAGGGAAGGAAGATTAGAATGAGGGAGGGAAGGAAAGGAAGGAAGGAAGGAAAGGAAGATTAGAGGGAGGGAAGGAAGGAAGGAAGATTAGAATGAGGGAGGGAAGGAAAGGAAGGAAGGAAAGGAAGATTAGAATGAGGGAAGGAAGGAAGGAAATGAAGATTAGAATGAGGGAAGGAAGGAAGGAAAGGAAGATTAGAGGGAGGGAAGGAAGGAAGGGAAGGAAGATTAGAGGGAGGGAAGGAAGGAAGGAAGATTAGAATGAGGGAGGGAAGGAAAGGAAGGAAGGAAAGGAAGATTAGAATGAGGGAAGGAAGGAAGGAAATGAAGATTAGAATGAGGGAAGGAAGAAAGGAAAGGAAGATTAGAATGAGGGAGGGAAGGAAAGGAAGGAAGGAAAGGAAGATTAGAATGAGGGAAGGAAGGAAGGAAATGAAGATTAGAATGAGGGAAGGAAGGAAGGAAAGGAAGATTAGAGGGAGGGAAGGAAGGAAGGAAAGGAAGATTAGAATGAGGGAAGGAAGGAAGGAAAGGAAGATTAGAATGAGGGAGGGAAGGAAGATTAGAATGAGGGAGGGAAGGAAAGGAAGGAAGGAAGGAAGGCAGTGGTGGGGGTCCTTGGTGCTCTCTGAGCTCAGTTGTTAGGTTTAATGTTCTTCTGTCTAGCTGGACTCTCATGCACGTCCCCCCCTCCCCAGCATCGTCTAACTCTAAAAACAAAAGGTAAAAAAAAATGGCTGCATTTCCATCTGTCGTCAATGCGAAAACATCCGACAGACGTTGGCAGCATTGACACTTTGCTGGAAATGAGGCCTTTCACTTCCTGTCTTGCAGGGGCAAAACCTCGGGGGTCCAAAGAAGACCCCTTCGCCAGACCCCGATCAGAGGCTTCCCGTGACCCCGAGGCCTACGATGCCGAGATTGCCTGGAAGTTGCAAGAAGAGGAACTGCTGGTGAGCCGGGCCAAACTCTGGCCTTAGGGAGCTGCTGGGGGGGGGGAGAACCCCGAGACCCCCCCCACCCCGTCCAGTTTCCCCATTTTCAGCTGCTTTGGTGCCCTGCTGTGATGTGGATCCACGGCAGGAAGCAAAACAGCATCCCGGTGATGGGGAGGGGTCTCCTCTGGGAATTGAAGGGGGTGAGGGGTGCAGAGCCTGATCGAAAGAGTGGGAAAAGGGGTTGCGTGTGTCCCCCAAACAGAATTTTACAAACATTTGGAGACCAAGGGGCCTGTTTTGTTTCGTTTTTAAAACATGTAATTGTATTCTATTCAAGGAGAAATTCAAATAACGAATGTCCTATGTGGTTAGAAAAAATATTGGGTGAACAAGTGGATTTTAAACCTGAACTGTTTTTACTAGGCATCATGTCTGAAAAGACTAATAAGCAGAAATTATACTTAATTCTACCTATTACCACAGCAGCGAGAATCATTTTTGCACAATACTGGAAGAATGAAGGACTGCCATCAGAGGAAGAAATAATCAGGAAAATATTGGAATGTGCAGAGATGGACAGATTAACTATGAGGCTGAAAGACAAAGAAGATACAGACGACTATCAAATTTGGAATTTATTTTATTCTCAGTTAGAGAAAAGAATGAAGGATTAGGAATTGAACATGTATTAGCTTAGCAAACTCCAGACAACTTGTCGATTGGAAAAATTAACATATATTGATGAAAAAAATTAATAGAAAAGGTTGGAAAAAACAAATAACAAATGTCCCCCCCAAAAAAACACACACAAAAGATAATCAAGCAAAGAAAAAAAATAAAACAAAAAAGTGCATTAAAAAACACAAACACACGTATTGTCCCCCTTAGTTAAATACTGATGAATATATTGCAACAATATTAGCTGGGAAACAGGCCCCAAACATGTTTTTAAACTTCTAACTCTGCAAATTATTCACCTCCCCCCTGTCTACTATATGGATAACAAAATACTTAACGGGTAAAGCATAAAAAACACAACAGCAGCAGTAAAACATGGTGAAAGTTTCAAAAGTTTGTTAGCAAACTATTACTGGGTACAACTCATAGAACATTTAGTGCAGCTTCTTAGCTATCCTAAATCAAGTGCAGGGCCTAAACCCGGCTTTGTAGATCAGGAGGGTGGGAAAGGGGTGTGTGTGTGTCTGTGTGTGTGTGTGTGTGCCTGTGTGTGTGTGTGTGTGTGTGTGGTTCCCAAACCAGAATTTTCCAGATGTTGGAGTTTTCCTGGTGGAGCCACACTGGATGGGAGGGAGCCAGAAGCAGAAGGGAGGGTCTTTCAAGCCTCCCATATGGGGAGGTGGGGAGAAAAGGGTGGGGGACCCCTCCGAGGTCTGCAGCAAACAGTTCCCCAATCTTCTCTTTTTAAAGTTTCTCTTTTTTTTCTTGGTTTTTTTAGGCCAGCCAGGTGGACAGGAGGGCTGCACAGGTTGCGCAAGATGAGGTAGGTGCCTGCAAGGACAGGCGAAGGACAGAATAACAGAGTGGCAAGGAAACTTGACCCTTTGATGACTGGTGGACTCCAACTCCCAGAATTCCTGAGCCAGCCATGCTGAGGGGAAAGGGAGAGGCTTCCAAGCTGAGCCAGGCTGGCTCAGGAATTCTGGGAGTTGAAGTCCGCAAGTCATGAGGGGGCCATAGTTCCCCCATGCTGGCTCAGGAATTCTGGGAGTTGAAGTCCACCAGTCATGAAGAGGCCATAGTTCCCCCATACTGGCTGAGGAATTCTGGGAGTTGAAGTCCGCAAGTCATGAGGGGGCCATAGTTCCCCCATACTGGCTGAGGAATTCTGGGAGTTGAAGTCCACGAGTCATGAGGGGGCCATAGTTCCCCCATACTGGCTGAGGAATTCTGGGAGTTGAAGTCCGCAAGTCATGAGGGGGCCATAGTTCCCCCATACTGGCTGAGGAATTCTGGGAGTTGAAGTCCACGAGTCATGAGGGGCATAGTTCCCCCATGCTGGCTGAGGAATTCTGGGAGTTGAAGTCCGCAAGTCATGAGGGGGCCATAGCTCCCCCATGCTGGCTCAGGAATTCTGGGAGTTGAAGTCCAGAAGTCATGAAGGGGCCATAGTTCCTCCATGCTGGCTGAGGAATTCTGGGAGTTGAAGTCCGCAAGTCATGAGGGGGCCATAGTTCCTCCATGCTGGCTGAGGAATTCTGGGAGTTGAAGTCCACGAGTCATGAGGGGGCCATAGTTCCCCCATGCTGGCTGAGGAATTCTGGGAGTTGAAGTCTGTGAGTCATGAAGGAGCCATAGTTCCCCCATGCTGGTTCAGGAATTCTGGGAGTCGAAATCCACGAGTCATGAAGGGGCCATAGTTCCCCAATGCTGGCTCAAGAATTCTGGGAGTCGAAGTCCACCAATCAGGAAGGGGCCATAGTTCCCCCATGCTGGCTGAGGAATTCTGGGAGTCGAAGTCCACGAGTCATGAAGGAGCCATAGTTCCCCAATGCTGGCTCAAGAATTCTGGGAGTCGAAGTCCACCAATCAGGAAGGGGCCATAGTTCCCCCATGCTGGCTGAGGAATTCTGGGAGTTGAAGTCCACCAGTCATGAAGGGGCCATAGTTCCCCCATGCTGGCTGAGGAATTCTGGGAGTTGAAGTCCGCAAGTCATAAAAGGGTCACGTTTGAAGACCCTATGCCCACCACGTATGATAATAAGTACCTGGTTTATACCGTTTCTAACCCCCAAACATCCTTCCGCAAAATACAGCATACAGAATAGAGTTGGGAGGGACCTTGCAGCCCCCTGCTCAAGCAGGACACCCTATATAGCATCCCAATCAAATGGCTGTCCAGTTTCTTAAAATCTCCAGTGATGGAGCATCCCACAACTTCTGGAGGCAGGTTGTTCCACTGGTTCATTGTCCTCACTGTCAGGAAATTTCCTGATGGGGAGAACAATCAACCAGTGGAACGGCTGGCCACTAGAAGTTGTGGGTGCTCCAATACTGGTTGGAGGTTGGGTAGCCATTTGCGCGAAATTGTATAGCTCCTCCTGCTTGAGCAGCGGGTTGGACTAGAAGACCTCCAAGGTCCCTTCCAGCTCCTATTCTGATTGCATAGCTTGCCTTCAGATGCTGTGGCTGTTCCATCACTGGAGGCTTTCAAGAAGAGATCGGACAGCCACTTGTCTAGAATGGCACGGGGGTCTCCTGCCTGAGCAGGGGGCTGGACTAGAAGACCTCCAAGGTTCCTCCCAGCTCTTCTCTAATTCCGTGGTTCTGAAACTGAGTAAATCTTAAGCAGAGGTGTGAGCCAAAAAAAAAGGGGATAATTTGCTGGATGGCCTCTTTCCCACAGGAAATAGCCCGGCTGCTGATGGCAGAGGAGAAGAAAGCATACAAAAAAGCGAAGGAACGGGAAAAGAAGAGGCAGGATCCCGACTGGAAGGTGGGCCAGGGTTCAGTTTGGGAAGACGTTGGCGTCTTCTGGAAAGGAAAACGGGGGGGGGGGGGGGGAGGACGTACTGATCCCCTGCACAAGAATTCTGTTTTTCAGTAGAAGAAAATCTTTGTAGCTCAGCTTTGATGTTTGGGGTCCTGGGTGCTCTCTGAGCTTGGGGGTGTTTTGCAGACATTTCATGACTCAGCTAGGGAACATCATCAGTGCTAGAAGGGAGGAGGATTTATGGAGAGGAGGAGGAGAGACTATGGGGTCCTTGGTGCTGTCTGAGCTGGGGGTGCTTTGTAAATGTTTCATGACTCAACTAGGTAACAGCATCAGTGCCAGGAGGGAGAGAGGTTTTCAGGGAGGACGAGGAGGAGGAGGAGGAGGAGAAGGAAGAGGAGAAGGAAGGAAGGAGGGAAGGAAGGAAGGAAGGAAGGAAGGAAGGAAGGAAGGAAGGAAGGAAGGAAAGTGGGGTCCTTGGTGCTCTCTGAGCTGGGTGGTTCTCTTGCAGACATTTCATGACCCAACTAGGGAACATCATCAGTGCTAGAAGAGAGAGGGGCTTGTGGAGAGGAGAAGGAGGAGGAGGAAGACTGAGGGGTCCTTGGTGCTCTCTGAGCTGGGGGTGTTTTGCAGATGTTTCATAACCCAACTAGGTAACATAATCAGTGCCAGAAGGGAGTCTAATTTGCTCTCTCTTTTTGAATTACGAATTCATACACAACTATGAATTATGCTTTCATAGACCATGTATTTCTAATTCCCATTAAGTTTGGAAGGCATGCTGAAATTTCAAATTATTCGGGACGGGGGCAGGTTGAGGAAGGCTGAGTTGGAGATTTTCTGTGGTTACATCCTGACCTTTTCTTTTATAATCCTTTTTTAAAATGATGATTAAATCAGTAGGTTTGGGTCCCATTCCTCATTGCTGATAACAATTGGGAGGGCCTCAAATTTCACTCAGGAGGTTAATCACACCAGCCTCGTCCTACCTCTTATCGCAAATTAAGATTGGCCTCGGGCCATTTTATTTATTAAATGTATAGGTCCTTCCCCCCTCGCATCTCACACTCACTAGACCAGGGCTAGGCAACCTTGGCTCTTTGATGACTGGTGGACTTCAACTCCCAGAATTCCTGAGCCAGCCATGCTGAGGGGAAAGGAAGAGGTTTCCAAGCTGAGCCATGCTGGCTGAGGAATTCTGGGAGTTGAAGTCCACCAGTCATGGAGGGGCCACAGTTCCCCCCATGCTGGCTGAGGAATTCTGGGAGTTGAAGTCCACCAGTCATGAAGGGGCCACAGTTCCCCCATGCTGGCTCAGGAATTCTGGGAGTTGAAGTCCACGAGTCATGAGGGGGCCATAGTTCCCCCCATGCTGGCTCAGGAATTCTGGGAGTTGAAGTCCACCAGTCATGAAGGGGCCATAGTTCCCCCCATGCTGGCTCAGGAATTCTGGGAGTTGAAGTCCACCAGTCATGAAGGGGCCATAGTTCCCCCCATGCTGGCTCAGGAATTCTGGGAGTTGAAGTCCACCAGTCATGAAGGGGCCACAGTTCCCCCATGCTGGCTCAGGAATTCTGGGAGTTGAAGTCCACCAGTCATGAAGGGGCCATAGTTCCCCCCATGCTGGCTCAGGAATTCTGGGAGTTGAAGTCCACCAGTCATGAAGGGGCCACAGTTCCCCCATGCTGGCTGAGGAATTCTGGGAGTTGAAGTCCACCAGTCATGAAGGGGCCCAAGTTCCCCCATGGTGGCTGAGGAATTCTGGGAGTTGAAGTCCGCCAGTCATGAAGGGGCCAAAGTTGCCTATCCCTGGCCTAGTCCATTGTTTCTCCACCTCAGCAACTTTAAGACGTGTGGACTCCAACTCCCAGAATTCCTGAGCCAGCCATGCTGAGGGGAAAGGGAGAGGTTTCCAAGCTGAGCCAAGCTGGCTCAGGAATTCTGGGAGTTGAAGTCCATGAGTCGTAAAAGAGCCAAGGTTGTCGACCCCTGGCCTAGACCCTCAATTCTTAAATATATGGTGGATTGTTTTTTCGCCATAACTGATGTCAGGGAATAGAGACGGAGAAACCGAAAAAGAAATTGTCCGTCTCTAATTCAGATTTACTGAAAAGCTTCCCAGTTCTCACCCTCTTCACTTCCAGTCACACCGATAAAGCAAGAATAGGTTTATTTTCCCTCCTGTCGACCTCCCAGTGCTTCCCATTGAAGCCCAGTTCCACCTGGGCCCACACCTTTACTCTGAAATTGTCCTTGCCTTAATTTACGGGCTGCGTTCCCGGTCTGGCGCACCGGTTGTGGCTTCACGGACACACAATCTGAAGGTTGATCCTCACTTAGCTTTTTCTTCTACGTCCAGCAGGAGCCCCCCGAGTCGGTGTGCGGCCGGACGAGGGACGGACACGACCCTCACCGAGGCAGGGGCGAGAAGCCCACACGGTAAAATGCTTTGGGGTCCGGGGCTCTGCGCATCGGGAGGGAAGTGTGCATTTGGCGGAAGGATGTTTGGGGGTTAGAAATGGTAGAGAACATAAACCAGGTACTTATTATCGTATGTGGTGGGCATGTGTTAAAGCAGGGGTCTTCCAACTTGGCCCTTTTATGACTCGTGGACTTCAACTCCCAGAATTCCTCAGCCAGGCATGCTGGCTGAGGAATTCTGGGAGTTGAAGTCCAGTAGTCATGAAGGGGCCATAGTTCCCCCATGCTGGCTGAGGAATTCTGGGAGTTGAAGTCCAGTAATCATGAAGGGGCCAAAGTTTTCCCCATGCTGGCTGAGGAATTCTGGGAGTTGAAGTCCGTGAGTCATAAAAGAGCCGAGGTTGCCTACCCCTGATATAGGTAGTCCTCGAATTACGACCACAATTGAGCACAAAAAAATTATGTTGCTAAGTGAGACCAATGGTTAAGTGAGCTTTGCCCCATTTTACGACCTTCCTTCCCACAGTCGCTAAGCAAACCGCTGCAGTTCTTAAGTTACAGTAGCAACACGGTGGTTAAGTGACTCCACCTTCTCCCCACTGACTTCGCTTGTCAGAATGTCGCAAAAGGGGATCTCATGACCCCCCCAGGACACGGCGACCATCATAAATGTGAGTCAGTTGCCATGCGGCCGAATTTAGATCACCCGGCCGTGGGGATGCTGCAAGGGTCCTAAGTGTGACAAACGGTCCTAAGTCGCTTTTTCAGGGCCCTTGCAACTTCAAACAGCCACTAAATGAACTGTTGTAAGAACATAAGAACATAAGAAGAGCCATGCTGAATCAGGCCAAAGCCCATCGAGTCCAGCATTCTGTGTCACACAGTGGCCCACCAAATGTACATGGGGATCTTGAGCAGAAAGAGAAGGCAAAACCCTCCCTTTCCCTTGACCCCCAAACAAATGGTACTCAAGGGAATCCTGCCTGCCTCAACCAACATAGAGGCGGCACATGGACATCCGTTTTAATAACCACCGATACACTTTGCATCCATGAATCTATCTAGCCCTGCCTTGAAGCTGTCAAGGCTGACAGCTGTCACGACCCCTTCAGGAAGTGAATTCCATAAATCAACGACTCTCTGGGTGAAGAAATATTTCCCTTTATTTGTCCTCACTTTCTTAGCTATGAGCTTTAGGGAGTGCCCCCTTGTCCTGGTATTGTGTGATAGAGAAAATAATTTTTCTCTATCCACCTTTTCTATCCCATGCATGATTTTATACACTTCGATCAAGTCACCCCTTAAACGCCGTCTTTCAAGGCTGAAGAGACCAAGGCGTTGCAATCTGGTTTCATAAGGGAGGCACTCCATTTCCTTGACCATTCTTGTTGCCCTTTTTTGCACCTTTTCCAGTTCCATTATATCCTTCTTGAGGTGCGGTGACCAGAACTGTACACAGTACTCCAAGTGTGGTCTCACCATCGATTTGTACAGAGGCAATACAACACTTGCTGACTTATTTTCGATTCCCTTCCTAATCATGCCAAGCATGGAATTTGCTTTTTTTACTGCTGCTGCGCATTGGGTTGACATCTTCATCGAGCTGTCCACCAAAACCCCAAGATCCCTTTCTTGGGTTGTCTCAGAAAGTTTGGTCCCCATCAGTTGGTAAGTATAATTGGGGTTCTTTGCCCCGATGTGCATAACTTTGCACTTGTTTAGGTTAAAATGCATTTGCCACTTTGTTGCCCACTCACACAATTTCGAGAGATCCTTCTGGAGCTCCCGACAATCAGTTTCACTTTTCACAACCCGGAACAATTTAGTGTCATCAGCAAACTTGGCTACCTCACTATTAACTTCTACATCCAGATCATTGATGAATAAATTAAAAAGTAAAGGCCCCAAAACTGAACCTTGGGGTACACCACTTCTCACTTCTTTCCATCCGGAGAATTGTCCATTTATTGCCACCCTTTGCTTCCTACAATTTAGCCAGTTACCAATCCAGGACAAGACCTGTCCTCTAATTCCGTGGCTGGAGAGCTTTTTTATGAGCCTTTGGTGAGGGACTTTGTCAAAAGCCTTTTGAAAGTCAAGATATACAATATCAACTGGGGCCCCTTTATCTATGTATTTATTTACACCCTCAAAGAATTCTAACAAGTTAGTAAGACATGATTTGCCTTTGCAGAAACCATGTTGATTTTCTTTCAGCAATGCCTGTTTTTCTATGTGCCCTGTAATTTTATCTTTAATAATGGTTTCCATCAGTTTGCCTGGAACTGAGGTTAGACTGACTGGTCTATAGTTTCCTGGATCACCTCTGGATCCTTTCTTGAAGATCGGGGTTATATTTGCTTCCCTCCAATCCTCCGGTACAGTGCCTGATCTTAGAGAAAGATTGTATATTTTAGCTAGAAGTTCAGCAATTTCACACTTGAGTTCCTTGAGAATTCTAGGGTGGATGCCATCTGGACCCGGCGATTTGTTGACGTTTAGTTTAGAAAGGCATGCAAGAACATCTTCCTTGTTTATCTCTATCAGGTTTAATTCTTCTATTTCCCTCCCTGGGAAAACTAATTCAGTGGCAGGCAAATGTTCTCTATCCTCCTCGGTGAAAACGGAAGCAAAGAAGTCATTTAGCCTCTCAGCAATCTCCTTGTCTTCTCTGATTATCCCCTTCTGACCATTGTTATCAAGTGGCCCAACTGATTTTCTGGTTGGGTTCCTGCTTTTGATGTACTTAAAAAAGGTTTTGTTATTATTTTTAATATTCTTGGCTATATGCTCCTCAAAGTCTCTCTTGGCTTTCATGACTATCGCCTTGCATTTGGTCTGCCAGAGTTTGTGATCCCTCCTGTTCTCCTCGGTAGGAAGAGCCTTCCATTTCTTAAATGAGTTTTTCTTCTGTCCAATAACCTCCTTTACCTCATTCGTAAGCCATACTGGTATCCTCTTGGACTTTCCAATCCTCTTTCTTCTTTTAGGAATGCATTTTATTTGAGCCTGCTGTAACGTATTTTTAAACAGTTTCCAAGCATTTTGGAGGGATTTGACTTTTAAGTCGGGAACTACCTCAAAATCAACAACTTGTTGTCGACAACTCTGGTCCTGACCCCTTCTGCCTTCTCCCCGCCAGAGCCGGTCCACCGTCGACCAAGGACTTGGAGCCTCACACGGGCCTCACGCATCAGCATAACGTGGCACATCCGATATTCAGACCGGAGTCAGCTCATAAAGGTGAGACACGGCCTCTTGTTTTATAGGACAGATTAGAGGATACGTTCAATCAGAATAGAGCTGGAAGGGACCTTGGAGGCCATCTAGTCCAGCCTCCTGCATGAGCAGGAGACCCTGTACCATCTCAGACAAGTGGCTGTCCAGTCTCTTCTTTTAAATCTGCAGTGATGGAGCACCCACAACTTCTGTTTATAATTCTATTCTGTTCATTCCATATTCTATTCTGTATTCTATTTATAATTCTATTCTATTCTATTTATAGTTCTATTCTATTTATAATTCTATTCTATTCTATTCTAGTCTAGTCTGTTCCGTTCCGTTCCATTCTATTCTATTCTATTCTATTCTATTCTATTCTATTCTATTCTATTCTATTCTATTCTATTCTATTCATATTTATAATTCCATTCTATTCTATTCTATTCTGTTCTATTCTATTCTGTATTCTATTTATAATTCTATTCTATTCTATTCCATTCCATTCCATTCCCTTCCCTTCATTCCATTCCATTCCATTCTATTCTGTATTCTATTTATAATTCTATTCTGTGCATTCCATATTCTATTCTGTTCTGTTCTGTATTCTATTCTATTTATAATTCTATTCTATTCTATTGATTCTGTTGGAATATTCATGAGCAGAAAGAGTCATGTGGTAACTCAGTCAGCCAATGTGAAGAAAGTGCTACCTAATCTGTGCAAAAAGGTATTGAATTAGGAGCTGAATTTTCAGTCTCAGGTTTGTCTCTGTATCTCTCTGTAAGAAGTCTTCATTGAGCTATGTTGCTGTAAAGAAGAATGGATGGTATTGTAAATATTTTGATATAAATCTAAAGAAGTTATTTTGAATCAGCTAAATCAGTAGTTCTCAACCTTTTTCAGGCTGAGACCCCATCTGCGCCGCGCATGCGCGGCGTGACCCCGACCCGTGCGGCGGGCCGAACCGTGCATGCGCGGTACGCGGCGCGACGTGCCAAACCGCGCATATGCACCATGCGCGACGGCCTGAATTGCGCATGCGTGGCGCGATGGGCCGAACCGCACATGCACGTTGTGTGCGACGGCCCGAATCGCGCATGCACGGTGCAACGGGCAAACCGCACATGCGCGGCACATGTGAGACGGCCCGAACCGCGCATGCGCGCTGCGCGTAACGACCCAAATCGCATATGCGCGGCGCGACGGCCTGAACCGCGCATGCGCGGCGCGCGTGACGGGCCGAATCGCACAGGCGCGGCGGGCTGAATCGTGCATGCGCGGCGCGTGCACGACGGCCAAGGGGAAATGGGAAAAAAATGGCGGACTGTGGTGGTTGGCGACCCCCGTGAAACGGTCGTTCGACCCCGAATGGGGTCACGACCCACAGATTGAGAACCGCTGAGCTAAATGCAGTCAACTGTGAGAGCTTCTGATTTATTTTTTCACCAACAGAGAAATTAAAATTCCCTAACACATTCCATATTCTATTCTATTCTATTTATAATTCTATTCTGTTCATTCCATATTCTATTCTGTTCTGTATTCTATTCTATTTATTATTCTATTCTATTCTGTTCTGTTCATTCCATATTCTATTCCGTTCCATTCCGAGGCACAGATAGGAAGCACAGCAAAATTACCAGCCTTAATTTGATTTTGCTCGGCTGATTTCATATTCCTTTTCTTTTCTTGTCTGTTCACAGGTCACCACTATAAGCAGTAGGAGAAAGCCACCTCGACTTTTCTCTCCATAGATACTGACTTTCCAGTGTAGCCGGCTTTATTGCATTTCTTCCAAGAGAGTTCCTGACGTCCTGTCGTTCTCCAAGGAGGTCACTTCATTCCCACGGACAGTTCTTCCTCCTTCAGCCTGTTGTAGGGCGATGTTCTCCTTGTCTCTGACTCTCTCTCTCTCTCTCTCTCTCTCTCTCTCTCTCGTTCTTGCTCTCTCTTGTCAGGCTGGGCAGTTAAAGTCTAGCCTTTGGGCAATTCTGCACCCCACCTTCCCCTCCGAGAATCTCTCTCGAGCTTCCAAACCTGGCTTTGTGTCCATAGCACAAGAGTGGGAAGGTGATCAAGTGGACACCAGAGGAAGGCCCAGGGAAGGGTGGAATCAGACATCTCAGAAGTTGGTGGTCTTCACATCATGAAGACCCCATAGTAGAGATGTTCAGGTGGCTAGGATTAGGGTCCTGCAGTCAGAATGAGTCAGTGTGTCTCTGGAGTGGACCAATCTCAAACTTCTGGAGATGTTTCTCCAAACATGTCCTTCACCTGGAATTCTGAGCGCTGTTGCTTCTCTTGAGAAAGGAAGACTTCCAGAAATGAAAGAGAGATGTCCATGTCCTGTTCAGGGAAGGAAAAATGGAATTTTTTTTTTCCAGGAAACACTGGGAAATTTTTTTAGGAGGGACCCAATAGGTTTTTTTTTTTTAACATTTTAGGTTATCTCTTTCTTTTTTCCCCAAATGTTTCCTGAAGGACAGGGACGACATGAGATGAATTCAATTTTGGGATAAATAACGATTAATTCATAATTCTGGGATAAATAACGATTACTCAGGTCTGTTTTATTTTATATTTTATTTTAAGGCTCAGTTTTTAACAGCCAGAGAAGGAGCACAGAAGTTAGGCCCCATCTTCGAATGCTGCAAGTGAGGCCTTGAGGGCCCTCAGCCAACTTCTTTCAACCCCCACGAGATGCTTCGCCTGGTTCCCGGCATTTTTGCTGTTCAATTTGTAATAGTCTTGTACGGGTCTTGCAAAATACAGGGTGTCGTGTAGGGACCAAGAGTGCTGGATTTACACAGCACATTTAAGCCACAAGAAAAGACAAGCAAGATTTAAAAAAACAAAAAAAAAACCAATCCAGTTTAGCAAATTGGATCAATGTGGATTTTTTTTTTTGACTGACCTGGTTAAAAGGGATGTGTGAAATTAGGCCCGGGGTCTTCAAACTTGGCCCTGTTATGACTTGTGGACTTCAACTCCCAGAATTCCTCAGCCAGGCACGCGTGCCTGGCTGAGGAATTCTGGGAGTTGAAGTCCACAAGTCATAACAGGGCCAAGTTTGAAGACCCCAGATCTAGGCCATGGATGAGTATTGCCAGATCAGTCTGTCTCAGTCTTAACAACTTGAAGATGACTGGACTTCAACTCCCAGAATTCCCCAACCAGCATTGGGTGCCCAGGGAATTCTGGGAGTTGAAGTCCACCCATCTTCAAGTTGTTGAGATTGAGAATACTCTGGCCTCGATTGACTTAGAATAAATCTTAAGCTACAAACTCCAGTACTTTTGAAATATTACAGCAAAAAGAACCTTTTTTTAAAAAAAACAACAACCCTACAAGTCATTATATTTCAGAAACCAGGAGAGAGAACACTCATAATTAATTGATCTTTCAGAATTTGAAATGCATTTGTTTTTTTTTTTTGTTTAAAAAAGCTGTTTTTGGAAATTGTGAAGCCTACCTGAATATCACCTTCAGACTGAAAGTGCCTTCAAACCCTTTTCTCCCTCTGGAGCCCACCAGCTCTATTGGACTGTGACCCACACCTATGTTGTGTTGTTTGCGTTGTTGGGGGTAGGTGCCAGGCAAGGTAACTGGTGCGTTTTATCGTCCCTCTCTTTGCTGCTGGGAAAAAAAAATTAAATTAAACTCTCCAGGCCAAATTGTTAAGAGCCCCCCCCCCCCGCCTTGCCTAGATTTCACCCCGCTCTTTTTCCCCCCTACATTCATTTTTAAAATCCTCGTCTTGTGACGCCATCCGGAAGACAGCCAATGTATTTGCCTAGTTCTTGGTTTTTTTTGTTTGTTTATTTGATGCATCTGTCGTATCCACTGGTTTCCATTTTGAATACGGTTTTATTTCGATAACGATCTGTTTATCGGCCTCCGAGAGTCTTTTGTTCTTTCCGATGGGCAGGCTGAATGTTTTCATAGTCTGCCCTCCTTCCGCTTTATCCCGTCAAAAATATTTACGAAGGTTCAGCAGTTAGGGCAGGGGTTCTCAACCTTGGCAACTTTAAGACTTGTGGACTTCAACTCCCAGAATTCCTCAGCCAGCAAAGCTGGCTGAGGAATTCTGGGAGTTGAAGTCCACAAGTCTTAAAGTTGCCAAGGTTGAGAACCCCTGAGTTAGGGGTTTATGGGTTACACGGCGGAGGGACCGGTGAAAGTTGAGGAAGTGGAGAAGAAGTAAAAACTGCTAAATATGTCCTGCTGGGCTGGGAAAAACCCGTCAAGAGAAGACCGGCCCACAGCGGTCAGGATGTTAAATTTAACAACTAGAGAAGGGAATATTTGTAGCTTCTTTAGTTGTGCTGTTTCCCATTGGCTCTTTGGCAGTTTCTTGATTGGGGTATCTATCAACCAGCCCAACAGGGAACAAAAAGAAGGGGGATGGACTAGATGACCTCCAGATCCCTTCCATCATCATCATTATCATTATTATTATTATTATTATTATTATTATTATTATTATTATTATTATGACCCACAACCTCTCCACCAGCAATCCGCACCCAGATCAGCATAAAATTCAGGGGTCTTCAAACTTGGCCCTTTTATGACTTGCGGACTTCAACTCCCAGAATTCCTCAGCCAGGCAGGCTGGCTGAGGAATTCTGGGAATTGAAGTCCTCAAGTCATAAAAGGGCCATAGTTCGCCCACGCTGGCTGAGGAATTCTGGGAGTTGAAGTCCACCAGTCGTGAAGGGGCCATAGTTCCCCCATGCTGGCTGAGGAATTCTGGGAGTTGAAGTCCACGAGTCATGAGGGGGACATAGTTCCCCCATGCTGGCTGAGGAATTCTGGGAGTTGAAGTCCACGAGTCATGAGGGGGACATAGTTCCCCCATGCTGGCTGAGGAATTCTGGGAGTTGAAGTCAGAAGTCATGAGGGGGCCATAGTTCCCCCATACTGGCTGAGGAATTCTGGGAGTTGAAGTCCAGGAGTCATGAAGGGGCCACAGTTCCCCCACGCTGGCTGAGGAATTCTGGGAGTTGAAGTCCACGAGTCATGAGGGGGACATAGTTCCCCCATGCTGGCTGAGGAATTCTGGGAGTTGAAGTCCACGAGTCATGAAGGGGCCATAGTTCCCCCATGCTGGCTGAGGAATTCTGGGAGTTGAAGTCAGAAGTCATGAGGGGGCCATAGTTCCCCCATACTGGCTGAGGAATTCTGGGAGTTGAAGTCCACGAGTCATGAGGGGGACATAGTTCCCCCATGCTGGCTGAGGAATTCTTGGAGTTGAAGTCCACGAGTCATGAGGGGGACATAGTTCCCCCATGCTGGCTGAGGAATTCTGGGAGTTGAAGTCCACGAGTCATGAAGGGGCCATAGTTCCCCCATGCTGGCTGAGGAATTCTGGGAGTTGAAGTCCAGGAGTCATGAGGGGGCCATAGTTCCCCCATACTGGCTGAGGAATTCTGGGAGTTGAAGTCCACGAGTCATGGGGGCATAGTTCCCCCATGCTGGCTGAGGAATTCTGGGAGTTGAAGTCCACGAGTCATGAGGGGGACATAGTTCCCCCATGTTGGCTGAGGAATTCTGGGAGTTGAAGTCCACGAGTCATGAAGGGGCCATAGTTCCCCCATGCTGGCTGAGGAATTCTGGGAGTTGAAGTCAGAAGTCATGAGGGGGCCATAGTTCCCCCATACTGGCTGAGGAATTCTGGGAGTTGAAGTCCACCAGTCGTGAAGGGGCCAAGTTTGAAGACCGCTGGCATAGATTAACTCCAAGGTTAACCTCAGACCAGTCAAGTAAACAACACCCCAATCAAGAAACTGCCAAGGAAGCTGACAGTAAACAGGTCAACCAAAGAATCTCTTAAGACCAGCCCCACCAAATATTTGTAGAATATTTGGGGCCTTCGCCTTCATTCCTATCAATAAAGGAGGGTTGAAATGGGGGGGGGTCTTTTTGGCTTTCTGCTCCTTTCTGCAGAGCTTTCATCACCCAACTAGGGAACATCATCAGCGCTAGAAGGATGTGGGGTTTGTAGGGAGGAAGAGGAAGACGAGGGAGGAGGAGAAGGAAAATGGTGACAATGATTATAGGGTCCTTGGTGCTCTCTGGGCCTGGTGGCTTTCTTGAGACATTTCATCACCCAACTAGATAACTTCATCAGAGTTAGAAGGGTGTGGGGTTTGTGGGGGAAAGGAGAAGAGGAGAATTGTGGGGTCCTTGGTCTTCTGAGCTGGGTGGTTTTCTTGCAGACGTTTCATCACCCAACTAGGGAACATCATCAGTGGTAGAAATGCATGGGATTTGCAGGGAGGAGGAGGAAGGACTGTGGCGTCCTTGGTGTGCTCTGAAGTTGCCCGTTTTCTTGCAGACGTTTCATGACCCAACTAGGGAACCTCATCGGTGAACAAGCAGGGATTAACAGCAGACAAACAAAGAGAAAACAATCAAGGATACCAAGGTTGTGGGGGGGAAACACCCACCCACCCACCCTAACATTGGCAGGCCAGGCCACTGGGCATAAACAGGAAGCGAGCCCCACTCAGTAGCACATTTCGCTTCTCATCCAAGAAGCTTCTTCAGTTGTGACGTAGAACCGAAGAAGCTTCTTGGATGAGAAGCGAAATGTTTTCAAGGGGAAAAAAAAACCAAGAAAAACTCCAGTTGCTTTTTGTTTGAAAAAGCATCTTTCGGGCAGGAGATTTTGAAGATGGCTGGAAGAAATGTAGAGACCACAGAAGGGGTGGGGGAGAGAGAGAAACACACTCATTTTGGAGAAGGCAAAAACACGGGCAAGAAACGCACTCAGATGTTTCTGCTTTCCAGGGACTCTCAAAAGTGGGTTTTTGAGCCGGCTCCAGGCTGGGCAAGCGGTAAGAGATTTTCACTCGGCCTAAAAAACCTCTGGCTGCGTTGGCTGAGCCTCCCGGGCTCTTTTTTTAAGTCACCATTTGTGAAATTCAAAGTGCAATCAGGAATCGGAAATAACTTCTTTCCAACAGGCCCTTTGACCACAAGGAAGCGAATTTCTCACCAGGAAGAGCCACTTGCTAAAACCGGCCCCAGTGATGGCTTTGAACCTGCGTGGACAGCTGGATTGAGAGAGAGAGAGTGTGTGTATGTGTGTGTTTGCGTAGGAGCACACAATTGCCTTCTTGCGACTCTCACGGCCATCAGTTCTGCCCTCCCCGCCTTTGCAATTTTCTGGTAGCATCTGCAGCTGCTTTCTGCTGGGTCCATCCATGAATTTGTCACCCTAAATGTCCCCTTGGCAGAAGATGGCTTGGTGGAGGGACCTGCCGTGGGGTGGATCTCTGTGGGACCCACCTTGCAAGGTGGAGCATGAAAAGTTTCTTTTGAGCCGAGTCCTCCAGCTCCTGATGGCTGGACCATTATTGTCCACGAGGCTGAGGAATTCTGGGAGTTGAAGTCCACGAGTCATGAAGGGGCCATAGTTCCCCCATGCTGACTCAGGAATTCTGGGAGTTGAAGTCCAGGAGTCATGAAGGGGCCATAGTTCCCCCATGCTGGCTCAGGAATTCTGGGAGTTGAAGTCCACGAGTCATGAGGGGGCCATAGTTCCCCCCATGCTGTCTCAGGAATTCTGGGAGTTGAAGTCCACGAGTCATGAGGGGGCCATAGTTCCCCCCATGCTGTCTCAGGAATTCTGGGAGTTGAAGTCCACCAGTCATGAAGGGGCCATAGTTCCCCCATGCTGGCTGAGGAATTCTGGGAGTTGAAGTCCAGGAGTCATGAAGGGGCCACAGTTCCCCCCCCATGCTGGCTGAGGAATTCTGGGAGTTGAAGTCCGCCAGTCATGAGGGGGCCATAGTTCCCCCATGCTGGCTCAGGAATTAAGGGAGTTGAAGTCCATGAGTCATGAGGGGGCCATAATTCCCCCATGCTGGCTGAGGAATTCTGGGAGTTGAAGTCCATGAGTCATGAGGGGGCCATAGTTCCCCCATGCTGGCTCAGGAATTAAAGGAGTTGAAGTCCATGAGTCATGAGGGGGCCATTGTTCCCCCATGCTGGCTGAGGAATTCTGGGAGTTGAAGTCCACCAGTCATGAAGGGGCCCTAGTTCCCCCATGCTGGCTCAGGAATTCTGGGAGTTGAAGTCCACAAATCATGAAGGGGCCACAGTTCCCTCATGCTGGCTCAGGAATTAAGGGAGTTGAAGTCCAGCAGTCATGAAGGGGCCATAGTTCACTTAGCTGAGGCAAGACCATTGTGCTGAAGCTACATACTGATCCTGTTTTTTGAAGGAATCCAGTTCTTATGTCCATATAATACATTAAATCATAATAAGTAGGCTGAATTCACACAACCAGTTAAGTCTTTCCCCCCAAAGAAGGCACACATAATGTTTGAATGCAGCTTCTGCTTCTCAATTGACTTAAGTTCTGTGAACACACCTCACACGGGCCCAGTGTACTTGACGTCTTCACAGATGATCTAGATGAGGGAACAAAAGGGGAACACATCAGATTTGCAGAAGACACCAAGCTGGCAGGAATAGCCAACCCTCCAGAAGTTACAGGCTTAAGATACAGAAGGATCTGGACAGACTCGAACACTGGGCGCTATCTAACAAAATGAAATTCAACTGTGAAAAAAGGAAGGTTCTACATTTAGTCAAGAAAAACCAAATGCACAGGTATAGCATAGGGGGTACCTTGCTCAACAGTAGTAACTGTGAGAGGGACCTCGGAATCCTAGTGGACAATCACTTAAATAGGAGCCAGCCGTGTGCTGCAACTGCCAAAAAAGCCAACAGTGCTGGGCTGCATTCACAGAGGGAGAGAATCAAGATCACAGGAAGGGTTAATACTGCTTTACAAGGCCTTGATAAGGCCACACTTGGAATACGGCATCCAGTTTTGGTCACCAAGATGTAAAAAAGATGTTGAGACTCTAGAAAGAGCGTAGAGAAGAGCAACAAAGATTATTAGAATGTAGAAGGGAAGAGAATGCAGAATTAGAATAGAATAGAATAAAGGAATAGAATAGAATAGAGAAAAGAAATAGAATAGAGTAGAATAGAATAGAGAAAAGGAATAGAATACAATACAATGGGAATAGAATACAATACAATACAATGGGAATGGAATAGAATAGAATAGAGAAAATGTCAAATGGAATGGAATAGAAAATATGGAATAGGATAGGATAGACTTATGGAATAGAATAGAATCTGGAAGGGACCTTGGAGGTCTTCTAGTCCAGCCCCCTGCTCAAGCAGGAGAACCTATACCATCTCAGACAGAAGGCTAAAAGATATAATTAAATGGTTGCAGAAACTGGGCATGTCTAGTCTAACTAAGCGAAGGACTGGGGGGGCATGATAACTGTCCTCTGGTATTTGAGGGGCTATCACAGAGAAGAGGGGGTGGACCTGTTTGCCAAAGCACCCGAGGACAGGAGAAGAAGCAACAGGTGGAAGCTCATCAGTGGGAGACCCAAGCCACAAGGAGGGAGAAATAACCTGACAGTGAGAACAATGAATCAATGGAGCAGCTTGCCTCTAAAAGTTTCGGGTGCTCCATCGCTGGAGGTTTTCAAGAAAAGATTGGGCAATCATTTGTCTGGAAGAGAACAAATATATATATATATAAAATCTCCTGCCCACTTTTGGGAATAGATTACCGATATATTTTCCAGCTCCCTAAATATCTGAGAACAGGATCTATTTAATAGATAGCCAATGGCTGATACAAAGAAGGACGGGTGTGTAGCACACCCTTTCCCCAGCCTGCATTCCTGTTAATAAGAACCTAAGAAGAGCCATGCTGAATCAGGCCAAAGCCCATCGAGTCCAGCATTCTGTGTCACACAGTGGCCCACCAATTGTACATGGGGATCTTGAGCAGAAAGAGAAGGCAAAACCCTCCCTTTCCCTTGACCCCCAACAAATGGTACTCAAGGGAATCCTGCCTGCCTCAACCAACATAGAGGCGGCACACGGACATCCGTTTTAATAACCACCGATACACTTGGCCTCCATGAATCTATCTAGCCCTGCCTGGAAGCTGTCAAGGCTGACAGCTGTCACGACCCCTTCAGGAAGTGAATTCCATAAACCAACGACCCTCTGGGTGAAGAAATATTTCCCTTTATTTGTCCTCACTTTCTTAGCTACGAGCTTTAGGGAGTGCCCCCTTGTCCTGGTACTGTGTGATAGAGAAAAGAATTTTTCTCTATCCACCTTTTCTATCCCATGCATGATTTTATACACTTCGATCAAGTCACCCCTTAAACGCCGTCTTTCAAGGCTGAAGATTACAATTCCAATTGTCCCCAGCTAGCTGGGTCTATTCTCTTGAGCAGAGAGCTGGACTAGAAGACCTCCAGGGTCCCTTTCAGCCTAGGAGTCTAGGCACAACCAAGGGGAGTTGTGGTCCCTGTTTCCAACGGAGAAAAGCTTGTGGGATAATAATGATAATAAAAGTTGGAAGGGACCTTAGAGGTCTTCTAGTCCAGCCCCCTGCTCAGGCAGGAAACCCTACACCATTTCGGACAAATGGCTGTCTAGTCTCTTCCTAAAAACTTCCAGTGTTGGAGCACCTACAGCTTCTGGAGGCAAGGAGTTCCACTGGTTAATTGTTCTCACTGTCAGAAAGTTCTCTCCTTGATGAGTTTCCACTTTGCTTGTCAGAAGGTCGCCAAAGGGGATCACGTGAGCCCAGACTCTGCAACTGTCACAAGTACATGCCAGTTGCCAAGCGTCTGAATTTTCATCACGTGACCATGGGAAGGCTGCAACGGTTGTAAGAGTGAAAAATGGTCATAAGTCCCTTTTTCCAGTGAGGTTGCAACTTTCAACGGCCACTAAGCGATCAGGCGTCAGTCAAGGCTGACTGGCCATTGCTCTCCCAGTCGGGGAAGTTAAAGCCAACCAAAAGGAAAGGGCTGCGTGTCTTGCGGTCATACGGAACCCAACAGCCGCTGTGACAAACAGACAAGGTTTTGTTGCCTTCGCACAACGGGCTTAACCACGTTCCGAGTTTGCCTGGTGCGTTGAACCGACTCGGGCGACGGGACAGCTTCTCTGGGTGCTGAGCGGCAGAAAAATCGACGCTGCAGCCACACCTGGCGAAGCTTTGCAGGTTGCATCAGTCACACACCAGGCCTCCAAGTGGGCCTCCTGAATTGTGTTTTTGTAAATAGAACGAAACTCTATAGTTTTGTTCACTGCCCCCCCCAATTCTCTCACGTCTTCCCAGGAGGGCTTCAATACTCGTCATTTTTAAAAATAGACAATCCCCCAGGAAGAGAATGTCACAGCCGCCGAAGTGTTTGTTACAAGGTCCTCTTGGTGCTAGCACCAACTTTTCACAAGTCATCAGGCGCATTCACACAACGCTTTTTCACTTGGTTCCCGCGTCAATCCTTTTGTGTGGGCTGGCATAATACGTTGGTTACCGATAGAAGAGAGTAAATTTGGAGCTCAGGGTTGAACAGACAGGTCCTGGGTGCTCCCTGAGCTGGGAGGCTTTCTTGCAGACGTTTCATGACCCAACTAGGGAATGTCATCAGTGCTAAAAGGGAGGGGGGCTTGCGGAGAGGAGGAGGGAAGAGGGAGGAAGGGGAGGAGGACGAGGAGAGAAAGAAAGAAAGAGAAAGAAAAAGAAAGAGGAAGGAAGGAAGGAAGGAAGGAAGGAAGGAAGGAAGGAAGGAAGGAAGGAAGGAAGGATTGTGGGGTCCTTGGTACTCTCTAAGCCTGGTTATTTTCTTGCAGACGTTTCATGACCCAACTAGGGACCATCATCAGTGCTAAAAGGCAGGGGGGTTTGCAGAGAGGAGGAGGGAGGAGGAGGAGGAGGAGAACTGTGGGGTCCTTGGTGCTCTCTGAGTTTGGTTTTCTTGCAGACGTTTCATGACCCAACTAGGGACCATCATCAGTGCTAAAATGCAGGGGGGTTTGCAGAGAGGAGGAGGGAGGAGGAGGAGGAGGAGAACTGTGGGGTCCTTGGTGCTGAGTTTGGTTTTCTTGCAGACGTTTCATGACCCAACTAGGGACCATCATCAGTGCTAAAAGGCAGGGGGGTTTGCAGAGAGGAGGAGGAGGAGGAGAACTGTGGGGTCCTTGGTGCTGAGTTTGGTTTTCTTGCAGACGTTTCATGACCCAACTAGGGAACATCATCAGTGCTAAAAGGCAGGGGGGTTTGCAGGGAGGAGGAGGGAGGAGGAGGAGGAGGAGAACTGTGGGGTCCTTGGTGCTCTCTGAGTTTGGTTTTCTTGCAGACGTTTCATGACCCCACTAGGGAATATCATCAGTGCTAGTGACTATGCAAAACAGCCAAGCTCAGAGAGCACCAAGGACCCCACAACCCTCTTCTCCCCCTTTCCCCCCCGCCCACAAACCCCTTTCCCTTCCAGCACTGATGATGTTCCCTAGTTGGGTCATGAAAGATTTGCAAGGAAACCGCCCAGCTCAAGGCCCCACCGTTTGATTCTGAATGGCAGAGATTCTCTTCTACTGCTGTTTTTTTTTTCTGATTAAAATGGCAGATTTTGCCTTTTCTGATGGCAAAAGGAGCCCCTTTTGGAGGAAGGTGTGCAGTTAAACAATATGAGATATAAATAAACGAATTAATTAAATTCCCACCACTTTTCCCATCCGGCCATTAGCCGGGTTTAACATCCTGGGAACCCAAATAATCGGAGGGTGTATTTCCCTGGCATGGCCAGAAGGGGGCAGAGCGGCACCAGCTTTCCGTGCCCGGCTTAGTCTCTGCTGTGTTTCCGCTCCAAAGCCAAAGTATTTTGTACCATTTGGGCAGCTTTTTCCGGAATCTCTGAAGAAATAAAAGCCCAAGAAGAAAATTTAGCTGATCATAGAGCAATTATGGAGAAAAATTCGAATAGGCCACCAGATGGAGCTGCAGCTGGCTGACAACCCATACTCAACTCCGTAGTCCTCAATGGTGCTACATCCACATGGAGAGAAGTGAGTAGTGGGGTACCACAAGGTTCCGTCTTAGGCCCAGTAAACTCTGCAATCTCTTCATCAATGACTTAGAGGACGGAGTAGAAGGGGAAACTCATCAAATGAATAGAAGTGGAACTCATCAAATCAAGATGAGCCTGAGCAGGGGGTTGGACTAGATGACCTCCAAGGTCCCTTCCAACTTTATCATCATCATCATCTATGCCGCCCTGAGTTCTTGGAATAGGGCGGCATAGAAATCTAATAAATAATAATAATAATAATAATAATAATAATAATAATAATAATAATAGTTGTTGTTGTTATTATTATTAAGATCACGCGAAATACCACCTCACAATCCTGCATCCAGTTTTGGTCGCCAAATTATTAAAAAGATGCTGGAAAGAGTCACAGAGAAGAGCAACAAAGAGGATCAGGGGACTGGAGGCTAAAGCATAGAAGGAATGGTGGCTGGAATTGGGTCTGTCTAGTTCAATGAAGAGAAGGATGAGGGGGGACAGGATAGCAGAGTTCCAGTATCTCAGGGGCTGCCCCAAAGAAGAGGGAGTCAAGCTATTCTCCAAAGCCCCTGAAGGCAGGACCAGAAGCAACGGATGGAAACTCATCCAGGAGAGAAGCAACCTGGAACTAAGGAGAAACTTCCTGATAGTGAGAACAATTAACCAGTGGAACCACCTGCCTCCAGAAGCAGTGAATGCTCCAACACTGGAGGTTTTTGAGAAGAGACTGGACAGCCATTTGTCTGAAATGGTCTAGGGTTTCCTGCCTGAGCAGGGGGCTGGACTAGATGACCTCCAAGATCCCTCTCAACACTTTTATTCTGTTATTCCCTTCAGTCTAGATTGGAGTGAGTAATTATGAGACAGCGTAAGATAGGGGGAAAACTACACACCAATTTGTGCAGATTGTTCTAAGCCAGCATTTTTCAAACTTGGCAACTCTGAGGTGTGTGGGTCCCCTAGATCTAGGTGTCAGGCGCAGGAAATCAGGAGTAAAACACCCCTTTGCACCACTCAGGTGACCCGGAGGACACACGTAAAACCTCCAGGTGGCCTCAGCGATGCTCTAAAACAGGGGTTCTCAACTTTGGCAATTTTAAGACTTGTGGACTTCAACTCCCAGAATTCCTCAGTCTTAAAGTTGCCAAGGTTGAGAACCCCTGCTCTAAAAGAAGGCAAAGGACCAGCTGTCTGCAAGGAGTATAAATCCTTCCATTTCCCCACCATCCAGTCAGAGAAGAAGAAGCTTCTGGGAGGAGAAGCGAAACGTCTCCAAAGGAAAAATAAGAAAGTCCAGCTGACTCGTGGAAAAAGCACTTTTGAGACAACCAGGACCTGGATGACTGAGCAAGGTTTCCATGGGGATGCTGAGATTTATTTGTCGCTTCCTTTAATAGCTCTTTCCCAGAATATCCCACTTACTCATCCTCACACTCTCCTTCTCCTGGAATATTGAGCAAAAAAAATAACACAACATTTAAGATTGCCACCTCTGGTCTTCACCTGGCAATCTGGTTTAGGCAATCAGACTAAGACATGGTTGGCTTAACCATTGTTTACTGAGTAAGCCACAGACGACCGAATTGGCATGTCCTCTGCGTGGTTAATAGAGTGGGATGGGATGGGATGGGATGGGATGGAATGGAATGGAATGGAATGGAATGGAATGGAATGGAATAGAATAGAATAGAATAGAATAGAATAGAATAAATACTGAATGGAATGGAATGGAATGGAATGGAATAGAATAGAATAGAATAGAATAGAATAGAATAGAATAGAATAGAATAGAATAGAATAGAATAGAATAGAGAAAAGGAATAGAATAGAATAGAATAGTGATAGTTTAGAATAGAATAGAGAAAAGGAATAGAATAGAATAGTGATAGTTTAGAATAGAATAGAATAGAATAGAATAGAATCAGAATTGGAAGGGACCTTGGAGGTCATCTAGTCCAACCCCCTGCTCAGGCAGGTAACCCTATACCATTTTGGACAAATGGCTGTCCAGTCTCTTCTTAAAAACTTCCAGTGTTGGAGCAGCCACAGCTTCTGGAGGCAGGTGGTTCCACTGGTTAATTGTTCTCACTGTCAGGAAGTTTCTCCTTAGTTCCAGGTTGCTTCTCTCCTTGATGAGTTTCCATCCGTTGCTTCTGCCTTCAGGTGTTTTGGGGAATAGCTTGACCCCCTCTTCTTCTTTGTGGCAACCTCTGAGATATTGGAACACTGCCGTCATGTCCCCCCTGGTCCTTACTCTCTAGTTATGCAGATCGTTACTCCAGTCTGGCAAGATTCTGTCTGTAGGTGAAGAGGGATAAAGGGACTGCTTGGAAGTAACTCCAAGCGTCTTTTTTGTTTCTTGGGCCTGACTTCAGCAGCGGTGCCAGCCGTCCCCCAAGGGAGAGGGGGTCCCTGTTTATGTGCCAGACGTCCCATGGTTCCCGACGTTTAAGAAGTTTTCCTTGGAAGCACTAGAATCAGCCGAGGGAGCCTCACTGTCTTTTTTTATTAACCATACAGGGAAAGAGAATCTTCAAACCGGCAAAGCAACCTCCCCCTCTCTCTTCACACCTACCTGCTCCAACACCTACATAGCAGACGTAAATAGAAACCATAACCAGGGTGTGTGTGTGTGGGGGGGGGAGGCAGTCTAAGCCACAGCAGGCCAAGATCAGAGAAGGACACAGTCTCCTCCACCCCAGCTCCATCCACGGCAGCCAAGAATTGTGGCTTCTCCTGGGGACGATGTGTCTGACATGAAGCCTGCAGAGAAACCAGCGCTGGGCTCTCCTCTCCACCTCTGGTAGGACCACCGATTTATGTTCCTGGTGATTCATCCCTTCACACTGAGATTTATTGCAAGAGACAAGTTATTCCATCCTTGAGAATGAAGGCACCAGAGAGCAGTCCCTGGTGGGTTTCCCCCCCCCTCTCTCTCTGTGTCTCTCTCTGTGTCTCTCCCTCCCTCCCTCCCTCTCTTTCTTTGTCTCTTTCTCTCTCTCCCTCCCTCTCTTTCTCTCCCTCTTTCTCTTTCTATCTCTCTCTCTTTCTCTCTTTCTCTCTCTCTCCCTCTCTTTCTCTCTCTCCCTCTCTTTCTCTCTCTCCCTCTTTCTTTCTTTCTCTTTCTTTCTCTCCCTCTCTTTCTCTCTCCCTCTTTCTCTCCCTCTCTTTCTCTTTCTCTCTCTCTCTCACTTTCTCTCTATCTCTCCCTCTCCCTTTCTTTCTCTCTCCTCTTTTTCTCTTTCTCTTTCTCTTTTTCTCTTTCTTTCTCTTTCTCTCTCCTTTTCCCTCTTTCTCTCTCCCTCTTTCTCTCCCTCTCTCGTTCTCTCCCTCTTTCTCTTTTTCTCTTTCTCTTTCTCTTTCTCTTTCTCTTTCTCTTTCTCTCTTTCTCTCTCTCTCTCTCTCTCTCTCTCTCTCTCTCTCTCTCTCTCTCTCTCTCTCTCTCTCTCTCTCTCTCTCTCTCTCTCAGACAGAAAAGTCATATTTCCCTCAGTTTTGGTTCTCCTGCAGATCCAGCTATTCCACATTTTGCCTTGGGGTAAAAGCCCTCTCTTATCTGGAAAAGGGGAGGGGAGATCTTACTTCATTCTTCAACAAAGTGACTAAACTAATAGACCAGCAAAATGCTGTGGAGGTCATATACTTAGACTTCAGTAAGGCATTTGATAAGGTAGGCCACAATCTGCTCCTTGGTAAGCTAGAAAAAGGTGGCATAGACAACATCACCACCAGATGGATCTGTCGCTGGCTGGCAAACCGTCCTCAATGAGTCGTCCTCAATGGTACTACATTCCACATGGAGGGAAGTGAGCAGTGGGGTACCACGAGGCTCCGTCTTAGGCCCAGTAAACTCTTCAATCTCTTCATCAATGACTTAGATGTGGGAATGGAAGGAGAACTCATCAACCTAGAATACTGCGGCCAATTTTGGTCACCATATCACAAAAAAGATGTTAAGACCTTGGAAAAAGTTCAGAGAAGAGCAACCAAGATGATCCAAGGCCTGGAGTCTAAAATATACGAAGAACGGCTGCGGGACTTGGGTTTGGCTGGTCTAGAGAAAAGAAGAAACAGGGGTGACATGATAACAGTATTCCAGTATTTGAGAGGCCGCCCCAAAGAAGAGGGGGTCCCATTATTCTCCAAGTCACCAGAGGGCAGGACGAGAAGCAACGGATGGAAACTGGTCAAGGAGAGAAGCAACCTGGAATGAAGGAGAAACTTCCTGACGGTTAGAACAATAACCAGTGGAACAGCCTGCCTCTAGAAGTCGTGGACTAGAAGACCTCCAAGGTCTCTTCTGTTATTCTGAATGGTTGAGAGAATTGGGTGGTCTAACGAAGATAAGGAGTAGAGGTGACATTATAGCAGCCTTCCAGTATCTCAGGGGCTGCCCCAAAGAAGAGGGAGTCAAGCTATTCTCCAAAGCCCCTGAAGGCAGGACAAGAAGCAACGGATGGAAACTCACCAAGGAGAGAAGCAACCTGGAACTAAGGAGAAACTTCCTGACAGTTAAAACAATCAGTGAACAGAAGTTGCCTCCAGAAGTTGTGAGTGCTCCAACGCTGGTGGCTTTTAAGAAGAGACTGGACAGCCATTTCACTGGGAAGATAAAAGATTTCCTGCTTGAACAGGGAGCTGGTCTCTTCTAACTCTGTCATTCTGTTGTTCCTTCTCCTTAGAAAGAAGGAATAACAGGGGAGAACGGAAGATGTTCAGGGTTAGCAAAAGCATTTAGGAGCTGAAAGGAGATTTGATGGACCACAACCTGGGGAAATCTGATCACTGGGTCCCAGTGAATGACAGGAGCATAACAAATTATGCTGGGTGGGGGGCATGACCAGACAGCCACTCTAACTTCAACGTTGGGTTATAAATGTACTGTACAATTTGTTTACTTAGGTTTGTTGAAACAATATATAATGGCTACTTAGGCAATCATCTGTATACAATGTCAAATTGAAATCATATTTCTAAACATGGACTAACCTTCTCACTGAGGACTAAGCTTTTACACACCCCATCAATCAATCAGTCAGCCAGTCAGTCTGTCACTCCATCTTTATTTATAGCCAAAGGAGCAAATGCAAGTTACAAACGCAATCTAAAGATGAACACCAACATTAAAAGCAATTTAGCGAGTGAAATGTTTTACGTCTGCACAATGCTTAGAACCCCAAATAATTGCTTTGGTCCTGAGAACCTTGTTCTTATAGCTCTAGTTAAACATTTGGCTGTTCCTTCTGTTATTTTAGGACTTTCATCTGCAAGTATCATTTTAAGACACTCCTGAAATATCTCTTCCGAGTTTTGATTTTTCAAGTAGGCCAGTTAACTTCCTGCCAAAGGATCTTATAAAATTCACAGTAGCATTAAATATGATCCACCGGTTCAAGATCAATAACCATGACAGGGTCAAACTCTTAGAGAGATGGAGAATTTCTGAAATCTACCACAAAGCGTATTTGATGGGAATACATTTAATCTTTGAAGAGGTTATTCTGCATTTACTTAAATATAAAGCATCCAGATATTTAAAGAGCTGGAAATTATACCTGGAAATGATTCCCAAAAATGAACACGAGACTTTGGCTCCTGTACTAAAAATTTCTCCTAATCTCTATTTAATACAATAAAATCCTGATATCATACCTCTAGAAAATAAAATAAAATAATAAAATAATAAAATAAAATAAAATATAAAATAGATAGAGAGATAGTACTGATAGAATAGATGATAGAGAAATAGGATAGAGAGATAGATAGTAATGATAGAATAGATGATAGAGAAATAGGAGAGAGAGAGAGAGAGAGAGAGAGAGAGAGAGAGAGAGAGAGAGAGAGATAGCACTCATAGAATAGATAATAATAAAGTTGGAAGGGACCTTGGAGGTCATCTAATCCAACCCCCTACTCAGACAGGAAACCCTATACCATTTCTGACAAATGGCTGTCCAGTCTCTTCTTAAAAACTTCCAATGTTGGAATATATGATGAGAGAGAGAGAGAGAGAGAGAGAGAGAGAGAGAGAGAGAGAGAGAGAGAGAGAGAGAGAGAGAGAGAGAGAGGATAGAGATAGATGATAAAGATAGATAATAGATATAGATAGATGATAGAAGAGATAGAAGATAGATAGATACATAGATAGAAGATAGATAGATAGATAGATAGATAGATAGAAGATAGATAGATAGAAGATAGATAGATAGATAGATAGATAGAAGATAGATAGATGCATAGATAGAAGATAGATAGATAGAAGAAAATAGATAGAAGATAGATAGATAGAAGATAGATAGAAGATAGATAAATACATAGATAGAAGATAATAGATAGATAGAAGATAGATAGATAGATAGATACTGGTAGATAGATAGATAGATAGATAGATAGATAGATAGATAGATAGATAGATAGATAGAACCAAGATCGCGTGAAATCTTCGTACCACTTTATAGAGCCTTGGTAAGACCACACCTGGAATATTGCATCCAATTTTGATCGCCACAATACGAAAAAGATGCTGAGACTCTGGAAAGAGTGCAGTGAAGAGCAACAAAGAGGATTAGGGGACCGGAGGCTAAAACATATCGAGAACGGTTGCAGGAATTGAGTTTGTCTAGTCTAATGAAGAGAAGGATTTGGAGGGACATGAAGTCCACGAGTCCTAAAAGAGCCAAGGTTGCCTACCCCTGGCCTATCTTGACAGTCTGCCTATATGAATCTATGTGAGATGCTTGTCAAGGACCCGGCACCCTAATATAGCCCAGCGTTTAGTTCCATTAGTAGACTCCAAATCGGATTTAAAAATCCAATAAAACCAGCAAATACGAAACATGGATCCATTGTTGATTGGCCTTTGCTAAACGCAGCCCGAGCATTTGTGAAAAGATCAGATATTAATTTTTTTCACTTAAACGTCTTACCTAAAGTTCTCCCAGGACGGATAGTAAAGCTAATTGGCCTATAATTAACAAGGTTCTTCTGCCGTCTCCCTTCTTACCTAGGGGAACTATTGTAGCCCTATCCTGGCCTGAAGGTATTAAATCAGAGCTGTCAATGGTGGTGAAGAGGGATGCTGATCAAGCCCCCCCCCCGCCAACCCAGGATTCATTTAAGGAGTTTGATGGGCACTTTATTCTGATCAGGAGCCTTGCCAGCTTTTATTTATTGATTTAAGATCAACAGTCTGTTTCACGGACACGTTTTCCCAGATGGAAAGGCAAGTAGCTTTGATCTGATGTTTATCGCACAAGTAGTCCTCAAACGTATGGCCACAAATTGAGCAATTGTTTTGCTGCTAAGTGGAACAGTTGCTAAGTGAGCAATGCGCCATCGCAATCCCATTAAAATTAAAGCCTTTTGGCTTAAGAACTGGAAATCTCTGTATCTTCTGCCAGCTAAACCAAGACTCCAAGTTAAACTTATTTGGAGAGAACCGAAACAATCTGCTCTCAAAATTCCTCGTTTTGGGATTCTGAGTAATTTAAGTCTCAAAACAATTAACGAGTGGAACCACCTGCCTCCAGAAGCTGTGAAAGCTCCAACACTGGAAGCTTTTAAGAAGAGACTGGACAGCCCTTTGTCTGAAATGGTCTAGGGTTTCCTGCCTGAGCAGGGGGTTGGACTAGATGACCTCCAAGGTCCCTTCCAACTTTTTTATTTTCATTATTTATATATTATTATTATTATTATTATTATTAAAACTGGCCCTAATGATGACGTATAATTGACTTGCGATCACGACTGTGTCCCAAAATTTCTGCTGTCAGGTGAGACGTTTGTCAATTGTGTTTTTCCTCGTTTTATGACTTTTCTCGCCGTAGTCGTTAAGGGAATAACACCGTTGTTAAATGAATTTGGCTTCCCCCCATTGACTTTTATTGACAGAAGTTCACAAAAGGGGATCACCTGATCCCTTGGGACACTGCGACCGTCGTAACTATGAGTCAGTCGCCTAGTCTGGCCTCCCCAATCCCCTGCTCAGGCAGGAGAACCTGTACCACTTCAGACAAATGGCTGTCCAGTCTCTTCTTAGAAACTTCCAGTGTTGGAGCATTCACAACTTCTTGAGGCAAGGAGTTCCACTGGTTAATTGTCCTCACTGTCAGGAAGTTTCTCCTTAGTTCTAGGTTGCTTCTCTCCTTGATGAGTTTCCATCCGTCGCTTCTTGTCCTGCCTTCCTGGTGCTTTGGAGGATAGCTTGACTGCTTCTTCTTTGGGGCAGCCCCTCAGATACTGGAAGGCTGCTATCCTGTCCCCCCTCGTCCTTCTCTTCATTAAACTAGACATTCCCAATTCCAGCAACCATTCCTCATATGTTCTAGCCTCCAGTCCCCTAATCATCTTTGTTGCTCTTCTCTGCGCTCTTTCTAGACTCTCAACATCTTTTCTACATTGTGGTGACCAAAACTGGATGCAGGATTCCAAGCGTGGCCTTACAAAGGCCTGGTAAAGTGGTATTAACACTTCACGTGACCTTACGTTACTCAGAATCACAAAGTGAGGGATTTTAAGAGCAGATTGTTTCAGTTCTCTCCAAATAAGTTTAATTTGGAATCTTGTTTTAGCCGGTGGAAGATAAAGATTTCCAATGATTAAGTTAAAACGCTTTCATTTTAATGGGATTGCGATGGCAGATTGCTCATAGCGTCCTACTAAGGATGATTCTGCCCTTAAGGCTTTTGCTAGCCCTGCATAGTTAAGCCCTTCCTGGGAATTTTGAAAACCATTTACAAAATGTTATGTGAAAAACCTGAAAATAAAATGATGATATCCTCAGGTTTCCTGTAGTAATATTCAGATTGCTTAAATATTGAGTAAAAGTAATATTTATTAAACCAACCAGCAAGATTCCAGGAAATCCTGACAGTCAGAACAATTAGCCAGTGGAACCGCCTGCCTCCAGAAGCGGTGAATGCTCCAACACTGGAAGTTTTTAAGAAGAGACTGGGCAGCCCTTTGTCCGAAATGGTACATAGGGTTTCCTGCCTGAGCAGCGGGTTGGACTAGATGACCTCCAAGGTCCCTTCCATTATTCTGTTATTCCAACCGAGCCAGAATAAATCTTAAAGGCTCCAAAACGGAGCCCCGATGAAGCTTTGAGAAAGTTAGAACTTCATAGCTGAAGAGGTCAGAAAGTTTGACAAAGTTAGTGGAGACGTTTAGAGTCTCAGCGAAAGCAGAGGTTAAAATATAAGGAACACAGATAAGGGAATTTGGAAAGCTAGATAAATAATATCATTCGGGACAGAAGGGATAAATTAGAAACTAGAAAGGCTGGAGGGAAATAAGCGATGGGGAGATGGAAGGAAGAGGCAAGATAAGAGATCAGCTAAAGCAAACTAGGCCACTGGGATTAGCTAGGAAGTTTTGTTCATTACCCTGATTAGAAAAAGTCAGACTCCGAGTGTGACATCATTTCCCTCCCAATTGTGCGATTCTGGCTTAGTTCACACCACCAAACTGCACTTCTTGGTATATTTCCACCTTTACAATTGAAAAAAAAAAAGATGTTTACATAACTCTATTCATGCAAATTAATGCTCCAACCAAGCCCCACTACGATCATATGATTCAGAAATGTAGAATCCTTGAGCTCAAAGGGACCTTGGAGGTCTTCTAGTCCAACCCCCTGCTCAAGCAGGAGACCTTCTACCACCCCAGACAAATGGTTGTCCAATCCTCTCTTGAGAACCTCCAGTGTTGGAGCATTCACAACTCCTGGAGGCAAGGAGTTCCACTGGTTAATTGTTCTATGTGTCAGGAAGTTTCTCCTTAGTTCCAGGTTGCTTCTCTCCTTGATGAGTTTCTATCTGTCGCTTCTTTTTCTTTTTCTTCTTCATAATAATAATAATAATAATAATAATAATAATAATAATAATAATAATAATAATAATAATAATAATAATAGTAATAATAATAGTAGTAGTAGTAGTAGTAGTAAAGTTGGAAGGGACCTTGGAGGTCATCTAGTCCAACCCCCTGCTCAGGCAGGAAACCCTCTACCATTTCGGACAAATGGCTGTCCAGTCTCTTCTTAAAAACTTCCAGTGTTGGAGCATTCACAACTTCTGGAGGCAGGTTGTTCCACTGGTTAATTGTTCTCACTGTCAGGAAGTTTCTCCATAGCTCTAGGTTGCTTCTCTCCTGGATGAGTTTCTCCATCCATTGCTTCTTGTCCTGCCTTCAGGGGCTTTGGAGAATAGCTTGACTCCCTCTTCTTTGGGGCAGCCTCTGAGATACTGGAAGACTGCTATCCTGTCCCCCCCTTGTCCTTCTCTTCATTAAACTGGACATCCCCAATTCCAGCAGCCATTCCTCATATGTTTAATCCTCCAGTCCCCTGATCATCTTTGTTGCTCTTCTCTGCCCTCTTTCTAGAGTCTCAGCATCTTTTTTACAACGTGGTGACCAAAACTGGATGCCGGATTCCAAGTGTGGCCTTACCAAGGCCTTGTAAAGTGGTATTAACCCTTCCTGTGATCTTGATTCTCTCCCTCTGTGAATGCAGCCCAGCACGGTGTTGGCCTTTTTGGCAGCTGCAGCCCACGGCTGGCTCACATTTAAGGGATGGTCCACTAGGACTCCGAGGTCCCTCTCACAGTTAATAAAGTTGAGCCTGGTACCATCTACCATCTAGTCTAGCAGGGGGCTGGACTAGAAGACCTCCAAGGTCTCTTCCGGCTTCTATTCTATTCTATTCTATTCTATTCTATTCTATTCTATTCTATTCTATTCTATTCTGTTCTGTTCTGCTCTGCTCTGCTCTGCTCTGCTCTGCTCTGCTCTGCTCTGCTCTATTCTTCTCTTCTCTTCTCTTCTCTTCTCTTCTCTTCTCTTCTCTTCTCTTCTCTTCATTCTTCTCTTCTCTTCTCCCCCTATGCCTTTGGTTTTTCCTGCCTAAGTGTGGGACCTTCCTTTTTTTACCACTTGCTGGAATGTTCTGGGGATCAGGAGAGGGGAAGGGAGGAGAGAGGTGACAGATCCTGGCCAAGGGTGTTGCTACCCAGGTTGCTGTGTTCCCTATCCAGCAGTTCCGCATTACAATATGCAACATTTGTTACTGACAATGCTGTCTTCCCTTGTTGATTGGGGTGGGGGTGTGATTAAGGACAGGCCGTCATAAATCTCGGATGGGTGGCTCCAGCTTGGCAAAGCGGGAAGGGAGAGCATGCTATAATTCATGGTGAAAACTTCGCTGCTGATTAAATGCAGTCAGAAGCATCTCAGCAAAATGCTTCCTAGCTGCAGCCTTCTGAGATGGGCATTATTTGCTTGCTGAGAGCGGGTCTGGAGTGGTGGGGAAGCTATAGGGGTAGAGACTGGGAGGCAGTGAGTTCTAGTCACACCAGCCAGGTGACTTTGGGCGAGTCACTTTCTCTCAGCCTTAGGAAGGAGGCAATGACAATCCACTGCTGGAAAACCTTACCCAGATAACGTGTCCAGGCAGTTTGTGAGAGTTTAGAATAGAATATGGCTAAAAGGAGGGAAGGAAGGAAGGAAGGAGGGAAGGAAGGAGGGAAGGAAGGAAGGAAGGAAGGAAGGAAACCTCACAGCATACTAGCTCTGATGATGTTTCCTAATTGGGTCATGAAACGTCTGCAAGAAAGCAACCAAACTCAGAGAACACCAAGGACCCCACAGTCATCGTCGTCGTCGTCGTCGTCCTCCTCCCCCCCATAGATCCCCCTTCCTTCTAGCACTGATGATGTTTCCTAGTTGGATCATGAAACGTCTGCAAGAAAGCAACCAAGCTCCTGCCTGAGCAGGGAGTTGGACTAGATGACCTCCAAGGTCCCTTCCAAGTTTGTTATTCTGAATGGTTGAGAAAATTGGGTAGTCTAACGAAGAGAAGGAGTAAAGGTGACATTATAACCATTTTCCAATATCTCAGGGGCTGCCCCAAAGAAGAGGGAGTCAAGCTCTTCCCCAAATCCCCTGAAGGCAGGACAAGAAGCAACGGATGGAAACTGATCAAGGAGAGAAGCAACCTGGAACTAAGGAGAAACTTCTTAACAGTTAGAACAATTAATCAATGGAACCACCTGCCTCCAGAAGTGCTGAATGCTCCAACACTGGAAGTCTTTAAGAAGAGACTGGACAGCCATTTGTCCGAAATGGTGTAGGGTTTCCTGCCTGAGCAGGGGGTTGGACTAGATGACCTCCAAGGTCCCTTCCAACTTTATCTTCTTCTTCTTCTTCTTCTTCTTCTTCTTCTTCTTCTTCTTCTTCTTCTTCTTCTTCTTCTTCTTCTTCTTCTTCTTCTTCTTCTTCTTCTTCTTCTTCTTCTTCTTCTTCTTCTTCTTCTTCTTCTTCTTCTTCTTCTTCTTCTTCTTCTTCTTCTTCTTCTTCTTCTTCTTCTTCTTCTTCTTCTTCTTCTTCCTGACTTCTTTGACAGTACTCAGAGATGGCTTTCTTTTAAATTCCTGCACTGACGAGGGTGGAGGGGGTAGCATCATGACCTAAATAGCCCCCTCCAATGGCTACTGTGCAATTCAATAAAAGATTTATCACAAGTTTATTAAGAAAAGTTCTCCATCACAGATTGATTAAGTCCAAATAATAAAGGTATTTATTATTTATATGCTGGAAACCAACTGGATAGGCCTACCAATATGTTTGCCATACCTGCTTCTAAAATTAAAGCTCCCAGCCCTCTGTTTTCAATCAATCAGAATAGAGCTGGAAGGGACCTTGGAGGTCTTCTAGTCCAGCCCCTTGCTCAAGCAGGAGACCCTGGACCTTTTCAAACAAATGGCTTTCCAGTTTTTTCTTAAAAACCTCCACTAATAAAGCACCCACCACTTCTGGTGGCAAGTTGTTCCACTGGTTAATTGTCCTCACTGTTAGGAAGTTTCTCCTTAATTCCAGGTTGCTTCTCTCCTTGATGAGTTTCCATCTATTGTTTCTCATCCTGCCCTCTGGTGCTTTGGAGAATAGCTTGACCCCCTCTTCTTCTTTGGGGCAGCCCCTCAGATACTGGAACACGGCTATCCTGTCTCCCCTGTTTCTTCTTTCCTTTAGACCGGCCAAACCCAAATCCCGCAGCCGTTCTTCGTGGGTTTTAGCCTCCAGGCCTTTAATCATCTTAGTTGCTCTTCTCTGAATTTTTTCCAAACTCTCAACACCTTTTTTGTGATATGGTGACCAAAATTGGCTGCAGTACTCCAGGTGTGGCCTTACTAGGGTTTTATAAAGCGATACTAACACTTCATTTGATCTTGATTCTATGCCTCTGTTTATACAACCCAGGATTGTATTAGTTTTTTTGGCTGCTGCTGCCCACGGCTGGCTCATGGTCAAGGGATCGTCCACCGGGACTCCAAGGTCCCTCTCACAGTGGCTGTTTCTGAGCCAGGTCTCTCCCAGTCTGTACTTGAACCTTTGGTTTTTCCTACCTAGGTGTAAACGTTTTTTCCTCTATCTTTAGTTTGGTGGGGCAGGCTGTGTCAGGAATGTAATGTTGCCGATAACAAAAGGAGCTTTGAAACTGTATTTTCAGCTGCTTCTGCTGGCTAAAATCCCCGCCGGACACTTTCGGCAGCTGCCTTGGAAATGCTGGTGGGCGGGCAGCCTTTGCTAGTGAATGTTAGAGGGACACAAAATATGTGGGGAAATATATATAATAATTCCGCTGTAAAAACAAGAGAGTCTGGCATCTACTCCTGAGAAATTAGTTCAGCCTTGCTTTTCCGGGAGAGAAAGGCTGTGTTTCAGGCTCTCTTCAAACTGGAACAATTAGCAGGCTGTTAATGGCTTATGCGGAAGATGAAATAATTAAACCCTATTCACTGTTCATAGTTTGGAACTGCCATCTGTCAGAAACGGTGTAGTAGGGTCTCCTGCTGGGGGGAGGGGGTTGGACTAGATGACCCACAAGGTCCCTTCCAACTCTTGTTACTCTAATTTTACTTCTAATTCAGTCTAAAATGACAGCTAGAACCCTCAAAATTTCCCGCGAGGAAGGGGTGGGCATTGCCTCCAAAGGAGAGGTGAGTAGTGGGTAGAGTCCGCTTAGGAAAAGGCAGGCGGGCTGAGGAGGAGGCGGCCCGGGTGGGTGAGGAACCCATGGATGAACTCTGAAGACTTCCGGGTTGTGTAGAATGCTGCTTTGCAAATTGTGAAAACAATTTTGGGCACTGCCCAGGACAAGAAAACTTCAACTCCCAGAATTCCTCAGCCAGCATGGGGGAACTATGGCCCCTTCATGACTCGTGGACTTCAACTCCCAGAATTCCTCAGCCAGCATGGGGGAACTATGGCCCCTTCATGACTCGTGGACTTCAACTCCCAGAATTCCTCAGCCAGCATGGGGGAACTATGGCCCCCTCATGACTCCTGGACTTCCACTCCCAGAATTCCTCAGCCAGCATGGGGGAACTATGGCCCCTTCATGACTCGTGGACTTCAACTCCCAGAATTCCTCAGCCAGCATGGGGGAACTATGGCCCCCTCATGACTCCTGGACTTCCACTCCCAGAATTCCTCAGCCAGCGTGGGGGAACTGTGGCCCCTTCATGACTCGTGGACTTCAACTCCCAGAATTCCTCAGCCAGCATGGGGGAACTATGGCCCCTTCATGATTGGTGGACTTCAACTCCCAGAATTCCTGAGCCAGCATGGAAACTAATCGAGGAGAGAAGCAACCTGGAACTAAGGAGAAACTTCCTGACAGTGAAAACGATTAACCAGTGGAAATCCTTACTTCCAAAAGTTGTGGGTGCTCCATCACTGGAGGTTTTTAAGAAGAGACTGGACAGCCATTTGTCTGAAATGATATAGGGTTTCCTGCCTGAGTAGGGGGTTGGACTAGATGACCTCCAAGCTTCTATTCTGATTGATTGAGTGATATGAAGAACAGTTGCTGGAATTGGGGATGTCCAGTTTAATGAAGAGAAGGACGAGGGGGGACAGGATAGCAGTGTTCCAGTGTCTCAGGGGTTGCCCCAAAGAAGAGGGAGTCAAGCTATTTTAAAATGCGCCTGAAGGCCGGATAAGAAGCAACGGATGGAAACTCATCCAGGAGAGAAGCAACCTGGAACTAAGGAGAAACTTCCCGACAGTGAGGACAATTAACCAGTGGAACAGCTTGCCACTTGAAATTGTGAATGCTCCATCACTGGAGGTTTTTAAGAAGAGACTGGACAGCCGTTTGTCTGCAATGGTATACGGCTTCCTGCCTGAGCAGGGGGCTGGACTAGAAGACCTCCAAGGTCCCTTCCAGCTCTATTCCGATTCTGATTCTGATGCTTCCGGTCTCTAGCAAAAGATTTTGAGGTCAACTCTGGGTGGTCTCCCCATCAAGAGGGCTGCTCCCCCCTCGAGCTTCAAGTGCGCCCCAAAGCCCTCTCTGGCTTAGTTTGATCCACTCATGCAGCTGGAGATGCCTTGCTATTTGTTTATTTAATTTAGATCTCACCTTGATACATTTTTGCATAAGCAACTCAAGGCAGTGAATGCATCTAATGCTCCTTCCTCCTCCTCTATTTTCGCCACAACAACAACCCTGTGAGGTGGCTTGGGCGACAACAGAGTGATTGGCCCAAAGTCACCCAGCCAGGTTTCATGCCTAAAGTGGGACTAGAACTCACCATCTCCCAGTTCTGCACCCCCCTATAAAACGAAGAGTCTGGACCCCATTTTCTCTGTAGTCTACCCCCCCCACAACAATTTATCTCTTTGTTCTTAATAAAGGGATCTCCTTTGTCCCAGCATGGCTGGATTTCATTTTTTTTATTTCTTCTGGTCCCACCCAGACTGTGAAGCCCTCAAATTCTTCTTCTGAAATTGGGGGTCATGAAACGTCTGCAAGGAAACCATCCAGCTGAGAGAGCCCCAAGGAACCCACCGTCCTCCTCCTCCCTTCTAGCCCTGATGATGTTCCCTAGTTGGGTCATGAAACATCTGCAAGGAAACCACCCAGCTCAGAGAGCACCCAGGACCCCACAATCCATCCATCCTTCCTTCCTTCCTTCCTTCCTTCCTTCCTTCCTTCCTTCCTTCCTTCCTTCCCTCTTTTTCTTTCTTTCTTTTTCTCCTCCTCCTCTTCCTCCTCCTCTCCGCATGCCCCCCTCCCTTCTAGCACTGATGGTGTTCCCTAGTTGGGTCATGAAACGTCTGCAAGGAAACCACCCAGCTCAGAGAGCACCAGGGACCCCACAGTTTAGCCCTGAATTACAAACTTTCTCTTCCATTGTTTTTAAAAGAATCTGCAAGCAGGGAAGATTATCCAAGACTGTCATTATTATAATAAAGCATTTTACAAAACTAGGTTTGAGGAATCCGGCATCTGCTTCAGCGCAATCCTGCCTTAACAAAGACCCCTTCAGTAGCTTTGCACATCTGCTTTTGTTAGTTCACCAAATGTTTCGGGTGACCAAACTTGGGTTCTAAACCTTAGAAGCTCCCTCAATGTTAGCAGAGGGCCTGGGGGCTCCCTGACATGCTAAGCTGAATCGTGATTCATCCTGGTTAAAAGTGTGTATGCAGCCAGCCTCCTTGAAACGAAGGTCAGCTTTATTCAAGCTTAGCCAGCCGCTGGCTCAAAAGGTGGCTTGTTCCTTGCAAATACCGTAGGTGCAATTGACACCCCTGCTGCCTTTCAAAGTGGGGTGGGGGGAGGGGTTGAAGCTGCTTTGGAGATGAAAGATCAAGCATGAAAACAATGATGGCTTAAGTGATGGCTTGGCTGCTTCACCTTAAATTACACATCTCCAAATCCCCCCCCCCTTTTTTCCTTTTTCGGCAGAAATGAGCCATCGGCATGTTGGAAGAAAGGAGGAAGGAATCCCTCAAAAAGAACCATCGATTATGTGACAAACCACCATGGCTCAACATCTTTCAAAGATGCACTTGTGCTGGCAGTTTAGAAGGCAGTTTTCACTGAGGCTGGGATTTAATTCTTGGCAGGATGGAGGATAGGTTGATTTGGAAATAAAGCTTTATTCCCAGGTAAGGGTACTCAGGATCCTTCCTCTGAGCCCAAAGACCACGTGCCCGGCTGCAAGTACAGGTAGCCCCCCCCCGGCTTAGTTCACTTAGTGACCGTTCCGAGTTACAACGGCACTGAAAACAGTGAATTATGACCGTTTCCCACACTTAGGACCATTGCAACATCCCCAGGATCACATGATTTACATTCGGATCCTGAACTGACTCACATTTATGACGGTGGCAGTGTCCTGGGGGGGGGGGGTTGCCACGTGATCCCCTTTTGCAACCTTCCCACAAGCAAAGTCAATGGGGGGGGGAAGCCAGGTTCACTTAACAGCTGTGTGACTCAGTTAACAACCGCAGGGATTAACAGCCGTGGCAGGAAAGGTCGTAGAACGGGGCAAAACTCACTGCCTCGCTTAGCAATGGTGGTCGTACGTTGAGGACCACCTATAAACTTCCAGAGGCTGGGCTGGGATTTGATCCCATGTAAAAACGGGCTCTTTAATGCAGAGAAAAGCCATTTGGCCTTTGCCATTGTGGAAAAACCCAGGATGGGAGTTTGCAGGGATTCAGAATGTCTGGTTACATTCTGACCTGGTTTAAGCCCTGCTTGTGGCCTTGGTTTACACAACATGCTAAGTCAGTACCCAATAATATAACAGAACAACAGCATTGGAAGGGACCCTGGAGGTCTTCTAGTCCAACCCCCTGCTCAAGCAGGAGACCCTACCACATTTCAGACAAACGGTTGTCCGGGCTGTCGGAAGCAAAGTCTTCATCCTGGTTCATCAAAGCCGGGAATAAATAAGCAACATGGCGACTGCTTTGGGAAGATGGTTACAGTTTATTGAAGAAGCAGAAAGATGGTTCTTGCGGGAAAGAGCAGAGGAGAGAAAGGGGCTGAGCACATGGGGAAGGGGCTTTTTTAATACCCTCTCTAGCCTTCTGTTTGGAATCGTTTCCTGTTCCTATGGCCAGGTTTGGTTTCTGTTTCTAAACATCCTTTTGAGGAAATATATATATATATATTTCTGCCCTTTTAATATTTCCTTCTCTGGGGGGCTCTGACTTCCCACATGTCACTTCTTGAAAACCTCCAGTGAGGGAGCAGCCACAACTTCTGGTGGCAAGTTGTTCCACTGGTTAATTGTTCTCTTTATCAGGAAATTAGTTCTAGGTTGCTTCTCTCCTTCATTCGTTTCCATCCTTTACTTCTTCTCCTGCTTTGGAAAATAAACTGACCCCCCTATTCTTTGGGGCAGCCCCTCAAATATTGGGAGATGCTGCTATCCTGTCCCCCCCGTCCTTCTCTTCATTAAACTACATATACCCAATTCCTGTAACCGTTCTTTGTATATTTTAGCCTCCATCCCCCGCCTCACTATCTTTGTTCTGCTTCTCTGCCTTCTTTCTAGACCTAGAGCTCGCCCTGAGCTTTAGCAAACCTTCAGAATCCACTTCTAGTGTTTGAGGAACATCACCAAGCCCCCTTTTCCCCCTCCCCTTAAAAGTCTGTGCTTTAATCTGATAGTGAACTAGAACTCTGTGCTTTAACGTGATATTGGCGCATCATAAATGAATAATAGCTTCAAGTAAATTGAGAAGCCAAATGGCCTCTCCAAGGATACCCCAAAGGATCTCAGTACAAAGCAAAAAAGGGGGTGGTGGAGGGGGGGGGAAGAAAGAACAGAAAGAGACTGCAGGGATGGGAGAGGGGAGAGAAGTTAGCGAGGAAGAGGAGGGTGGAACTTGCAGACTTCGGTTATGTGCTCCTGGCCCCCTTCCCTTCGTGGCCAGAGACAAGCTCGCCTGACCAATAACCAGCCAAGACCCAGTGAAGTTGTTTCCTTTATTGCAACAAGCGGGGAGAGAAGCTATCCAAAGCTTGGTGCTCTCCCAAGTTCCAAGCCCAAATATTCCCTTCTTTAGACACACACCCGTCCCTCTTTCCCCATTGGCTGAGGTACTACGAGGTTACGCTCTTTCCGTCCGCTTATACACATTTCCCGATAACATTACTAAATCATATACACGTATACAACAACAGTAAGAAAAATCAGACATTTAAGGGGTTATTTAAAGGGTTATTTCCCACTCTGAGACCCAGCTAATTTTTCGCCTATGTGTTTATCTTACTTCCTTTCTTTATGCTCTGCTTTCCTGGTACCATAATAATAATAATAATAATAATAATAATAATAATAATAATAATAATAATAATAACAACAATAACAATAACAACAACAATAATAACAATAATAACAATAATAACAATAATAATAAATGGAAGGGGCCTTGGAGGTCATCTAGTCCAACCCCCCTGCTCAGGCAGGAAACCCTATGTACCATTTCGGACAAAGAGCTGTCCAGTCTCTTCTTAAAAACTTCCAGTGTTGGAGCCTTCAGCGCTTCTGGAGGCAGGTGGTTCCACTGGTTCATGGTTCTAACTGTCAGGAAGTTTCTCCTTACTTCCAGGTTGCTTCTCTCCTTGAGTAGTTTCCACCCGTTGCTTCTTGTCCTGCCTTCGGGAGCTTTGGAGAAGAGCTTGACTCCCTCTTCTTTGGGGCAGCCCCTGAGATATTGGCACCCTGCTATCCTGTCCCCCCTCGTCCTTCTCTTCCTTAAACTAGACATTTCTCTTCCAATATTGAATTTTGCAGACCTTTCTTTCACTTCTATCGCTTGCAAACTTGCAAAAGAGGAACGCGGAGGCTGCAACCACACCCTTAATGGGGAGGGCTGCCTAATTGCCAGCTGCTGGTGATCTGCGGGAAGGGTGGGGCAGCTCCCTCAGGGTGGGGTAATGAACCTCTGGATGGGATTGGCTGAAAGGCAGGTGGGTGGGGCAGAAGCGGGTGGGGTTAGGGTTTGAAATAGCCAGCAAAGGGCAGGCTCTGCTGCATTGCATTGGGAGGGAGTGATGGGTCTGGAGGCTGGGAAAGTTTTGTGGCTGCTGTGGGGTTTGTTTGTTTTTTGTCTGGGTGGTGCAGACAGGAGGGGAAAGCCTTAAAAGACTTGGGAAGCTGGAAGAAAAAAATATATATTTTTACAATTACTGAATTTTTTTTTCTTTTGTTAGTTTACCAAAGTGTGAAATATATGAAGAAAAATTTCAAAAAGTCAGGAGAAAGGAAGAGGGAAAATGTAGGTTCAAAGGAAAAAGAAGAAAAAATTCTTGAGTCTCTTTAGTGCAGTAGAATAAAAGAAATAACATGCAGCCTTGGCTAGCCTAATGCAAAAAGTAAAAAAAAAGCCATTTCTGGAAGCTATCTAACCAGTAAGAAACAAAATCAAGGTTTTGTGGGTTTTTTTACCCCCTGGAGCACAAAAACCAGAAATGGAAAGAGAATGTATTTTTTGTGCTGCTCGCTCAGGGGGTGATTCCATGCTTCAGCTTCTTCAGTGGGAAAGGAATGGAAAACGGGCTTAGTAACCGAGTAGTGCATTGCTAGAGATTTCTGAATAGCCAGCACATAAAGATTTTGTAAGGAGTAAATGAATAGTGGAGTTAGAAACCATTTCAAGGTATTTCTACTTCAATTAGTGTCGTGAGTAATTCACCTTTCTGCTAGCCTCAAAATTAGGGCAGTTCTCTCTTTAGCAGAAGACTTTCCAAAATCTATCAAGATTTTTATCCCAGCTTTATTACTTTATGAGTAACTCAAGGCAGCGAGCATACATCATTTTCCTTCCTCTCATTTTCCCCTCAACCCTGCGGGGTAGGTTGGGCTAAGTGACTTAACCCGTGGTGGCTTGCTTTTATTTCAGTCAGGACAGGTATTGAAACGGAAGAAAAATGTAGGAAAAGACAAAAGATGAAGGTTAAACTTTGGGCTGCCTCTTAGTAAGCCCAGCACTTACACAAGAGTAGGCAGAGGGCTTTTGAGCACAGGGAACTCACGCTGCCTGTTATGGGTCTACAGAATGTGCCATTCCATAAATACTCCAATTTCCCTCAAACTATTGGCAGGGGTTGCTTTACAAAGGAGTTGGCATAAAGTGCAAACTCTTTAGTAAAGTTAGTGCCATTTTTAAACGAAAAGTTTGCTTTTAAAAAACCTCGGAAGCAAAGCAGTCTTGGTTAGATGCTCTTGTCAGTTTGAAAACTCTGGAAGTAGGATAAAAAGGCTAAGAATTGAGGTCAGCTGAAGGTGGATAGTATTTTTTTTTTTTTTTTTTAGCCCAGCCTTTAAGAGGGCCGATTCTTGCAATCTCTGTGTAATCCTAGCCACGGGATTTGTCTCCTGGCCAGCTGCTTAAGATTGCCTCCCAACTGTTGTGCAAATGGCAGTTGCCTTTCAGAAGGTCTTGCCTTTTACTTTATTACTTTACTTTATTTCAACTTATATGCCGCCCTTCTCCCCAGACTCAGGGCTGCTCACAACAAAAATAATTTTTTTTTGTTGTGCAAAAAAAGTTTTTACTTCGTTTCCACAGCTGCTGGTCTCAACCCAGCGAAGCCTGGCTTCAGAACCATTCTAAACACCATTAAAAGCGGTACAAACATGTACACAACAGCTGAGAAAATTTTATGCATACGTTGCAAATCTTTGTCTTACACTGAGGGCTCAACAGCTTTTGGGGGTGTAGTTTTTGCTTTTTTCCAGCGAGACCACCCATCTCCTACACGGAGGGTCTCTCCCCCCCTCCATCTTATTTCTCCTGTGATACAGCCAATTTCCCCGCCTGGTTTCTAAAGCTGCTTGTTCAGTTTCCCTTCTTAGTGGCTAATCCATTATTGACAGCAATGCAAAATTAGCTGCTCACCACGAGTGATGGAAAAGCCTTCGGACTCTCCGCTGGGGAATGCTTTAACCCAGAAGATTGTAATTCTTTTTTTTATTAATTTTTTTTATTAAAACAATCGACATTAAACATAAGATCATATACTAAGAAGCAGTCCTCATAAAACCTGTAGTACAACACTAAGTATAAGATCATATTAAGAAGCAGTCATCGTAAAACCTGTAGTACAACACTAAGTATTAATCTTTGTAAACATCTGACTTGGTAAACATTCTTCACTCCTCACTTCAATCCTCAACTATACGCCTGTTACAATTTATTTGATTGGTGCGCCTCTTATCTATAGTCTATCCACTGTTTCCAGTCTATCACTTATTGTTCGTTCAAACAATCCTTCAAATGCGTCAAAATTTTTCTCCATTTCTGCCAATTGTATTACTTTCAGAGTCCTAACCTCAATATGCGGTGTTTCTGGTTTCCTCCAGTATTGTCCCACCCGCAGTCCAGCTGCTGTGACCAGATTCAAAACCATATTCATCTCAGTAGTAGTGTAATCTCTTATAATCCCTAACTAAAGATCCTGAGGTAGAAATTCAATAACCTGGGGTAAAAATTCAGTGTGCTTTTTCAATATTAAAGTAATCAACATTAAACATAAGATCATATTAAGAAGCAATCATCATAGAACATAACATACAACAACAGGTATTAGTCTTTGTAAACGTCTGGTTTGGTAAACATTCTTCACTCCTCACGTCCAGCCTCAACTATACGCCAGATACATTCTATTTGATTGGTGTTTCTCTTGTATATAGTCTATCCACTGTTTCCAGTCAGTCAAATATTGTTCATTTGAGCGATCTTTCAAATATGTCGATATTTTCGCCATTTCCGCCAAATTTATTACTTTCAAAGTCCATTCCTCTATAGGTGGTATTTCTGGATTCTTCCAGTATTGTCCCACCAACAATCTGGCTGCTGTGATCAAGTTCAGAAATAAGGTCGTCTCTGAGGTAACGGAATCTTTTATGATCCCTAACAAAAAAACCTGAGGTAGAAACTCGATATGCTTTTTGAAGATGGTTTGGAGTGTCCACCATATCTTCCTCCAAAAGGCTTTATTTTTTCTGCATGTCCACCATACATGAAAATATGTAGCCTCCCCACTACCACACCTCCAACATTTAGGCTGGGTGTCTGGATAGATGTATGATAGTTTTTTCGGATCTAAATGCCATCTGTAGAACATCTTGTAGAAGTTTTCCCTTAGTTGCGCTTTCGTAAAAACTACATTTCTCACCAAGATGTCCTCCCACGTTTCCATTGTGATAGAATGCCCAAAGTCTCTTTCCCACTTTACCATACAGTTCTTTTTTTTTTTTAAATAAAAATTCTTTTATTAAAACAATTAACATTGAACATAAAAACATATTATGCAGCAATCATCATGACACCTGGTATACAACACTAAGTATTAGTCTTTGAAAACGACTGAATTAGTAAGCCTTTTTCCCCCACTCCTCGCGTCTAGCCTCAACTATACTCCTGTTACATTTTATTTTGATTGGGACTAGCACAGTTTCAGAGTCTATGTCTATCAGGACGCCGTACACTCGTTTGATGTGCATGATCCCCTGCTCTCTAATCTGTTTAATTAAATTCTCATCAGTCCAGGATAAGCCCTTCTTCCTGTCTTTTTGCCACCTAGACTGCAGTTGCAGATATGATAGCCAGGTACCTCCTATTCCTTCCTCTGCTAGCGTTGTTGGTGGCTTTAAAGAGAACCCGTTTTCTTCTTCCAGTACTAGTTTACTGTAGGGCACCACGTCCTGCCCTTGGGATATGTTTGTATCCCCTATTGCGTGTCCGGGGATCGTCCAGATGGGGATCTCATCGTGTAGAAGGTATTTATATTTCCTCCAGACCCACAACAACGGGATTCGTAGTGGGTTCTCCTTGAAGTTCTTGTCCGCCTTTTTGTCGTACACCAAGTATGCGTGCCAGCCGAATAGAAGGCCATGCCCTTCAACATTCAGTATTCTTTCATTCGTCATATTAATCCAGTCGCTCAACGCCACCAATGTTGCTGCGTGGTAGTACAGTTTTAAATTGGGCATTTTTAGTCCCCCTCTCTTCCTTGTACCGGTATCCTGGATGATTTTTAGTTTTACCCTCGGTTTCTTGCCGTCCCAAATAAATCCGTTGATGCCCTTCTGCCAGTTGTAGAAGATTGTAATTCTTGACATGCATTATGTATGCCTCTAATACTTTTTTCTTTAAAAAAAACCCAATTTCTCTTCCCTTACTACTTGAAGCAGCAAAATGGGAAGTAGCTAATTTTCTGCACGGTGAAATATGGGGCTGTGGGAAGGGAGGTTAACCACTTAAGTCCTCGAAGCATTTGTTTCTCAGCCTCGTGAGCGAAGTAATTGCTCACAGGAGTAATAAAAGATCAGCTGAGGGTGTTGCTGAGGGAGTTAATGGGGATTTTTTTTTCCTCTGTAAAGGTTCTGCTTTTCCTCTTTAAAAGGTGTCCTTTATCGGCTCACTCTGTTGCAGAATGTTGGCTGTGGAGTAACTGCGTTTTTTGAGCATGTTGGGTTGACCTTAAACTTGATTAGGGAGGAATGAAGAAAAAAGTGCTCCCTGTGAAACTCAAAACAATCTAGAGTAAGGATCTGTCTTTGTGTGTCCTGTGAACTAAGCCATCTCCTTAACACCAGAACAGAGTTTAATTTCACACTTGATAAACTAGCAACAATTGTGGCTTAGATGGTGTGAACCGAGTCTCTTTTGCTCCCTCCCACCCCCCCAAAAATCAGTTATTAACAGGGGCTCTTGAGTAGGGCTTACAATCTCCATTGTTTTTGGTTGCCATCTGCTTCGGATAGAGGTATACTTCTCCTGCACATTGAGGCTCTAGGCCAGCCACCAGGACTGAGCCCCGGATGCATTTCCAAAGGAAATCTGCACCCTTTGGTTACAAACCGAGGGTCTTTTCTCCCCTTTAATCCTGCTCCCCATAATGTCTGAATTAGATCCAAGTCTGGCAAGAATTGTGAATTAACAGGGACTGCTGAGCCCATGTTTCTAGGTGAACTCCTGATGGGAAAAGCAACATGGTTTAGTTGAGGGAATCCTGACACATTCTGGGGGGGTGGGGTGGACTAGAAGACCTCCAAGTTCCCTTCCAATCCTATTTTATGTTCTTTTGACTAATACTGAAAAGGAAGGCAGAGCAGGGCTCTACCCGCGAAACTGAGTCGGTGGCTTGTCTGCTTCTCCATACACTAAACTGACTTTCCATTGTTCAGTGAGAAATATGTTGTTTTGCCCCATTTTATGACTTTTCTTGCCCGTTAAGTCAGTCGCTGCAGTTAAGTTAGGAACCATGATTAAGTGAATCTAGCTTTCCCCATTGACTTTGTCAGAAAGTCGCAAAAGAGAGTTAGTTTAGTTTAGTTTATTCACACTTATATGCCGCCCTTCTCGAGAGACCCAGGGCGGCTCACAACAAGAGACCATGTGACACCCCCTCTCCCCCCACACTGCAGTGGTCGTAAATAAAAGTCAGGGGCCAAGTGCCTTTAATTTTGACTGAGGGGGGGGATTCTGCAACAATTGTAAGTGTGAAAAAGTGGTCAAAAGTCACTTTTCAGTGCTGTAATTTCAAACAGTTGCTAAAATTTTATTGTAGGTCAAGGATTGCCTGTGCTAAGTGCAGCCGGGGCACCCCACCATTGGAAAATGGGATTTTAATCAATAACTTCTGATAGGCTCCCTTAAATTTTTTTTTCCTGAAGTAAACTGTGGAGCAGTGTTAAGATAGCCCCTTTCCTCAAACGTTAATGCAGAAAGTGTGTGTGTGTGGGGGGGGAGGGGGTTTCTTGGGGAAATTACACCCAAGAAATTTGTAGGTTAGAATGATAAATTCCTGTAAAAAAAAATACATGAAAATAAAATTGCAAGGCAAGTTTTAAATCAAGGATGTGAGAAAACGGGGGTAAATGCAAAAAGGCTAATTGCAGATTGTTCTCAACTCCTCGTTACTTCCACATTACTACGGTATAGAAGTGGAAAAACAAAGATCTGAGATCCGGTGGTTAATAATGGTGTATTCCTTTAAAAGGACATGCTCTATAAAGGGAAATTGCCTTCAAGTGGGAAATGCCTTGCTTGATTTGGAATCTATTCCTCAGCAACAATTCTGTATATACTAAAGCTTTGCAAAAACCTCTTTTAAGTCTGGTGTAAATCAACTGGATCAGACCACTTGGACAAATAGACTTCCCCTATTTTTAATATTTTCTTTGTCAGTGTATTTCTTATGTTTCTCTGGCTTCATCCAATGCCTTGCAAACTATTAGCCACGTAGTTTGCAGTTGCATCATCCACTCGGTGGGTTGGGTGGATAGTTCTATTTAACATTTATTGTTAGATAATGTCATTTTCTTTACCCTGTAATGTTGACTTTTTAAAAAATTTTTTTATTAGATATCCGTTTGTACATGTAAACAAAGAAAAAATTCAAGTTAAAGCCATTCAACTTAATACAATCATTTTAAATTTGTAGACCTTCTTCACTCCGTATATCCAAGTTTAACTATAAGCCAACTACATTTTAAAAATTTTAAATTTCACTTATTTTCAGATCAATCCATTGGACATCAAACAAACAAGTCATCTTATTAAAATAATTTTCATGTCAATACAAACACACCATTCCTTCTCTTTGTAAGTCAACCCTCTGAAGTGATAAATTGCTAATAGACAATCTGGACCAGAATAGCTGATAACAAAGCAGGGCATAAATCGTACACTAAGATTTGATTTTCATTGCTTTCTTGCATTTTCTTTCTCTGCCTGTTCAGAAACCATTCCTCTTTATGCTGGCCAACCCTGTGCTTTGTTTGTAGCATTAAGGATTTTTTTTTGTTTGAAATTAAGCTAGTCTACTTGGAGTAATCGTTTAGCTAGCACTCCTGGTATGTTCCATTCCTTAGCTTAACATCTTTTTAAGGACACAATTAATACGATCCCCCCCATTTATAGTTGAGGAATTTGAACTTTTTGCTGGCCCCCCAAGAAGTTGAAAAGTTAATTTTTTTTCAGACCCATCTTGGCTTCCTTGCTGCTGAATCCTTCCTCTCAAAAATATTGAACTGGATGCCTTTGCTGGATCCTTTGCCACACAAAAGGTAATCCTTCACTGGAATAATTAGCAAATGGTTAAATTCATCCCGTAAGCCTGCGTTGCACTTGGTTTTTGGTGTATTTTAATGTTCCTAAGCAGCTCAAGATTGTCCAAAACCGGACAGTTTTTAGTTCCGCAGACGGTGGCACTTGAGTGAGCCGCTGGTGGACAATAGGCCAAGGTCCATGATAGCCCTTATGGGGCAAGCCCAGGCTTTTATAGGTGACAATTAGTTTCTTGGGCTGGAGTCAAGCCAACTTGGCGGCTTGGGAAACTCATTGATCTAGTGGAGGTGTCTGGGTAACTTAAAAAAGTCATAATTATTAGAACCAACTGAGGTTTGCGTGTGGTCTTCAAGGAAGCCCAAACTATGATGGTGATCATGATGATAAAGTTAGAACATAAGAACATAAGAAGAGCCATGCTGAATCAGGCCAAAGCCCATCTCCATTGTTGTGTCCAACTCTTGGCGATTCTATGGGCCAGATCTCTCCACCTCTTCCAATCGTTTTCTGCTTCTTTGACTTTTCCTGTGCTCTGGCTGGGTGTCTGTCCAACCACCGCGTTCTTTGGACACCTGCTTTCCTTTTTGCTCCTGACACTTCCCAACCCAACTGCTTTCTCCATAAATTCCCCTGCGTGACACGGTCAAAATAAGTGAGACGCGGTTTTGTGACTAAGCCTTTCTGGTGACACATCAGGTGATACGGGCAACAGCAATGTTTCCTGCTTAGTCCCCTTTGCTGTCCAAGGAATATGCAGGAGCCAGCTCCAGCACCACAGCTCAAACAAAAGTCCATTTTCTTCCTGTCTTTCTTTGTTAAGGTCCAACGTTCACAACCATTGGAAGCTCTGAGGAACACAATAGAGCAAATTAACCTGCATTTGGTTGCTGGGATTGCTTTCCCAGCCCAAAATATACTACTTTGCAATATCCAGGTGACTAAGGCATGAATTACGGTAGTGGTCCTAGTTAGTGTAGAAGATGACCCAGTGCAAAGGGCACCCTAGGCTCAGCTGATCTTTGAGGAAGATCCAGAAATCCAGATTATGCCCCAGTTCTTCCTAAGAAAGTGTGGTCCTTCCATGTTCAGAAGATGGACAAGATCCAGGATCCTGTGTCTCTTAATCCAGTTCTTCAGTTTTGCCATGGTGGAGCCAGAATCTGCTCTTCCCCATCCAGACTCCCCAGCTCCTTTCAGAGACGGGGATGAAGCTTCAAAGGCCTGTCTTGACCAGGGTTGGGATGTGCAGTGCGGCGCCATCCACAAGCTTCCTGGAGAATGCATTTCAGAATTCTTTTATCCCTGTCCCTAAAAACAAGACCTAGTTTGTACGTTGATAAGGAACACAACGACTTACAAAGGGACCTTCTATCGCTACAGATTTTCCACATTAAAGCAAGTGAGTCAAAGATAAGGACGGTCTCATTGTTGAACACTTGATTCTTTAACTTTTTTTAAAAATAGTTTAACCCTATCCTTGACTCTTTACTTGGCCTGGTTGACCTCCGAGCCCAGAGATAGGGTGAGCTTGTCAACAAAGACTCCTCATTTTATTTTTTATTTATAAAATTTATTGGCCACCCATCTTACCTCATGGTAACCTTTCCTTTGTGTCTCCTAAGAGAGACATTCTCCTTTTTAAAAAGCTGTTGCAGATGAGGAACCTAAATGTGTTTTAATTTCAACGTTGCTGTCAGCCGCGTGTCGGCTTTGGGCGATGGCTCCAGTGCAGGGGAATGTTATTGCATAAATGATGTTCATATCTTGTGGGGGTTTCCTTCAGTTTGGACCCAGTGGCTGTCACTAAAGGATGGGCCCTGTTACCCAGACCATGAACCCAAGGACAGTGGAATTAAAACCTGCCAAAAAGCCGCAGGCACAGGAGGAATTGTTGATCTGATCAAGGGCATAACTGATGCACAGATATTTACCAAGTTTGTGGCGTGCTACTAACATTACTCCAGGTTATGGATTCATTTGAAACTTAGCACTTGGCCGTCTTACAGCAATTGGCTGACATTAGCACAAAGGCCTTAAACCAGAGTGTTGGGCTATGAACATGCCAGCAAAAAGTGGCAAAGTGTCTTGCACATTCAACTCTCACTTTGAGTTGCACCCAGAAGCCAGTGTAGCTCCTGCAAGAGAGGAGGTGATGCAAGTGTGCAAATCTAGGCTTCTGGATACTTCAAGGGCAGTCCCCTGAATAGCACTTTGCAGTACTCAAGACTGGAGGTGTCTAGGCTGTGGATGAGAGGGAGCAGGGATTGTTGGTTCAGGAAAGGGTGTAACTGGTGCACAGATATGACGTTCTGACACAGTCCTTAAACCAGAATGATGGGTCTAACGGGCTGGCAAAAAGTCCCAAATTGCATGAAATTGCTCACTGCCACATTCAACCCCCACCCACCCACCACACCCCTTGAGTTGCATCCAGAATCAAATTCTCAGTTCCCACAAGAGAGGCGACACATGGATGGTTGGTCCAAGAAAGGACTTAACTGACGCACAGATACATACTACATACTGCGTTTATGGTTTGCTACCTACCAGTACGCCAGACTCTGGGTTCATCTGAAACTTGTCATTTCTACAGGACTTGGCGGATATTCTGACAGTTCTTGAAACCAGAATGATGGGTTAAACGGGCTGGAAAAAGTCCCAAATTGCATGAAATTGCTCACTGCCACATTCAATCCCACCCCTTGGGTTGCATCCTGAAGCACATTCTCAGCCAGGCTGCTCCTTGAAGAAAGATGTTCTCTGCAGAGGGACCCCCTTAAGAGAACTTCTCATTCCTCCCCACCCTGGGGTCAGGGGGATGTGTTTGGAACTGGACAGTCCTTCACATAACTGGGTTCCAGGCCATTCAACACATTCAACCCATCCCTTGAGTTGCATCCATAAGCAAATTTTCAGCTAATGCTGCTCCTTGAAGAAAGATGATCTGTGCGGAGGGCCTCCTTAAGAGAATTTCTCATTCCTCACCACTCTGGAGACAGGTGGATGTTTTTTGGAACCAGACAGTCCTTCAAATAACCTGGTTCCAGGCCATGGAGGGCTTTGGAGGTGACACCCCCCTTGGGTTGCATCCAGATGCAAGTTCTCAGCCAGGGCTGCTCCTGCAAGAGAGATGACACCAGTGTGCAAATCCAGGTTTGCACAAAAGCATGGGGGCTGCCCCCATTGTGAACCTATCAACCTCAGGATCGTCTTCAAGGACTGCCCCTTGTAGAGCACATTGCAGTAGTCGAGCAGGAGGTGACTAGGGTGTGGATGAGTGGGAACAAGGACTGTTGGTCCAGAAAAGGGCAAAAACTGACGCACAGATACATGCCAGCTTTGTGGTGTGCTACCTACTTAGTTTAGTTTATTCACACTTATATGCCCCCCTTCTCCGAAGACCCAGGGCGGCTACCATTACTCCAGACTCTGGATTCATTTGAAAGTTGACATTTTCCCAAGAATGGGATGACATTCCGACACTGTTCTTAAAACCAGAAGGGTGGGTTTGACAGGCTTTTAAAAAGTCACAAAGTGTGTGAAATTCTTCTGTCGCATTCAACCCACCCCTTGAGTTTCATCCGGAAGCATTCTTACAGGAATTGACCAAGTTCTGAAACCTGAACTGTGGGCTGGACCAGGGCAGTAAAAAGTCACCAAGTGTGTGAAATTGCTCACTGCCACATTCTTCTGGGTATGATTCTTAGCTCTTAATAAGGAAATAAAATTTTAATTGCACATTTTCCTTCCTCCTTCGTTATTTTATCTTTGACTATGCTTTCTACCCGATTGCAAGAACAGATGTTAAGCTGAGCCGAATGCAGTTGGCAGGTCCCTCCTGTGTTCCCTTTTGAACACAGAAGTGGCTGTTCTCCAAAGCCCGGGCCCGCTGCCAAACTTTTAAGAACACGTGACGTATTTTTACTTGGAAATCTTGAATCCAGGTGCGCCTTTTAAAACTAGCCTTTTATTTTTGTGGGCCGCAGTGCGATTTAAATACATATTGGGACAAGGCAGGCAAAGAGATGCAAGACAGGGTTTCTTGGCCAGGCATATTACAACAGTTAACCTTGAGGTGATTGTAAAGGGTTAAAACCCATTGTGTGTTTAAACCTTCCAAGTGATCCTGAACATCTCTTGATCTCTAATCTCTCTCTTTTTTTTTTTTAAAGTGAAGACCAGTCCTGATCTCATGGATGAGACAGCCACTTCTGCTTCTTTGTGTATAGCAAATGCGGGGATCCTGAGTTCTTCCGGAGGAGCTGATGGTGAAATCTTTGTTGACACGGGGTTCGAGATTGCTGAGCGAGCATGGATGTGGTCAGCCTTGTTGCTAACAGCGGGGAGTTCGGTGGCCATGTCTGTCACTGCCTTCCCAAGCTCGTTGAGTTTTGCTGCGTGGTCTGATACATTGACGATTGCAAGCATGGAGCCTACATGATCAATCAACACTTTCTGCTGCTTTGCCAGGAGAATTGACTGTTGCAGACACGCTTTTCAGGGCAGTTTTACTTCTGCCATGTCGGTTCTCAGATCATTGACACCATCAAATTCAGGACGCACGATTGTGGTTAGAATATCATCAGTTGACCGGTTGCCGGTTGCCGGGTCCAGACCCGCCTCCTCCTGGCCGCCTGCCACCCTCAGTCTCTTTGTCAGACTTGTTATCTCCTGATCTATCAGCTCGTGCACCAGATTGTGGTGACCTCGAGCGCTCTGGCCTCGGCTTCGCTGGCTGTGCCTTCCCGGGCCTCCGGCTCGCGCGCTTGTCGCTCTCGATCTCGTTCGAGCTGGACATTGAGCCGGCGTAGGAGCTCCATGAGACACAAAATCCGCTCTGAACTGATCTATGGTTTTTAAAATGTGGGTAGTCCTTGATCTCTAATCTCTTGATCAACTGTACTGGTGAAGCTCCTTTGAGTAGCTACTTCCAGATCTTTGATGGGACATCAACCTAAGTTTGAATCCGAAGGTCATGCTTACGTCCCTTAAACCTTTTGCCCAAAGTTTTGCGATCCAGAGGGACATTGCTGGCTGGTGATGGCCTACATCACTTTGGAAGAAGAGCAGGGGAAACCAATCTCCAGATCAGATGTTGTGTGGGACGTTGCTTGGAAGCTTGAGATGGTGCCCTGGGTGTAGATGTGGGCGCAAAGTAGACATCTCTATTGGTGCAAGTTCTGGTCCGGATGAGGACCTCATTCTCTTCTTGTTGGTGGGATCTGCTACAGGTTGGGCGTTTGTCCACATGCAAGTATGGCCCTACCACCCACAGTCCTGAGAGAGTGCAGGATTCGGCATGGACAATAGTTTCTTAATAATGCATTGGAGTGATTTGAGTTTTTTTGCTGTAGGGAGCTTCTATGGTGTCTTTTGATAGATCCTCCCAGGGAATTAATCTGCTTCTATTGATTTGTTTATCATATCTTCTTCCCAATTATATTAATAGAGCTGGATAGAGCCAGAGAAAAAGAACATCTCTGTCTTATGTGGGTTTAACCTGAGCTTGTTTGGACTCCACTGCTACTACCCACCACTTTTAATCAGGGCTGAGGGCAAGGAAAGGACAATTTCAGAGACATTCTACATTGGGAGAACATGGAAAATATACTTGGAACAACCTCACCTGCTTGCTCGTTTCCAGTTTTCCAAGACAGCATAAAATCTATTTTCTGTGGACATGTACACACAGAGAGCATAATTTACTTATTGCTTGGATTTGTATGCTGGTCTAGTCTGGCAGGATACTGAGTGGTTTCCTTTCAGTACAAGGGCTAAACTGCATAAAACAAACAACAAACTCCCCCTGAGAAGATAGAACTACAGGGCTAGACAAAGAGATAAAAATTGCTAAGTGTCAAAGACCTCTGGGGGGGGGGGAACAGCACTTGGATGTAATCCATGATGTGGTCCCTCAAAGTTCCACAAAGTTCAGGTGACGCAGCAGCCGAAATTCTGCCACCAGGCATGATGCACCATGAAACGTTTTTCCAGTTCCTCGCCCCAACATTCCATGTGGGCAAATTCAACATCCCCCACGGATCTCCACACCCATCTATGAAGAACCTCAGTTCTCCAGGGTTTTCTTTTGAAGGCATTGTGTTTCCTCACAGATGCAAGCTGTGCATCGCCCTGACTTTGCACAACAAACCACATCTGGGTAAACTCCAAATTTGGGGAATGCGCAGAAGGAGCCTCTTCTTTTCAAGGGTGCGAGCACCCCTAATTTAGGGGAACAAGCAGGCTGTCCGTGGGGGTTGAGGTTCTCCATCTCCACCGTTGAGGGCAAAGCAAGATACACAATCATTCTCATATCTGCTGTTCGGGTGACGGTTGGGCACAGCCTTCTCCCTGTGGTTGACAGAGGAACGGGGGGGGGTGGATTCCCCCCCTTCCGCTCACTTATCTGCCCCTTTGCAACGGGGAGATGATTTCATCTCTTGAAACAAGGTTGAGGATTCTCCCACCAGGGTTAGTTATAGTATCCGGCGAAGCTGCCTCGGTCCAAAGCATCCTTTGTGTGGAGTGAAGCTAAGATATCCGTAAATGGTTCTGCAGAGAGAAACAAAACTTTCAACACGTAATAAGGGCAGAGGTCCTCAGAGGATCACCCTCTCCTTCCCCGTCCTTATGACTGATTTCAAGAGCTCGTCCACGGCTGACCTTGATTGTTAAATTTGGGAGTGTGCTTGCAGGTAGGACACACGCGGCCCGCCTTCCCTCCAAAATCCAAGGCAGAATCCGTAAACCTCCAGTTTTATCCTCCCAACGATGGCCTTAAAAGGAGCAGGGGGAGGGGGAGGGATGGCACACGGGGTCAAGGGCCATTCCTGGAGGGGTTGTGTAGAGTTGGGGCTCTTGACAACGCGGCACCTTTCTCCCACTTTCCCTTCTTGGCTCAGAAGCTGCGAGCATTCGCGCCAACATGACTTTTCCAAAAAGAAATTTCCCAAATTTTCTGGCATTTTCTTGGGGCTTTGGGGCACTCGCACTGGGCACCTACCTTGACCTCTGGTGTGGAGGCTTCGGAGAAGGCCAGGAGCCTCCCCAGGTCTTCCTTTGCACGAATAGAGGAAGCCGACATGCACAGGCGGTCCATGCGCTCTTAACACAAATATTTTTTGCTCTTTTCTTTTGCCAAGCGGGATTTATATGGCTATTTCTCAGTCCCTGGGAATGAAGGCCACAATTTTATTAATTAAATGTATTAATTACATTTATATAGCCCACCATCACATACTTGTATCTCTGTCCAAAGTCAGTGGGCCCCCACAAACCCCAGAGAAGCCAACACAATCATCCTTGGCCCTCAGGCAACCCGCCCACAAGCACACAATGGGTGGTACTCGCAGCCCCTTCTCACACACTACTACTACTGCTTCTACTCCTAGTGCTCGACTACTACAATTTGTGAGCCCTACTGTTAAAAGAAGCAGTATTTATTTCTACAGTGTTTACTGTGCCGGCCCCAGTGGTTTTATTTCCACAAAGTTAACAGAAACCCACCTGCCCTCTTGTTCCCAAAACCACCACCAGCACAACAGTTCCATCACAACGACACCCACCACACCTGGCTGCTTTTCTGCTTGGCTTTGAGGGGCTACTCGTAGCTGGGCTGGCTAAGAGAAGTCCTAAGGGGCGCAGGGCAGCATCGCCACCAACTCGGAGCAGTGCACAACGGCAAACAAAAATGGGAAATGTGAATATAAGAACCTGTCAAGGTTGAACTTGTAACACACCTCTACTTGCAACTTGACAGCAGAAACTATGGGGGAGGGAGAGGCTTGGAATGTATTGGGAGCTGGGGAGGTGAGGAATGTATGTGAGCCGTTCACAGCCTGAGACAATCCGGATACTTCAAGGCCGTGCAATGGGAACTCTTCGAAGGCATAAGGCTGTTTTCCCAAAACACAAATGTGTTGGATTGTGGCCCAAATGGAGAAAAAAAGGGGAAATAATGCTGGGTTTTTTGTGCTAAAACCTCAGAGCTAGCTTAGCTTCCTCTGTGCCTGTATGGATCTATCAGTAAAGTTATACTCTTGGTAAAATAAACTCCCAGGAGTTTCTTTTGCAGCATAAACCAATGGGATGATTGACAGAATCATGGTAATGTTATAAGAACCAAAGATACAGTCGTAGGTGAAGGGAGAATTAAAAATGGTCCCGTCAGCCATGGAGCCCTCTGGACACATTCCTACAACCATCATTCAACTTGTAGATTCCCGTTTCCTGACAGGGTTCATAAATGGTGAATCTCTACGTACTTCCGTTTGATGCCAAGTTTTTAGAGAATGTGAAAACTTCTAATTCCAGCTTCAGGTTTTAGAAAATATGGTTTCAAGGCATAGTGATAACCCAGTGAAAATTAAGGCAACACAAAAAGTTTCAGGTAAATACATATAAGCAAGAGCGTATCCCATATGGATTCGTTTTCCTACATTAAAAGGGAAGGGGGGGGGAAACTTTCCATATGTTATAATTTCTTTTTCCCGGAGCTAATCTCTATATTTGTAAAATGCCTGATTTTCCAAATGTTAATCTCCAGAATTAAAATTGCTTCTCTAAGTAAAATGAAGCAACAAATAGATAAACAGTGGGAGTTGTACACAGCAACGGAAGTATTTGCAAATTTCTAAGCCCCGAGGAAAAACGAATTTCTTAGGAGGCTGATAAAATTAAAGCTAGCAAGAGGAAGAAAAATGGCTCTCGTATGGATTTTGTTTAGTAAGGTTATATCAGATGCTTCTCTGCTTCGTACAAAGTTGCTCCTAAAACTCTGAATATTTAAGCAGCCTTGCAGATAATAGCTGGGCACAGTGGCATTGGTAGCATTTGAACTAGAAATTGCCAATTTAAACCATCAAAGATAAAAGGGGGGAAAAGGGGCCGTAATGTTAACCGTAGTTCTGAGATGTTGAGGGAATTGCACAATTAAAGTTAAACGTGTTTAGCGTAGCAGGAATAGACCACTGCAAAACGCACGGAATTATTTTGTAGTACAAGAAGAATTTCAGTCTTGTGACTTGACACTGAAGTCTCTGCTATAGTGTATATTGTTCATGAATATTAAAAAGAGAAAGAAAAATAATTATACCGGCCATTTCAAATTCTGGTCTTTTTCTTTCTCTACATTCTTTATTCTTCATTAAGATGAGATTTTATCCTTTGGGCAATTTGTAAGTACATCAACGATGGTACATTCTGGTCCTTTGCTAGATAATTCTTGCTGTGTTTAATCTGGTCCTCGGGTCTAAGTGAACCGTATCTGTGGATGTAATTACATTTTTTCTTGTTATAATGGTCTCCCGCCTGGAAGGCATTTGAAGGAGAGCCTAATAGGGAAATTGTTGATCTTAGTATTTCTCATTATCAAACATTGTTTGCTAATCCATCCTTTTGGAGTGTTGTCCTCTTTTTGTACCATAAATATTGAGAATCCGCTAGCTAGGCCGGCTCCTCACGTTATTAGCCTATTATTTGAGGGCCTCCATCTTTCGAATCTTGCAAAGTTTTTAATTTAACTCCTTCCTCTCTCCCTATAAACTTTACTGATGATTTTCTTCCCTGAAGCTGGAATTGGTTCCGTTTGAAACGAGTGATTTATCTTCATTGGGTTTTTTTAATATAATTTATTAATTTTCCAATTTGAATATTTAAAAAGCAACGTGGTGACTGGATTAATCAATAGTTCAATAACTAAGTCTTAGTGCAAATCTCAGGTTACAACATCAAATATTTCTCTTTTTCCTTTAACATTTACTGTCTCATATTCAGGTTAATACAGTTCTAATTATATCAACTTAGTAAGAACATGATTATTACATTTATCAATAAAATTTTAGCTTATACATATCTTAATTACATTCAATCTTCATAAACAATCCATAACCTGTTATTAATTTTTACTCAGTTTTTAATTTCTTATCAAGATTCCAATTTAACCTTTGATATTTATAATTTTCAGACTTTGGGTAACCAAAATTTCCCTTATCTCACTTCATAACAAACTATAATATCCAAATACATATTTTATCTATTTGAACATAACCTTGTTCTATTTCCTAAAGAGTTACCTGTTTCCCATCATATTAAATCATCTACTTAGTAACACAATATCCCCCTTAATAAATCATTCATTCTTGATTATTGCAACTGATCCTCACTAAGGTGGCTTTTAGGTTTTTGCACCTTTGAAAAGATCTCTTTTTGAAATCTGGCTGTAATTTAGCCTAGTTATTTTTGAGAACCATTGGTAGGTAACGCAACTAGATGGCTTAGGAATTTTTTTCCAAAGTAAGTTTTGCAGGAACAGTTTGCTTGACCTGCTTCTATTTAGACTTCAAGATAAACTGCCTCTTGGTGGCCAAACTACATGTGACATGGAAAGCTGTGATTTTGGGCCTTTCATGTTTGGTCAAGAGACAAGGGCTGGATCCAGTTATGAAATGTGATGGGTTACCCATCTCTCCTAGAGGCAACTTTATAACCGATAAAAGCAGCACCATGAAACATTAAAATAGTGCTGATGTTATCCATTCAGTCATGTCTGACTCTTTGGTGATTCCATGGATCAAGTCTCTTCAGCTCTTCTGATCTTGTGCTGCTTTTTTTTGCCAGGTGTGATGGTGCCTAGCCCACCAGGTTATTCAACAGCCTGGCTTCCCAATGTAAATGCCTCCTCCAAGAAATCCCCTTGCGCGGCATGGTCGAAATAAGTGATTTGAGTTTTGTGCGTTCTCGTTGCTCGTCTCTGTACTCTTTCCAGAGTTTCAGCATCTTTTTTTTTTTTTGCTCCAGCTCAGTTTTCTGAAGTTATGTATGAAATATAATTTCCGGTGTCTGTCCATCTTCCTGTTGTTCCACTGTTGTTACCGGATGGGCTGAAAAAAAGCAAAAAAATAAGGTTTTGCTTGAAGATGGAGATTCGTGGAACGCTTTCTTCAATCTCTTTTTTTTCTTCTTCTTCATTTTTCCCCCTATCTCCTACAACCTCCCTACTTCCCTCCAATCCTTCACTCCTCAATCTCCACCCACTCCAGATGTGGTTTCGGGGTACTGCCCGAGCAACCCCTTTTTTATCAAAAAGTATATCATTCTTCTATAATACTAATATTGCAGTTGAGTACATTATAAACCCCCCCCAACCCACCCCCTTTCTTCAATCTCTTGATGCAGTCATGAGAATTGGAGCTACTCCGAGATTGCAGGAACGGCGTAACACCCCTACGGCGAAATCTCCGCTGGTTCTTTGAACATAACTCTGAGGACTATTAAGTGCTCCTTGCGAAGCATGTACATAATTTATAAATTTCTAGAATGCTGCTTACTCAAATCACTCGGCCTGATGTCTGAAGAAGCTTCAACTTCTACTTAGGTCACAGAGTCAATGTCACGTACCCCATAACAGCAAGGTTGAAGCTGTCGTGTGCAGCTGTGATGAGCAGAATGGAAGAAGAATCCGTCTGAGCTTCGTAAAGTTCTTCCACCACCCTTAAGGACCTTGGATGTTTCCTCTGCTTTGTGCTGACTGTGCATGACTTCCAAAGATGGTTTATTAATCTTCTGGCCTAACTCATCACTGTCAGTTTACCCTCTGAAGCAACAAGGAAATTCTACATGGGGGAGCAGCTGCGTTTGATATCCACCAATAAACAGAAGGTGAATAACACAATGATCTTTCAATCATTCACTTCGACAACTAACAACAGTCCAGTGCACAAGCACAGGAAAGGCTAATCTTCCCCGTTCCCAAATGTGCTTCTGAAGACCCACATCCTTGAGGTGGTTCTGAAGTCCAGGGAGTTAAAGGTCCACAGGCCCAGGAGTTGAAGGGGCTTCCTGGAATGGGAACCATCCCTGAGAAGGTGGTCACCAAATTCAAGGGTGGAAAAGAACCGACTGACTTTCTTTCCAAAGCTCATTTGGTTCAAATTTCTCTGCATCTTCTCGTTGCTCCAGTTCTGGACTCTTCTGCAGAACTTTGTAGGTCACCCCCACAAAACCCATTGATCAACAGCTGACAGCCTCTCTCTGGGAGTCCCTCTACCCTTCCTGCAGGGTCTTCTATCACAAAGATATATTGCTGTTCTTTCTCAGAAACAGCTGCTGCTTTTTCTCCTCCAGTGGCCCAGCTTCACTGACCCACGTCGCCATGTTCCACCGACCAACACCACCGAACCCATCTCTGTACTTAAAATGTATATAATTTTAAAGGCCAGCTCCTTAAAAATTAAGTTGCCTTCCAACTTGGAGTGAAGATGAGAGATTTTATCCACAAAAAAAGCTTGGCCAGATGATTGCAAGACACACTAACCTATCTCCTGTTCCTCTGCCTGATATTCTCCACTCCAAAAGGAGTGGAGAAAAAGGAGTGGAGAAAAGAAGTCCCACTTCACTGAACTTCTCGCGGGGCAAACTTTGAGTTTTCACCCATTTGTGATTGCACACAAATTATCAACTGCTGTAGGGATTTCTTCAATTGGCTTGTCTTTGGTGGGCCTCAGAAAACTCAAGGTCCATCAAGATCGTCCATTCGTTCATTCACCATGTTGAGCAAGAAGAGGCCACTTGCAGCAATATGTTGACTTTGGCCCTCTTTGCATTCCAGAGGTTGACCTCTGGATGATGAGATCCACAGTTGACAGGCATCATGTTGGTGTGCTCAGTGCTGCAATTTAAATGGAACTTATTTTATTGATTAAATTTATGTTACCCATCTCCCCAATAAGGTGCCTCTGGGCAGCTTGTTCTTAATATAGACTAAGGGTGCTTTTGAGCATTTTTGTGGTGTCTTTTCTTTTTTCTGCAGTAGAGGACCTTGCCGGTTGACTATCTCGGTCTTACTTCTCTTTCTCACACCCATACAACCACACCAGCGTTGTCGGCACAGCTTTTCTAGCCAATGTCGCAGTTCTGTCTGGGGAGGGGGGACGACAAGACAGGACGACAACAGCACAACGTGGTGTCCATTTCCTGGGCAGCCTCCTCTCTCCCTCCATCTCTCCAATTCTGGGTGGACGTAACAAGGCAACGAAGACTATAAACTGCAGTTATAAATACAATGATGATGATGGTGATGAAGAAGAATTTATTTATTTATTTATTTATTTATTTTTCGGATTTGTATGCCGCTCCTCTCCGCAGACTCGGAGCGGCTCACAACATACAAATAAACAATTCAATATAAATCCGAAAAAACATTAAAAATAAACCCCACACATACTCCTCAGTCACACATAATGTTGTCCATTATGTTGTGTTCCCTTGTCCAATCTTGTGCTACTTCTTTGGTTATGAAGAGGAAAGCGGTTAAATTTGCAGGAATTAAATAGAGCAAAAGAGTAAAAAAAAACCAAAAACAACCATCCCATCCCAAGATTCACACCAAATAGGGTGGTGTCTTCTCTGTCAATGTGCCAACCACTTCCAGGCTTTGTGGGTCTCTGTCGGGACTCCCCCCCCTCCCCAACCAACTGGCAAAGCCAAGTCTTTGGGCTCTTTTGCAAGGATGGGGGGGTGGACTTCACCTTTGGCTGCAAGATATTCCAAAGGGTGGGGGCCGTGGTGAAAATGGCTTTTCTCCTAATCCTATTAGCCAGAATTCCTTGACCAATTCCTTTTGCTTGTGATGTAACGGAAAACCCCTGATATTATTTATTTGGCTTCCCTACACTGCGATAAGACGCCACACGCAAGCAAGCCTTCACAGTTACTACTCACTACTTGTTTCTGCTCCACTCTTTCCCATTGCTGCTACTTCTACTCCTACTTCTGCTACTCCAAGTACTACTCCTTGTGAGTATCGCTAGAGAAACTGGCTGCTTTGCTTCCAGGTAGGAACACACGTTCCTCCCTCTCACACCCATATACCTCTAACCGGTGGCACCAGCACCTCGATATATTGTCTTTAAAATTTTTAACTTAAAATGTAAAAATATAAAGAGGCAAGAATGCTTAAAGCACTGTTAGAAATTAACTCGGGGCAACGGAGACAGCCCCATAGCTGTGTGCTCACCTGGGCTCCCCACAAATAGCTAAAGAGCCGTGTTTTTACTCCTTGTTGGAAGGCCAGGAGGGTGGGGGGGGGCTTGTCGCCACCTGGGGGAGAAAATTGCACAGGGAAGGGGCAACAGCAGAGACGGCTCTCTTCCTGGCCCCCCCACTCAGAATTATTTTAACTGCTTGGGTCTGCACTGTACTTTTTCTCCTTGACAAGGTGGAATGGGTTGATGTGATGGGACACAGCGTTCCGTAGATATCCTGGCCCCATGCCATATAGGGCTTTACAAGGCCACAACCCACACCTTGAAGCAAACTGGCACCCAATGCAGTTGGCAGAGCAAAGGTGTTACCTGTGCCCTCCTTTGGGTGCCCCAAAGTTACCACTGCAGTTGCATTTTGTATCTGCTGAAGTTTCTATGTAGTCTTCAAGGACAGCCCCATATAAAGCACATTGTAGTACAGCTGGGAGATGACCAGGAGAATGAGTAATCATGATCCAAGAAAGGGTGCAACTGGCACACAACACAGAGTTGGGCAAAGGCCCTCCTAGCCATGGCTGCCCCCTGTTCTACCCCCTAGCTTACACATTGTTGGGAGTAGTGCCACCCCATCCAAGACCAAAAGGTGGTAAGCTCCTGGATCCAGAGGGGTCCACCCTAAGCCGTTCCAGTGTTTAGCTAAGATCTGTTGTTCCCCATCCAAGTTCCCACAACCTCCAGGCACTCCGAAGAATGCCCACTGCATCGCTATCTTCAACCGGGAGGGAGATGGATAACGTGGTATCATCAGCGTATTGGTGATGCTTTGTCCTGAGGTGATGGATAGTCTCACCCAGAGGTTTCATGTAGATGGTTAAAAAAGAGAGCAGAGAGCACCAAGCCCTGTTGTTGTTGTTAGTTGCAAAGTCATGTCCGACCCATCGCGACCCCATTGGCAAGGTTCCTCCAGGTCTTTCTGTCCTCTACCATCTTCTGGAGCCCATTGAAGCTCACGCCTCCTGCTTCAGGGACTCCATCCAGCCACCTCCTTCTCTGTCATCCCCTTCTTCTCTTGCCCTCCATCTTTCCCAGCATGAGGCTCTTCTCCAGGGAGTCCTTCCTTCTCCTTAGGTGGCCAAAGTACTTGAGTTTCAGCTTCAGGATCTGGCCTTCTCAAGAGCAATCAGGGTTGATCTCCTCTAGGACTGACCGGTTTGATCGCCTTGCAGTCCAGGGGACTCGCAGGAGTCTTCTCCAGCACCAGAGTTCAAAGGCCTCCATTCTTTGGCGCTCGGCCTTTCTTATGGTCCAACTTTCACAGCCGTACATTGCAACTGGGAAGACCATGGCCCTGACTATACGGGCTTTTGTTGGCAGGGTGATGTCTCTGCTTTTTAGTATGCTGCCTAGATTTGCCATGGCTTTCCTCCCCAAGTCCTGTGGCACCCCACAAAGCAGGGGGGGTGAGTTGAACCCCTCACTCCCTATCAGCGCAAATTGGGGGGTCACATCCTTCTGAAGCCAGTCCTAACTCTTGGCACTGTGACACCTGCCCCCCCCCAATTCTGTTCTATGTTCAGCTCAAACGTTAGACTGGCAAAATGAAGCCACCTGCTTGGCTTTGTTGCTTGTCCAATAAAGAATTCTATTCTTTGGCAAGTGTGATTGGACATGCGCACAAGGAGTTTGTCTCAGTGTACATGCAGGCGACAAAGTGATAAGTCGTAGATCATAGTTACCATCACTAGTCATAAGATACGACCCACCTGTGATGATAGTTAACAATAGGAGGGAAGATGGTAGGAAAGAGGATAAGATGGAGATGCTGAGAAGATGAAAGATAATAGCAATACAGCCCTACCACATGGGTAAATATCTTTAGGCCTAAGGGACTTCTGTGGAAATTAGGTGTTCAGCAGAGTAATGGCACGGAGGGAAAAACACTATCTTCATGCCCATTTCTTTGCTTTTCTTTGGAACTCCTGTTCCTTATAGCGGCATCCAGAGGGTAGAAGTCTGGATATAAAATAAGTCATTATTGGTACATGTTTCTGATAGTAGCCAAGCTACCAGCAGCTGAGCCGGGCTCTGCGTGTCTCCACATTCACACAGTGTGGTGTTATCTGCTAAGACCCCCCCCAACCTCTTCAGGCATGGGGGGGAAAGCTATCTTTGTGTTGTTGTTTTGGCATCCGATGCCCTATAGTAGCATCCAGAAGGGAGAAGTCTGGATATAAAATAAGTCATTGTTGGTACATGTTTCTGATAGTAGCCAAGCTACCAACAGCTGAGCTGGGCTCTGCATGTCTCCACATTCACACAGTGTGGTGTTATCCCCTAAGCCCCCCTCTTGAGCATATTGGACCTTCAATCTGTTCAGGATTCTCCAAGTAGTATAAGGGCGGTTGAATCCTTAAGCCCTCCCCAAGTTGGCCCAAAAGGATACTACGGTCAATGGTATTGAAAGCCCTCGGAGCACACAACCACTGCTTTTACCACAAAATCATGCCTAGGGTGAGACCACTGCACCATTGGGCCGAGAATGACCAGGGAGAAGCTGTCATGGCAGTCACGTAGGGGGTTGGACTAGAAGACCTCCAAGGTCTCTTCCAGCTCTATTCTATTCTAAGCCAGAATTCCTAAGCTGCTTCAAAAGTCCATTCCAGGAACAGCACGTTTTAAAGTCCCCCCAGAATCCATAAATCTGAACAATTCCACAGGTAGATGTTCTACAGGTAACATCTTCAGAGGAATTTAAGGAACGCTTGTGTTGGTGCGTTCTGCTTATAAGGGCTGCTTGTGATCAGTAGGTCTTGCAATAGGAGGCTCACCTCAGGTGGGGATCTAGTGATGGGTCTTGTGAGAGGCCAGGTGTGGGTCACGTCAGGTGAAGGTCTTGTCAGGGGGGGTCACGTGTGGCCACAAGCTCGGAGAGCGAGCCTCCACCCTCATCCTATACCCGAGCTACGGATATTTGCCACTATTGCAAAAATTATTTAAGGGATCTATATGTCCACCTCCTCACTCAAAGTGACTCTTGGTGGCTTCCATACTGCGCTTTTATTGTTTGTAAGAAAAAGTAAAAAAAATAACCCCCAACCCCACCACCTGCCATTTGATGGACTCCATCCCACTCTGGGTTCTCCAGGCCCGCTAGCAAAACCAAGTCTTCAGGGCCTCACAAAAGAGCATCCAAGTGGGGATGATATTCCCAAGGAAGGGAGCCACCACAGAGAAGGCCCTTCTTCTGGGTCTCACCAGGTGCACCTCCTTAGGGGACAGGACCAGCACCATTCCTTGCTGGCAGGCGGATGGCAGGGAGGTTGGTACAACAGTATCAATCCCAACTGTTTTCGTGAGCCCAACTTTAGGAAAAGCATCTCGCGCTGTTGCCCAAGCCATTCCTCTTCCACTGGTCACTGCCCCTTTTATTCCTTTGAAGGCATAATATATATTCCTTTGAACATTCTTTTGCTGGGTATGCCAATAGCATGGTTGACAATGTTGTTGATGTCTCCATGTTCTTCAGGTGGTTCCTTTTTAAGATGGCAAAGGCGTCATGTACACACCTGATCCATACTTTGGGTTGTATGCATGGGAGTGCTATAGATTCCAGGCGTTGGATTTTAGTCTTTGATATGACTCCAGATAGCCATGATTCCAAGGTGGTTCCTCTGAGTTGTTGATACGTTTGTCCATCAAACTGAAAGCAGGTGGTCAGGCAAAGGTTGATGACGTCTGTGATTCTGGGTATCTTGACCGTAGTGCGTTTGGGCATGTTGTGTAATTGCAGCCCTGCCATGAGATTTTATTATTATTATTTTATTATTATTTTATTATTATTTTTTCAAATTTCTATACCGCCCCTCTCCCGAAGGACTCGGGGCGGTGTATAGCCTAAAAATTTAAAAAACATATGAATATACATAATTTAAAATAATTAAAAGTAAATTAAATAATTTTGGCCGTAAAATCCCCATTAAAACCCAACACTTACAAATCTTAAAAATTTACTCAATCCCCTAAAACATTCTAACCCAGCTGGAACCGGAGCTTCTATTATTTTGCTAAGTCTGGATGGGAAAAGGGCCGTGACCCAAACATGTCTTTGTCATCTACTCTCAGGTCTTTGGTCTTTGGGGGCACTGTAGTGGGGGGGACTGATGGAGTATTTGCAACAGTCCCAACTCTTCTCCTGAGCCCCAACTTCAGGCAGAGGGCCTCAACAACCGTCTCCCTGACTCTGCTGCCCAAGTATTTTTTTTTCTAGTCTTATTGGAATTGTCTGAAATGGCTACAGTAATCTAATCTAGGCAAAATATTCATCTTAATTGTAGCTATTCTACCCAACAAGGACAGTTGTAGGTTCCCCTCCTTTCTTATCACTCGGTTGATTGTCCTGAGATTTATGCTTGGAATAAGCTCCTTAAAAACATGTCTCCTTCCCCCGCCAGTTTTAGCTTAAAATCCTTTGGCTAAGGCGAGCCAGTTGGTTTTCAAAGACGTGCTTCCTGGTTGTTGCTGTGTTGTGGACGGCCATCCCTTGCCAGAAACCCCTCCTGTAGGTCCTGTAGACTGTGATCTAAGAATCCAGCATCCTCTTGATGGCAACATCTAAACCAGCCGTTTACTTCAAAAGTTCTACGTTCCCTCATTGGGTGCCTACCTTTCATTGGGAATATGGAAGAAGCCACCACCGTTACCCTCGCCTCTTTGATTTTCAAGCGTAGCCACACTTATTGTTTCTCGATAGCGTTTTTGGGTTCTTCGCCATATCATTTGTCCCCACATGAAAGAGAAGGAAGGGGTGTAATAACCTGTGGACTTAAATTATTTGAGTAAGCCACTCAGTCACATCTCTAATCTTTGCTTCTGGGAGATGGGAAACCTCCCTCGATTGATCGTCCGGTCTACAGATAGCTGGTTCAGTTCCTCTGAGTAGTGAGTCTCCCGCCACCAACGCATGCTTTTATTTATTTATTTATTTATTTAAGGAAAGCCTGGTCTACTTTTTTCCTATAATTTTGTGCACTGGATGATGTCCCTTCTCAAGATATCTGCTCGCTTTCTTCCAAGGAGAAGTTATGGAATGGATTGATTAGCTCTAGCAGGCTAGATTGGACTGGGTTTTATCTGGAATACGATTTACTCTCGCGAAGGAAGGCGAACCTCTGTGTCCCCAGGATAATGTTGCAGCGTCTAATCTGGTCGGTCACTGGGACCAGAAGGCTTCATCTTCTGAGCTTTTGGATTTGTGCTGGAGCCAATCTTCAGGGAAAGCTCTCTCAGAGATTGTGCTGTTCTCTGTGTGCTGTTTGCAGTGCCTGTCATATGAGGCTTTTTAGATTTTGGCTGAGGTACATTGATGGCTGGCTTTGAAGTCATTAGCTTTGTTTTTTTCGCCTTCTAAATACTTGATAGGCTGGTGGTAAATCAACATTCTTGTTGACTGACTGTTTCCCAAGCTTCAGTTAAAATCCCCGCTGTTTTTGCGCCTGCTCGTCCAACAATCTTACCGTAGTAGCTGCAAAATTGAATGTGCGTCCTTGTTCATTGCTGTGTGATGCTACTAATGCATTTGGGTCTCCTTTTCTGACTGCTCACTTGTGTTCTTGCAGTCTGGTGTAGGTTCCCCCCCCACCATCTGTCCCACCTAGTCACAGGGGCAATCCATGCAGGGGATCTGGTAGATTACATTGGAAATATCTCCCCCCCCCTCCAAGCGATTTTTACAATGCATTTTTGTTTGAGTGAGCTGAGATAAACCTTCAGTGGGGTCACCGTTGTTCTTCTCTTGCGAGTAAATATGATTTACTCCTAATCCACTTATTTAATTTATATGCTGCCCATCTCACCTATAGGTGACTCTAGGGTGGCTTACATTCGTTAAAAAAAATCAGTAAAAGCATTAAAACATTAAAGCAATAAATAAGCAACATGAAAATCAAAATTGAGCAAGATGAGGAAGAAGGGGGAGCAAGGTTCCCACGGTGAGGAGGTGGTGGTGGGGTCTTAAACTTTTAATCACCTCCCTTCACCAAACTGGCTGACAGAGGCAGGTCTTTAGGCCCCACCTGGAAGGCCAAAAGGGGTGGGTGTGGATCTCACCTGGAAGGGGGGAGACTTCATGTTCTAGAGAGTTGGCACCCCATGCAGAAAAGACTTTTCTTTAATGCAACTAAAGATTCCCTGCCAGAAAGTCTATCTAAATCAGGGGTCTTCAAACTCGGCCCTTTCATGACTTGTGGACTTCAACTCGTGCCTGGCTGAGGAATTCTGGGAGTTGAAGTCCACAAGGGCCAAGTTTGAAGACTCCTGATCTAAATGTTTTAGAGAATTCGTAGCGGAATCTAACCTCTTGAATAGAGTATAATGAAGGTAGACAATAATCTTGAACAAGTTCAGCGCCCCGCAGAAGACAGCAAGTACATCCAGGAAACCGATTCAACGCCATTAGATAAACTCTCAGTCAGGAGGGAAAAAACCCCCATTTTATTCCGCAAAGCAATTCCATCCAGAAAAACATTCAAGTTGCTTTATGGTTGGTCATACGTTTTGAAAACAATCAAAATGTCTCAGGGGGGTCACCTCAGAAGGAAAGGAGTTCATTTATTTTTTATTTTTATTATGGAATTTGTCACCCGCCTCGTGTCCAACGTCTCTGGGTGGCTTGCAGCCTCAAACTAGGTTAAAATCATCAGCTGTAAAATGACAAAGCAGATACCAAATGAAATCATTTAACACAAGATGGCGAAGGAGTCAGCCGGACACATGGATGGTGGGGAGGCAGGATTAGCTTTTAATGAATCCACACACACCCAGTATGAAGCTCCCCCATTGGGTCACCAAGCCATCTGGCAGATCCAGGTCTTATCAAAAGTCAGGAGGGTGGGATCCGATCCCACCTAAGGGGGCAAGATATTCCAGAGGACAGGAGCCTTGGCAGAAAAGTCTCTTCTCCTGCCCCCCCCAGCTAAAATTGCTTAACCAATGGGATTTGCAGTGTGCCCTCCCCTGCCAGCCAGGTGGGGTGGGCCATTCCCATTAAGAACAGAAGAATAGAATTCTTTATGGGCCAAGTTTGATTGGAGCCACAAGGACTATGTCTCTGGTGAAAAAGCTCTTGGTGAACATACAAGCAACAAGTGATAAATCAATGGGTTGAGACGTAGCCTGGACCGATGTTTTGTAGCTCATGAGAAGCCACACCCCTGACCCTTTCTCCTTCCTCTTTCTCCGTCCTTCCTTGGGGTACAATCACCAAGCAAAGAGTAAAATTGATCGACATTGTTGATAGGTTCATGTGTCTTTAGTACGTAGGTGTCATCAACTTACTGGACCCCTACTTTGGATTGTATGCATGTGAGGAGTACACAGTTTCTAGGGGTTGCATTAAAGTCTCTGCTAGAAGTCCTGAGAGTGATGATCCCAGGGATGTTCCTTTGATTTATTCATAATATTTGTCCATCAGACTGAAAGTAGTGGGTCCGGCAAAGCTTGATAAGATCCATGATTGTGGATATTTCACAGTGAGGGTATTCCATTAGGTCAGATGCGCTGTGTAGTAGTGTTACCATGGATTCCTTTGCTGATTCTGGGTGTTGGGATGTGAAGAGTGTTGTGACATCAAGGCTGAGAACTTCGACATAAAGCTTGTTGTGTCCTTCTTCAACAGGGAAAGGCAATCTTTTTACGCCACTGTCTCGTTGGGAGTTTTGCAAGATTGTCATCTCTTGTATGTTTTATATAGCCTGTTGTTTTTCTTCGTCTCTTGTGAATTTTATTCCTTTGAAGATGTCCTTGATAGTTTCCTGAGTTTTCTCTGCTCGGCCTTCCCGGCCAGGGCTGCCCCCCTGCGGGAGAAGATAAATCCAGGAGGACCCTCAGATTATGTCCCTAAGGCATGCCACCTTATGAAGAACCAGACCCTGATTACTTCTGGCACCAGAGGGTCCAAACGCCCAAAGGCACTCAGTCTTGACTGGGTTGTGGGTTTCCTTGTCCTTTTATCTGTCTGCATGCATTGAGTTCCATCCATCCATGATGACACGGCCTTCCAATGAGAAGACAGATGGCTTGCTTGTTCTTTGACCTTTTCAGAGAAGTTCCAACTCTTTTGAGGTGGTTCCGCTTCTGTGTTCGTTTGATCTGTGCTACCACTGGTTGTGTAGCACTTGTAAAGCCATCCACACCAACTGTGTGTTTCTATTTTGCCATCGCTGCCTCTGTTGATAACCAACTAGGCTCACATGTCTCTTTCTTCCCTTCTCGTGAATTTTATTCCTTTGAAGGCATAAAAATATTCCTTTGAATATTCTTTTGCTGCATGTGTGAATGGGACAGCTGACAATGTTGTTCAAATCAAATCAACCTTTATTGTCAAAGTACAACATGTGTACAATGAGATTGGCTGAGCCTCCCTTCGTGCACATACACCCCGACACAACTCACACTGACAACAAACACACAATCTTATTGCACCATGTGAACTTATTACACAATGTGCCGGCCCCGCAAGTCTATCCTACAAGGAATTATTTCCCATTCAGGAGTCTGACAGCCCATGGGTAGAAACTGTTCTTCAGCCTGTTGGTGCAGCTGGCTATGCTTTTATATCTCCTACCCGATGGTGGGAGAGTAAGGAAGTGCTGACCAGGGTGTGAGTCGTCCCTGAGGATTTTCCTCACTCTTCTAAGGCAGCGGGCCCTAGCGATGGCGTCTAGTGGTATCAGAGGACAGCCCACGATGTTTTGTGCTGTGCTCACCCCCTTCTGTAGTGTCTTTCGGCAGCTGCCAAGCCAGCATACCACACCATGATGCAGTGTGAGAGGACGTTTTCTATAGTGGAGCGGTAAAAGAAGGTCATCAGTCATTGTTCCACTTTGTTCTTTCGCAAGACCCTAAGGAAGTGGAGTCTCTGTTGGGCCTTCCTGGCCACCTGGGTTGTGTTGATTTTCCAGGTGAGACCTTTGCTGAGGTAGACTCCCAGAATTTAAAGGAGGAGACTCTCCACACAGCCCCCCTGATGTAAAGTGGGGCGGGTTTATTTATTTATTTGTAATCAAATTTATATGCTGCCCTTCTCCTAGGACCCAGGGCGGCTTCTCGTTTCTTCTTCTTCTTCTTCCTTCTTCCTTCTTCTACTTCTTCTACTTCGTTCTTCTTCTACCACCATCTCCTTTGTCTTGCCAATGTCCAGGTGCAAGTTGTTTTCTAGACATCATGAGGATAGTTTTTGTACCTCCTCCCCCATACGCTGTTTTGTCTCCACCTGTAATAAGACCCAATATGGCGGTATCATCTGTGAACTTGATGATCGCAGTGGATGGGTCAGACGATACACAATCATGTGTGTACATTGAATACAGGTAGGGACTGAGCACACAGCCCTGTGGCGAGCCAGTGCAAAGCTTCAGGGAGGTGAATGTGACAGACCCGACCCTCACTGTTTGTGGCCGGTCCCTCAGAAAGTCTTTGATCCAGTCACAGATGGAGGGGGGAAATCTAAGTCAGTCAGCTTTTCAATAAGGATGCTCGGCATGATAGCATTTAAAGTCGAGCTGTAGTCAATGAAAAGCATCCTGACATTTATTTTATTTTATTATTTATTTATTAATCAAATTTCTATACCGCCCCTCTCCCGAAGGACTCGGGGCAGTGTACAGCCTAAAATTTAAAAAAACATATAGATATACAAAATTTAAAATAATTAAAAATGAATTAAATAATTTGGCTGAAATCCCCATTTAAAACCCAAGACATACAAAGCTTAAAATCTTAAAAATACTCAGTCCCCCTAACATAGTTTCCGGGCTTTTCCAGACGCTCGCTACAGAATGTAAGGCCGTAGCTATGGCATCGTCTGTTGACCTATTTCCCCCTGTAGGCAAACTGATGTTTGTGGGAGGCATGTCCTAAGGTGTTGGAGGACCAGTCTTTCGAAGCATTTCATCACTACAGACGTTTAGGCAGTTAATTGCTGTTTTCTTCAGGATTGGGACAATAGTGGCTACCTTCAAGCAGAACACAAGCCATTTGCAGGGAAATGTTAAAAATCCTTGCAGGAACCCTGCTAATTGATCGGCACAATTCTTTACCACTACCCCCAGCACCCCATCTGGGCCTGCAGCTTTGCTGGAATTCACAGCTTTACAACACAGCTTTCACTTGATGTTCGTATAGGGTGAGTGGCTGGGGATCAGAAGGCTAGCAGGCAAAAGCTATGGGGTCTGGTCTTTTCACCTCGTAGTGAGCGAAGATGTTCAACTCCTCAACCAACGAGGCATTGGCACTGACCGTGTTCCTCATATTGCGCTTATAGTCAGGTGCTGCAGTCCTTGTCACGCTTCGGGTTGTTATCTGCTAGGTGGTTCACCACCTTCTGTTTGTATTATTGTTTTGCCCTATTACTGCCTCTTCTAAGGTTTGCCCTGGCCTCTCTACATGTATCCCTGTCCCCTGCCTCAAAGGCAGAATCCCGGGCTCTTGGAAGTGTCCGTACCTCTGCAGTCATCTGGGGTTTACAATTCCCGTAGACTCTAATGCATTTTTCCATTGTCACACTATCACTTTGATGTAAGAGAGTACAGCATCAGTGTATTCATGCAGGTCTCGATGTTCAAATACATACCACTCAATGATATCAAAGCAGTCTGGTGTGTTTTGTTTGTAAAATAATAGAATAGAATAGTGTACAATAGTGTACATTTAGAAGGACAATAATGATATTAATCGGCATACATTAAAATGGAATTTCATTGCATTCAGCTCTCAAAGGGTCACCACCTCTGATATAGCTACATAAATATGAAAAAAATGAATAAATACAGAAGTATACATATTCTCACAGGTATTAAATGACACAGAGACACCATGGTCTATTTCCAGTTACGTATAGATGTGCATGGCGAGAAAAACAAATTTTGCGAGTTTACCAGACGGATAGCTTCAGGCACGTCTTCAGATGGTCCCTTTTTAAGATGACAAAGGAGTCATGTACATACCAGATCCATACTTTGGATTGTATGCGTGGGAGTGCTATAGATTCCAGGCATTGCATTATGGTCTTAGATAATGACTCCTGGTAGCTATGATCCCATAGGGGTTCTCTGAGTTGTTGATATGTTTGTCCATCAAACTGAAAGCAGGTGGTCAGGCAAAGGTTGATGACGTCTGTGATTGGAGGTATCTCAACCGTAGTGCATTTGGGCGTGTTGTGTAATTGCAGCCCTGCCATGAGATCTTTTGCTAAGTCTGGATGGGAAAAGGGCTGTGACATCCAATGAAAACATGTCTTTGTCATCTACTCTCAGGTCTTTGGTTCTTTGGGGGCACTGTGGTGGGGAGCTGATGGAGTATTTGCTTCCCTCTCTGAGATAGTCCAAGACTTTTTTATCAGTTCTTTTGCAATATCATAGGTTGGGGTCCCTGCTAATGATACCATTGGAGGCTGGCATAAGGGCAACAGTCCCAACTCTTCTCCTGAGCCCCAACTTCAGGAAGAGAGCCTCACAGCCGGCTCCCTGACTCTGCTGCCCAAGTATTTTTTTTTTTCTAGTCTTATTGGAATTGTCTGAAATGGGTACAGTAATCTAGCTACAATTAAGACGAATATTTTGCCTATTCTACCCAACAAGGACAGTTATAGGTTCCCCTCCTTTCTTATCACTCGGTTGATTGTCCTGAGATTTATGCTTGGAATAAGCGCCTTAAAAACATGTCTCCTTCCCGCTCCAGTTTTAGCTTAAAATCCTTTGGCTAAGGTGAACCAATTGGTTTTCAAAGACGTGCTTCCTGGTTGTTGCTGTGTTGTGGATGGCCATCCCTTGCCAGAAACCCCTCCTGTAGGTCCTGTAGACTGTGATCTAAGAATCCAGCATCCTCTTGATGGTCTTAGATAATGACTCCTGGTAGCTACGATCCCATAGGGGTTCTCGATCGATCAACCACCTCCAATGTGATGCTGCCCCCATTGGGGTGCCAAGCTAACTGGCAGTGCCAGGTCTTTAGGTTTTTATGGAAGAGCAGGAGAGGCCCTCACACCTCACATCTGCCCTTACTTGCTAAGTGTCAAAGCAAAAACATCCAATGTTAGCAGACGTTCTTTGAAGGGTTTCATCTGTTGGAACCACGACTCTAAGATTTTAAGTTCCCCTCTTCGCTTCCTCATACTTGGAGCATCCTTTTTGACTAGCCTCGTTTTTGCTTTCTGCATCTCTGGTTTTATACCCAATGTCCCCTTCTTTCTTTTTTTTGTTTTCTTTTTTTTACAGTTACATAAAATGTCTGTATTACAACTGGGTACCATTATAAAAAACAGCAAAATATTTTTTTTTGTGCCGAGGCACTGGTTAAAGAAAAGTATTTTTCAAACAGTTTAAGATGATGGGATCTTGCCAATCAACGATCTGAGGTGCTGGCGGCAGAGAATACATAATTTATCCAAATGTTTGCATATTTATACAAACTAGGATTTCAAGTTCCCCTCTTTGCTTCCTCATACTTTGAGCATTGGTGTAAAGGCATCTGAGTTCTTTTTGACTAGCCTCCACTTTGCGTTCTACATCTCTGGTTTTGTAACCAAGTTCCCCTCCTTTCTTATCACTTGTTTGATTGTTGTGAGATTTAGGCTTGGAAAAAGCGCCTTAGAAACGTCTCCTTCCCGCTCCACTTTTAGCTTAAAAGCCTTTGGATAAAGGGAGCCAGTTGGTTTCCAAAGACGTGCTTTTTGGTTATTATTGTGTTGTGTATGGCCATCCCTTGCCAGAAGCCCCTCCTGTAGGTACTGTAGACTGTGATCTTAGAATCCAAAACCTTCTTGATGTCAACATCTCCTAAACCAGTGGTTTGCTTCAAAAGTTCTGCATTCCCTTGGGTGCCTACCTTTTATTGGGGATATGGAAGAAGCTATCACCTTTTCCCTCACCTCTTTGATTTTCAAGCATAGCCATGCTCGTCGTTTCTCGATCCTGTTTTTGGGCTCTTCGCCGTATCATTTATCTCCACATGAAAGAAAAAAAAGGGGTGTAATAAATCTGTGGAGTTAATTATTTGAGTAAGCCACTCAGTCACATCTTTAATCTTTGCTCCTGGAAGATGGCAAACCTCGATTGATTGTCTGGTCTACAGATAGCTGGTTCAGTTCCTCTGAGTAGTGAGTCTCCTGCCACCAACGCATGCTTTTATTTATTTATTTAAGGAAAGCCTGGTGTACTTTTTTCCTATAATTTTGTGCACTGGATGATGTCCCTTCTCAAGATGTCTGCTCGCTTTCTTCCAAGGGGAAGTTATGGAATGGATTGATTAGCTGTAGCAGGCTAGATTGGACTGGGTTTTATCTGGAATACGATTTACTCTCGCGAAGGAAGGCGAACCTCCGTGTCCCCAGGATAATGTTGCAGCGTCTAATCTGGGTTGGTCACTGGGACCAGAAGGCTTCATCTTCTGAGCTTTTGGATTTGTGCTGGAGCCAATCTTCAGGGAAAGCTCTCTCAGAGATTGTGCTGTTCTCTGTGTGCTGTTTGCAGTGCCTGTCATATGAGGCTTTTTAGATTTTGGCTGAGGTACATTGATGGCTGGCGTTGAAGTCATTAGCTTTTGTTTTGTTTTTTTCGCTTTCTAAATACTTGATAGGCTGGTGGTAAATCAACATTCTTGTTGACTGACTGTTTCCCAAGCTTCAATCACTTCCTTGGCTGCTTTTGCGCCTGCTCATTCAACAATCTTAGTAGCTGCAAAATTGAATGTTTCTTCTGAACAGTTTAAATCCTTCTAGCCATTCCTTGCAAGCATCCAAATCAAATTTCAATAATGGCAACAGTGCCATTTTTATTTATAAAATATATAGGCCTCCAGTCTTAAGTTTAATGGCAGCAATGTCATTTTATTTATAATTTATAACACTGGTAGGCCATCCACTTTACCCCAAGGCAAGGGCAATGATATTTTATTTATAATTTATTTATAAAATTGAGAGGCCCGCCTCTCTTACCTTAGAACATAAGAACATAAGAAGAGCCCTGCTGAATCAGGCCAAAGCCCATCGAGTCCAGCATTCTGCGTCACCCAGTGGCCCACCAATTGTACATGGGGATCTTGAGCAGAAAGAGAAGGCAAAACCCTCCCTTTCCCTTGATCCCCAACAAATGGGACTCAAGGGAATCCTGCCTGCCTCAACCAACATGGAGGCGGCACATGGACATCCGTTTTAATAACCACCGATACACTTGGCCTCCATGAATCTATCTAGCCCTGCCTTCAAGCTGTCAAGGCTGACAGCTGTCATGACCCCTTCAGGAAATGAATTCCATAAATCAACGACCCTCTGGGTGAAGAAATATTTCCCTTTATTTGTCCTCACTTTCTTACCTACGAGGGAGTGCCCCCTTGTCCTGGTATTGTGTGATAGAGAAAAGAATTTTTCTCTATCCACCTTTTCTATCCCATGCATGATTTTATACACTTCGATCAAGTCACCCCTTAAACGCCGTCTTTCAAGGCTGAAGAGACCGAGGCGTTGCAATCTGGTTTCATAAGGGAGGCGCTCCATTTCCTTGATCATTCTTGTTGCCCTTGGTAACTCTGAGGCTTACAATCATACACATTAAAATTAAAAGCATTATTAAGTTGATAAAAAAATCCAAAAGGCGATGACCAATTAAAAAATGGAGAGAGCTGGAGCAGGATGAGAATCCACTGCCAACCAATCAACCACCTCCATTGTGATGCTCCGCCACTGGAGCACCAAGTCAACTGGCAGACCCTGGTCTTTAGGCTCTTATGATAGATCCATAGGGTTAGTGTCCAACTCACACCTCATATCTGCCCTCATATGCTAGGACTTCAGTTTTGGATCCGTACTGTGGGCTGTATGGTTGGCAGTGCTATAGATTCCAGGCGTTGCATTACAGTCTCAGCTATGAGCCCTGGAAGCAATCTTCTGATTTTTGGATGCGTTTGTCCATCAAATTGAAAGTAGGTGGTCAGGCAAAGGTTGATCAGGTCCGTGATTGGAGGAACCTCAACTGTAGTGTATTTGGTTAGGTCGGGCGTGTTGTGTAATCACAGCCATGCCATGGGATCTTTTGCTAAGCCTGGATGGGAAAAGGGCCATGACGTCAAATGAGAACCTGACTTTGTCATCTATTCTTCGGTCTTTGGTTCTTTGGGGGCACCGTAGTGGGGGGGGGTTGATGGAGTATTTGCTTCCCTCTCTGAGATAGCCCAAGACTTTTGCAATATCATAGATTGGGGTGCCTGCTAATGATACCATTGGAGGCTGGCCTAAGGGCAACAGTCCCAACTCTTCTCCTGAGCCCCAACTTCAGGAAGAGGGCTTCACAACCGCCTCCCTGACTCTGCTGCCCAAGCCACTCTGGTTCCAGCAGTCACTTCCCTTCAGCTCTGTTGCATATCTGCCCTCACATGCTAGGACTTCAGGTCGGGTGGTGTGTGTGTGTGGGGAGTGCTATTGTCCTGCCCACGCAGATTGTATGCTTTACTTTCCACATGAGAGAAGCAATGAACAGATCAAGAAAGATTACTTGATTTCACAGGTATCCTCAATCAATAACTCACGGTTACAGCTGAGATTCCTCCGGAATGCAATGGTAATCTGATGCATTTCATAGGTAAAAAGTTAATGGATTTCTCCATCCTACGTACAAATCACATGTTTTGGCACGGAGCTTCCAAGCCATGCGGCTGGGACCCATGCGGAGAGATGATACAATGGCACAAAGCCAGGAAGTACAGTCATAAACTTTGAAACTCCTCCCACTTAACTAGATAAGCTATAACATTAACTGACAGCTAAAACTACATTACCCATTAGCCATCTCTTAAGGAAACAGCATTTAACCCTTTAAATGCTAAACGTTTTAACATACAGTTCTTTTTTATTTTTTTATTATATCGTTATAAATGTAAACAGAAGAAACAAAGAAAAAGTCAGGTTGAGTGTAACTGAACTTAATACAAACATTATCAACTTGTAAACATTTTTCACTCAGTATATAAAAGTTTAACTATAGGCTAAATACAGTTTCTTAGATTGATATTTCCCTTGTATGTAATCTATCCATTTTTTCTAGACCAACATATATTTTTCATTTGAGTGATCCTTCAAGTATGCGGATATTTTGGCCATTTCCGCCAGATTTGTGACTTTCAAGGTCCATTCTTCAATAGATGGTAATTCTGGTTTCTTCCAGTATTGTCCCACCAACAGTCTTGCTGCTGTGAGCTAACTGGCTGGTCCAGCACAGCTATAGATTCCAAGTGTTGCATTATGGTCTCGGCTGTGAGTCCTGATGGTCACGATTTGTTGAGATATTTGTCCATCATTCTAGGTATCTCGACCTTATTGTATTTGTTTAGGCCGGGCATGTTGTGCGATAGTCCCACCATGGGTTCCTTTGCAAATTCATCTTCATCTAATCTCAGGACTTTGTTTCTTTGGGGAGTGACAGAGTGTTTTCTTCCCTCTCTGAGCTGCCCAAGACTTTTTTTTTATCAGTTCTTTAGCAACATCATAAGTTAGGGTCCCTGCTAAAGATGTCATTTGAGGGTCTCTGCTTTGAGTTGGTTCCCGTTCTAGTTCTATCTGCTGCTGCGTTACAAGATTTTTATGCTTTTCGTTTGTGTGGGTCTCCGCGGCAACTCCCGTGATTTTAAAAGCTGCTCCTAAGTCACAAAGAATTTTAAACAGATTGTCCTCCTCTGTGTTGCAGCCCTTCCCAGTGGGTATTGTGGCTCCACAAATTGGACATGTCGACAACCCATTCAGTTTCAGCTACTTCTTTGTTCCTGGGGTGTAGCTTGAGCTGTGCCGTTTGCTGTTTCATCTTCCTTCTTTCGGCTTGTCTCAGAAAAGTAGCCTTGGTGGTGGCGGTGAGGATTTTTGTCTGTTGTGGGGTCCTGCTTTGTTCCAGTTGCTTTTTGAGGGGAACTCTGATGTGCTGGCATTTGTGTAGTCTGAGGTGAGTGTCATGATCATAGCAGGACTGATGTGTTCTTTTATCTTTTTGCCTGCCTTGTTGAATTATAGCCCAGCCAACTCTGCATTTTATGAATGCTCACAGTTGGCTTGGCAGCTTCTGAGTTTGGGCAGGAGGAGAAAGGAAGATGCTTTGCCAGCTGCTGACTTGGCTGTAGCTTCTCAGTTTTGGAATAGTGGCACTGCTGGGCTCTGCTTCTCCAGTTTATCTGCAGCTTTGGCAAAATCTGAATCTCTACCTCCATCGCTCTGGGTTGCTCTTTGAGCTCATGGCTGTTTATTTTATTTATTTATTTTATTTATAATCAAATTTATATGCCGCCCTTCTCCTAGGACCCAGGGTGGCTCACAACAAATACAATAAAAATTTAAAAATTAATTGCATTCATACAAACACAATCAGCTCACAGTCACTGATGGAGGGATCTTCCTAGGGCCCAGGGGCAGAGCACAGCTCATACGCCCCAAGCCTGTCGGCATGGATGCGTCTTCAGCAATTTACGGAAAGCTAGGAGGGAGGGAGCAGTACGAACCTCTGAGGGAAGCTGGTTCCAGAGGGCTGGGGCAGCAACGGAGAAGGCCCTTGCCCTAGGCCCCGCCAGATGACATTGTCTAACAGACAGGACTCGTAGGAGGCCAACCCTATGTGCCCTAACCGGTCGCTGGGATTCATGAGGCAGAAGACGGTCCCGCAAGTTTAAGTTTAAGTTTAATCAAATTTATATGCCGCCCTTCTCCTAAGACTCAGGGCGGCTCCTGGTCCGTTGCCATAAAGGGCTTTATAGGTCATAACCAACACTTTGAATTGTGTTCGGAGACCAATTGGCAGCCAGTGCAGCTCACAGAGGGCTGGAGTGATATGAGCATGTCTTGGGAGACCCAAGACGGCTCACGCGGCCGCATTCTGGACTACTTGCAGTCTCCGGACATTCTTCAAAGGTTGCCCCATGTAGAGGCTGTCCCATTTCCTGGCTGCAAAATATTCCCTTGTTGGCTCAGCAACACGTCACAAACCTTTATAAATGTTTGAAATAAAATAGAAATAAAATAAAGCTACCTGCCTTTCGGTCAACTGAAACATACACTATCACGTGAACAACTGTAAAACGCAACCAGTTAAAACGCAAAATATTTAAAAAGCACAAGGATCTAACTTCTAACATGAAATCATCCAATTTTACCCCACTCTCTTCTAGCCCTGATGGTGTCACCTAATTTGGTAATAAGCTGTCAGTGTCAATTAAGAGTGAAAACTTAACAGCTACCTGCGTTTTTGTTTTCACCTTGTTGTTAGAGCAAAGGGAATGGGGGGGAGATAAGGCTTCGGATGGGCTTTCTGCAGACGTTTGCTGAGATGCAGATGTGTGGAAACTTTTCGAGGACGTTCTAACCGTGGGGAGGAAGGTAACAGAACGTTCTCAAAACAACGAGAATGTGTTTACACAAACTATGGGGAAATCTGGGAAGTTTGGCTGGGAATGTCAGTGTTACATGCTTTGGTTAGGTATCTGGGGATTCTAGAGTTTTCCTTCGCCTATTCCATGTCGTGTTTTCAATAAAACAGTACGGTCTTCAGATCTGAAGGATATCCTGGACTTTATTTGGCTACTCAAGCTGGAGGTTTATTTATTTATTTTATTTATTTCTTAAATTTCTATACCGCCCCTCTCCCGTAGGACTCGGGGCGGTTTACAGCCCAATTAAAACAGATAATAATTTTTTCCATTTATCTAATTCTATTTGTGTCTTATTCCACAAAACTTCATAATTATTCTTATATAGCTTCCCATTAGAAGCTTCAATATAAATTCCTAGGTATTTAACTTTCTTAAATATCTCACAACCCGTTATTCTTTCCAAATCTTGTTTTGAATTATTATCTAAATTTTTAACTAACATCTTTGTCTTAGATATATTTAATTTAAAACCTGATACCCTACCATAATTTTGAATTATCTCCATCAAACTCTGGGCCGACTGTATTGGTTGAGTCAATGTCACCAGCAAATCATCAGCAAAAGCACAACCTTGTTTAAAAAATTTACATAAAGATTTACATAAAAAACCCGAGGAGGTCTAGGCCAGGCCGGCTTGATTGAAGAGATGAGTCTTCAATTCTCTTCTGAAGGTGCGGAGATCATGACATGTCCAGAGTTCTGGGGGGAACTCGTTCCACATCGTCGGTGCCCCCACAGAAAAGGCTCTCCCCCTGGGCACCACCAGCCAACACTGCTTAGCCGATGGCACCCTGAGGAGGCCCTCCCTGTGGGAGCGAATTGGTCGATGGGAGGTATTTACTGGCAGAAGGAGGTCTTGTAAATAAAGGTTGACAGTCAGCAACAAAACAACCAAACTCAGAAAGCATCAAGGACCCCACAGTTGTCCTCCTCCTCCTCCTCTCCACACACCCTACCCTCTTATAACAATGATGAGGTTACCAAGTCAGGTAATGAAATGCCACCAAAAGAAAAACCAAGCTCAAAGAGAGCTGAGGGGACCCCACTATCCAAACCTATCCACGTGCCTGGTTGAAGGGAGAGCCAGGTCTTCAAAATGTTATGGAAGTCTTATTTATTTATTTATTTATTTATTTATTTTTCAAATTTCTATACCGCCCCTCTCCCGAAGGACTCGGAGCGGTGTACAGCCTAAAAATTTAAAAACATATAAATATACAAAATTAAAATAATTAAAAATGAGTTAAACAATTTTGGCCGTAAAATCCCCATTTAAAACCTAACACTTACGAATCTTAAAAATTACTCAATCCCCCTAAAACAATTTTAACCTTGCTGGAACCGGAGCTTCTATGCCAGGCCCGCCTGTCGAAAAAGGAACGTTTTTAGTTCCCGACGGAAGGTGCGTAAATCTGTCATCGTATGGAGTTCGGGGGGGGAGCTCCCACAGAGAAGGCTCTCCCTCTGGGGGTCGCCAGCCGACATTGTCTGGCTGACGGCACCCTGAGGAGGCCCTCTCTGTGGGAGCGTACCGGACGGCGGGAGGTATTTGCTAGCAGTAGGCGGTCCTGTAAGTATCCAGGTCCGATGCCATGGAGCGCTTTAAAGGTGGTCACTAACACCTTGAATTGCACCCGGAAGGCCACCGGCAACCAGTGCAGCTCACACTTAACAAAGGGGGAGAGCTGCTGAACTTCAGGGGACAAGGAGCTGCCACAGAAAAGAGACATTTTCCAGGTCTCATCAGATGGCAATATTTATGGGAAGGGATTTTATTGTAGCGCTCCTCAAAACTTGGGATACTCTGCGATTTGGGTCGTGACCAACTTATTCTTCAAGCAAGTTCATTTTATCCCTTGCCCGAAAATTCCCACAGCTAAAGCACTGGCAAAGATGTTCCTACGTCACATTTACCACCCACATGGGGCAGCACAATGTATTATTTCAGACAGGAGGGTCTAATTTACATCAAAGTTTTGGAGAGCTTTTCTGGGCCTCTTAGGAACTCACACAAGTACTCAGTTCTAGTCATCATCCTCAGACAAATGGCAGGACAGATCATTCGAACTTGGTACTGGGGTGACACCTGCGCCGTTTTATTAACTATCAGCAAGATGACTGACCTCTTACCATCTGCTGAAGTGGCTATAATAATGCTGTGCACACCAGCACAGGTTTCATGTCATTCTGAGTGGCAAGTGGGCAAGTTTTTAATCCAATGCCTGAACTACCAGCCCAGGGGAAAGCTGAGGCATATCCTTACACTCCCATCCTATCCGACCTGGTAGATATCCTTTGGGAAAGGCGATCACGGCAGTAGCCTGGTCCTATAATCACAGAGGCCCATAAAGGTGTGACAACAGCACCTGGAAAGCAACTGGGATCCAGTGCAGCTTGTGCAACAGATGGACTAACCTCAAGACCCCCATAACTGTGTGCGCTGTTGCATTCTGGACCATTTGAAGTTTCTTGGTAGTCTTCAAGGGCGGCCCCATGTAGAAAGCATTGCAGTAATCCAGACAGGAGGTGACCAAGGCATGGGTGACTGGCTGGCCGGCCGGCCCAGGAAATGTCTGCCACCCAACTTGAACTTTCTTCTAAATGCAGCTACACACTCACACACTCTCTTGGTGTGTTCTTTTTGTTGTTGAGACCAAGTATGGTGCAGGGTCCTTCAGGCTGCGTTAAAAGTCCAAGGGGGACAAACCAAGTGAAAGAGGTCCTCCTGGCCTCTCTGAAGTTTTCATTCTGCCCATTTTATTTAGAAAATGTATATTGTCGCCTACTCGCACATGGCGACTCAAGGCAGCTTACATAGATATAAAAATACCCTATAAAAAGAAGAAAAAAATAAGAAATATTAAAATAACACCCCCACCCACCCCAATGACAACACACATTCAAACTAGCCATTTAGTGGGCTCCCTCCCCTAGTAAGCTGCTTCCTCTGCTGTGCCATTCCTGCGGTGCCTTTAATCTGTCCATCTAAATCCAGATATATAGTATATCAATGTTTGCAATTAAATCTTTTTACTGTGATTCTTCCTAAGGTGAAAAAGATAATCTGATGGTGATGCTAGCGATGAAATCGCCAACCACATTCTTGCTTGTTTCAAAATCAATTGTTTTACAGGCATTGTCCCTTCAAACTCCTTTCTCTCATTTTGTTGAGATGCCTGTCCTTTCCCAGTTGGTATGTGTGGCTGAGACCAAGGCTTCTTGGTCCAGAAAAGGCCACAATTGGCACACTAGACACATCTGCACAAAAGTCCCACTGGCTGTGGCTGCCACATGCTCCTTGAATTGCAGCTGCAAGCCCAGAAGCCCCCCCCCAAAATTGTGCACCAGCTCCGTCTCGGAGAATACCCCCGTCACACATTTTGATTGGGTTAAGTCTCCGAACGTTTTTCAAAGGTATCCCCATGTAGAGAGCACTGCAGTAGTCGAGCCTCGAGGTGATAAGGGCATGAGTGACTGTGAGAAGAGACTCCCGGTCCAAATAGGGCCGCAACTGGTGCACCAGGCGGACCTGGGCAAATGTCCTCCTCGCCACAGCCGAAAAATGATGTTCCAAATTTAGCTGTGGATCGAGGAGGACGCCCAAGTTGTGGACCTTCTCCTTATGTCGCAGCTCAGGTCTCCCTCTGGGGCGCTTTCTCTGCACTAGTTCTCCATACAGGAGATCTTTCGGAATTTAACCATCAGCCATTCTCACGACATGCCCAAGCCAGCGTAGATGTCGCTGTTTCAATAGTGTATACATGCTAGAGTTTCCAGCACATGCGCTATTTGGGACTTAAAGCCAACAACACAGGTCCCTAGACAATACTCAAAGCCCTTGCCTACTCACGTGCTATTACTCATTGCTCACCATTACTCACTCTTCTCCGCAGCTGCTACTACACTCCTACTCCTACTCCTTGTGAGTACTGCTGGAGAAAAATTATCCCTTCCCAGCTGCTTTTACTTCCATGTATAGTCGTATTCCTCCTTTCTGTGACACACATTCTGTTGTTTCACAGGGAAGTTTTATAGTCAACTTAGTTGTGCCGACGACGCTGGGGAGGAAGCTTAAAAGGATGGGGAAGAAAGCAGCATGGGTGCTGGCACTTTTATGGGCGAGCTTGTCTCTCTCAACCCCCCTTCTGGAGTTGGCATGTCACCAGACCCTGGGGAGGGGGGAGGCAAAAGCTCAAAGCCCCTCTACCTTGCCAAGGTTGATTCAAAGTTGGTTCTTTCCCCATCCAGGTTCTCACAGCCTCCAGGCCCTTGGCCAGTATGGAGTCAGCATCCTCTGTCCAGAACTGTAACGGAATGTCCAAGAGGATTTTTTTTTAAGAAAAAAGAAAAAAAAAGGAGAATGAGGCCTCCATTTTTCATCTGCTGATCTATTTTAAGATTAGAGAACATTTTTTTAAATATATTTTATTAGATTTTATATGAGTAGGGAAAAGGTGGGGTCGATGCGGGTACAGGAAAATCAGGATCAAGGGGACAGGGTGTGGATAACTACAGTAAATACATAATTCAGTGAACAAGCTGTTGTCCGGGTCTTCATATTGAGTATTATTGTTTATATAATACTAGACATTTATAAGAATAAATCGGTATAGTTACCACTGACATTTGGTAAAAACAGTAATATTCCTTTAAATAATTAACATCGTTGATAGCATAACAACTATTTCCAATCATCAACCTTAATACTTAATATAATAAAGTTCTAAAATCTCTTCTTATTCTAATGTGTTTCAACATTTTTGAAAGGCCCCTGGTTGTTTTAGTGTGAGGGGCTAGATCTTGTATCTTGGGAGGGATCATCATTCATTGGCATCCTTCAGTCTGGGGAGACTATGGTATTGTGCTCTGGAAAGAGGTCCTAAGGCAGCATCTGGTGTGGTTAAAAAGGCCAATTTGAGAATGGCACTCCCTTCCACATTGAGGGCAGATACAATCTGTCCCCTCTCCAGCCCCCAGATTTCGCTGGTTGCGGGACTGCCTCTTTGCCTCAGCCTGCCGCACAAGTGTCTCTTCAAATTGGAGAAGGCCATGCTGCGTCTTCAGCATCCAGGCTGAACGATTAGAGGTCAAGGATTCCCAGCTGTTAATGTCCATTCCCAAGGCCTTTAGGTCCCTCTTGCAGATATCCTTATACTGCAGCTCAGGTCTCCCTCTGGGGCGCTTTCTCTGCACTAGTTCTCCATACAGGAGATCTTTCGGAATTTAACCATCAGCCATTCTCACGACATGCCCAAGCCAGCGTAGACGTCGCTGTTTCAATAGTGTATACATGCTAGAGTTTCCAGCACATGCGCTATTTGGGACTTTGTCATGCCAGGTGATGCCGAGAATACGTCGAAGACAGCGCATATGAAAAGTGTTCAGCTTTCTCTCCTGCCATGCGTGAAGAGTCCAAGACTCACTGCAGTACAAGATTGTACTCAAGACACAGGCTCTATAGACCTGGATCTTTGTATGTTCTGTCAACTTCTTGTTAAGCCATACTCTCTTTGTAAGTCTGGAAATAATGTGGCTGCTTTACCAATACGTTTATTCAGCTCAGTATTTAAAGAGTGAGTGTCAGAGATAGTTGAGCCGAGGTACACAAAGTCACGGACAACCTGCAGTTCCTGTGCAGAGAGCGTAATACAGGGAGGTGGATCCACATCCTGACCCATGACTTGTGTTTTTTTCAGGCTGGGAAGGATACATCACTGAATATGCTGATATCTTGTACCATGGGTAGACAAGTGGCTTCAATCAGTGGTTTCGTGTAAAATTAGAGGAGAGCCCTGAATCCTGAGACTTACTTTACTTTACTTTATTTTGACTTATATGCCGCCCTTCTCCTCAGACTCAGGGCGGCTCACAGCAAATAATACAAGTACAAAATATAAATTAGTTAAAATAATAATATACAATATAAAAAACAAAACTATCATAGAATCGTAGAGTTGGAGGGGACCTCCCAGGTCGAGTCCAACCCCCTGCTCGAGGCAGGATTCCCTAAACCATCCCAGATAGATGGCCGTCCAGTCTCTGCTTGAAGACCTCCATCGAAGGGGAGCTCACCACCTCCTGTGGCAATCTGTTCCAACCTGTTATACCCACTCATACAACATACAACATACACTCCCAATCAAAGGCCCAGGGGCAGAGTGCAGCTCACAAGCCCTAAGCCTGTCTGCATAGATGTGTTTTTAAAAGTTTTCGGAAAGCTAGGAGGGAAGGAGCAGTATGAACCTCTGAGGGAAGTTGATTCCAGAGGGCTGGGGCAGCAACAGAGAAGGCCCTAGCCCTAGGTCCCGCCAAACGGCATTGTCTAACAGACGGGACCCGTAGGAGGCCAACCCTATGTGCCCTAACCGTTCTCTGGGATTCATGAGGCAGAAGACGGTCCTGCAAGTATCCTGGCCCATTGCCATATAGGGCTTTATAGGTCATAACCAACACTTTGAATTGTGTTCGGAGACCAATTGGTAGCCAGTGCAGCTCACGGAGGGCTGGAGTGACATGAGCATGTCTTGGGAGACTCAAGACGGCTCGCGCGGCCGTATTCTGAACCACCTGCAGTCTCCGGACATTCTTCAAAGGTTGCCCCATGTAGAGAGCATTACAGTAGTCGAGTCTCGAGGTGACAAGGGCATGGGTGACTGTGAGGAGTGATTCCCGGTCCAAATAGGGCCGCAACTGATGCACCAGGCGAACCTGGGCGAATGCCCCCCTCGCCACAGCCGAAAGATGGTATTCTAAATTTGAGACACCCCAAATTATAGAGGAGTCCCAGGGCTTGGCCTATCTCTCCCCCAATGAACACCAGCTAGAACTGGCCATTGAGAAAGGAGAGCCACCACCAAATGGTTCTATGTATGTGTGGCCCTTCAAAAAAGCACTGAAGGGATAGCAGATGGCACTGGAAACCCACTGAAATCCAGACGGGGCCAGAAGACTGAAGGCAAAGCAGCTACACCAATCTCTTTATGGGCAGCTAGGTGCTATTTCTCCCCTGGCAGGGAGCGTCATTGAATAGCATTGCTGTCAGACCTGCCACCCCTTAAACCTCTAAACAGAGACAATCCTGGTCTCCATTTGTTCAGAAAAAGGCATAGTTTTATTAGAAGCCAAGCGCACTGCGGTAATGCATAGCCAGAACTGAGAATCGAGGGTCAACATCCCCAAGTTCAACTGTTCCCTCCCTTAATTGCCTCCCATCATTCACACACACACAACACACACACACACACACACACACACACGGCCAATCAGATTCAAGCAAGATGTTTTCAGACCGGTCACTTCAATTGTATGTTGGTGTGCAGCTGCTTTCTTTTCCCAGCCAGTTTGACCTTGAAGTAGCATTTCAGGAGATAAAGAAGTTATTTTCACTTTCCCCACAAGAATTCCCCTTCCTTGTCCTCCCTCCCTGGAGTTCATGGCAGATTGTGACCTCGTAGCAAAGCAGAACCAAGTGCAAAGTGATAGCTGACGATTGCTCTGCATTTATCAAGACTTGGGGCTTGGGAGCTGAGCCTGATCCTCTTGACTTCTCCAGCTGATCGGTAGAAGCTTGTGGTTGATCAGCCTCAAATGATGATCATGGCTTGATAATTCCCAAGGTTAACAATCCACGGGGTCAACTGAAGCAATGTGGTCAGACTTTGAAAGAGTCAGAATCTGAATTGTGGCCCACGGCAGTGTCCATATACTGAATCTTGAAAGATTTTTTTTTTTTGCTTTGTTTTAAAATTCAAATCTAGCACTCCATTCATGTCTCCCGTGATCACCATTCCTTCCTCTTCATATGAAAAAGCATTTCATAAAATTAGCCTACGAAAAGGTATAAAATTATTTTTTTCATAGATGGGTGCAGGTGTCAAAAAGTTGCCATTTTTTAAATTTTATTTTCAAGATTCGAATCCTTCCTTCTTTATCCTTTATAGCGTGTTCTAATATTTCCAAAGAAGGTGATCTGAGATAGATTTCTCTTCCATCTGTCGTTGTTTTTCCAGACATTTTACATTAATGAGCTAGCTTTTGTTTGAGCAAGAATTTTTATTGCGGCCAATGACCATCCCATAAAATGCTTGGATGCATAAAATTAATATTAGTTGGGCGCACTTATAAATAAAATAAAAAATAAAAAAAATCATTTATTGTCAAAGTACAACATGTGTACAATGAGATTGGCTGAGCCTCCCTTCATGCACCCCACCCCATCACCACTTAACAATGACAAAAAACACACAATCTTATTGCACCATGTGAACTTATTGCACCATGCGCCAGCCCCACAGGTCTATCCTACATGGAGTTATTTTCCTGGGACTTATGTGACAGTCAGAAATGTTAGGGGTTTTTTTTTACATCCTTGTTATTCCTGTTCTGTCACACTCAATTTGGATCTTCCTCCAAGGACACTTCAGGAACCTCTTCCTGCACTTCCTCAGTAAACCAGATACACCCTGAGATCCGTGCCCAGAGAGGTCTTCTTGGGCCATGCAGTCCACATCTCAGCCACCTGCTTATTCCAGGTGGCCTAAAACTTTGCCCAAACCACCCGTCATCTCCTTAAAGAAAATCCCAAGTTCCATCTAGAACTTACTGGATCCATCACTTGTGTGATCGCTTGCCCAGATGCCTCTCCTGATCTTAGTTCAGAGGAGGATAAACCAGCCATTGGCATTTCAGGATGGGAGTCAGTCAATGGCCCCAAGTTAGGGGCTGCGAGTCCAAGTGAGAGGGAGCAGTTGATGGGAGAGCAACCGGACAAGCAGCTGGCCAAGAGGGATTTGGCTAAGGTCCAGCTGCAGCAGGACAGCCCCAAGGCTTTGGGTCGGGAAAGCAGGCAAGTGATGAGGAATAGGAATTGCTTTCTCCCCCTGATCTGAGAACACTTAGGCTGACTTATTATTTATTTATTTATTTATTTATTTATTTGTTTGTTTCAATTTCTATGCCGCCCTATTCCGAAAACTCAGGGCGGCTTACAACATAATCAGTAGCATATAGAAATCAAATACATTATAAAACCCCTAGATTAAAACCAATCATCCGAAACAAACTTACAACAAACATACCCTGGCTGGGGCAAGGTGTCAACTGCCCCAGGCCTGCCGGCAAAGATGTGTCTTTAACAGTTTGTGAAAGGCGGAGAGGGTGGGGGCAATACGGATCTCCGGGGGGAGTTGATTCCAGAGGGCCAGGGCCGCAACAGAGAAGGCTCTTCCCCTAGGCCCCGCCAGGCGACACTGTCTGGCTGACGGGACCTGGAGAAGGCCGACTCTGTGGGCCCTAACCGGTTGCTGGGTTTCATGCGGCAGCAGACGGTCCCGCAGGTAACCTGGTCCGATGCCATGTAGGGCTTTTTAGGTCATAACCAACACTTTGAATTGCGTTCGGAGACCAATAGGCAGCCAATGCAGCTCGCGGAATGATGCTGAAATGTGGGCATTTCTGGGCAGGCCCAATACAGCTTGCACTGTATTGAACTTCTATGCCGCCCTTCTCCTAGGACCCAGGGCGGCTTACAAGAACAATACAATAAAATTAATTACATTCATACAGCATACAATCACAGTCAACACACAGTCACTGATGGAGGGACATTCCTAGGCCCAGGGGCAGAGTGCAGTTCATACGCCCCAAGCCTGTCAGCATAAATGCATCTTCAATAATTTCCGGACTTCCTCTGCTCCTGCCTTTTCTCTGCCTGACTATTCATGAGGAGGCAGCCTCACCCCTCTGGATAGGATGCGCTGGACACTGGCATGGAGGAAGGTGGTACCGGGAACAATGCATTGGTTTTCTTCTTTGTGTTTCCTGGTTGTTACAATTCCTGTCTTGCTTTGGACTGATAACATGCCTTGACTTTGGATCGTGCCTGTGAACTCTTGCTTGGTGAATTCTCTTGTGGATTTAATTTTGCTTGGGTGACTTTTATCTTGGTTTGGAAACTTTCAAGTGCCTTGTAGACTCTTTGTTCTAGTGTTGATTTGCTTCCAGCTGGACTTAATTGGGACAGTTCTGGGCTTTTTGGTGAAGGAAATTGCTGGGGAATATAAAATATTAAATAAATCCACTAAACCACCATCACGTGTGCGTGTGAGTGAGTGGGACAGCCCAACACAAAGAAGCCCTCTCCCCATGAAGCAGCAACCAAAAGAGTTTGGAAGCAGTTGCTGAGCAATTGTTTGGGAGCAAGTCCCGTTCACGTAATGGGCGTCAGGCGGCTGCAGAATGTATAGCCAACTATTTCTGCCTATTGGGGTGTGAAACAGATCTAGTCCGACACGTTAAAAAAATGACCTCATCAAGAGAAAGTCTCCATTTTCACTTGGGAAGGACTTTGTTCACCTCCAGACCCAAACAACACTGGATGCACAGCCTTATACTGCTTTGCCAGGATGACGTAACCCTTAGCAAAGAGTTTGGACGTAGTTGCTGAGAAATTGTTTGGGAGCAAGTCCCTTTCACGTAATGGGTGTCAGGCGGCTGCAGAATGTACAGCCAACTATTTCTGCCAGATATTAGGATCCTCCTGAGTCCTTTTCCAAAATCGCTAAATAGGAACAGCTGTTCTATGCCCAGTATTGTGGATAGCTCTTGTATTCCACAGGTAATATAAGGTCATCCAGGCTGACCGGGTCCAAAGGTGCAGCCTGTATTTTGTTTAAGCTCCGCCGGATAGTTTTCTCCCAGATTCTTTTGTCCCCTCTCCATTGGGTTTGGAGCCCTCTGAGGCCGTGCACCACAAGGAGGATGCTGCTGCTATGGGCTGGGTGCAGCTGCTACTTCCTGGGTTTCCTTACTGCCTGCACAGTCATAGGTAGCTAGTTGTTGCTAACCTGTTGGGATTGTGAGCTGGTTGTGGCTTGTTGCTGAATATCATGTCAGTTTTCATTGAAAGCGGAGAGTGGGTTGCTACTGTTGTGTGAGAACTGGTGCTTCTATTTAGTTAACTCTGGTTGATGGCTGTTGGAAAATTGCTAGCTTTGGCTACCTGCTCTTTGGAGACTGAATAACTGGTGGTTGGGTAAAAGTCCTTGCTAGTAAGAGGACTTTTGGAGATTGCAGATTAGGGCTCACTTTCTGACTATGTGTGTATGGTTAAACTGTTGGGATTGTGGGTAATTGTGGCTTGTTGCTGAATGCCTTCATTGAAAGCCTTCATTGAAAGCGGAGAGGAGCTAGCTATTGCTGAGCGAAAACTGGTGTTGGGCAACAGACCCTTTGTAACTCTGGTTGATGGGTTTGGAAAAGCATGGTGTTGATTTTGGCCGGGTTCTGCTTGAGGATGGGACAATGGTCACTCTGAGGGAGAAATCCAGTTCTGTTGGATGTGATAGAACTCATGTTGGAAACTGGGACATTTTATTTATTGATTTATTATTTGGACTTATATGCCGCTCCTCTCCGAAGACTCGGAGCGGCTTACAACATATATAAAACAATCTTCACAGTCTAAGTCCAAATCAGAAAAGCATTAAAAATAAAAACCCAACACACATTCATCATTCAAACAGCAATCCACAATAATCCCCAGGCCTGCCGGCAAAGATAGGTTTTAAGATTCTTCCGGGAGGGTGGGAGAAATGCGGACTTCAGGGGGCAGTTGGTTCCAGAGGGTGGGCGCCACAACAGAGAAGGCCCTCCCCCTAGGACCCGCCAGATGACATTGTTTCACTGATGGGACCCGGAGGAGGCCGACCCTGTGCGCTCTCACCGGTCGAAGGGAAGTATGTGGCAGAAGACGGTCCCGTAAGTTACATTTTGAGGATGTAACTGCAAGGCATGTGGATGGCTTTTGAGTTCAATGTCTGTTAGTTTTGGCAGAAGAACACTTTCCCCTTCCATGACCTGGATTGTTGAGTTGGTCTCCCTTGCTCTCCTGGTATTCTTTTAATCCCTCAGGGTTGGGCTCGGAGCAACCTAAGGCGTTGAACCACAAGAAGGATGCTGCTAAAGTAGGCAATTTGCACTTTTATCTGTTCCTTGTTTTACTCTAAACCCAGGCAGGAGTCCTGGAAGAGTTGCAAATCTGGTGTCCAAAACTAACATTGTAGTTCCTTTACTTGGCGCGAGGGGTAACTTTAAGTTAAATTAAGCTCTTTATTTCTGTGCATAAACACAGATCCCCCTCTTGCTGACAGTTTCAGCCAAATGAAAGAGGGGCCTACAAGTCAGATTTTCATCAGATTTTAAAACTCTTTGCACAAGGAAGAGCAAGCTTAGATTTTTTTTTGCCCCCATTGGTTATTTCCCCCTTCGTAAGTTTTCCTTAGTGGATGCAGAATAGTATGTAGTTGGTTGTTGTTAAGCTGTTGAGATTGTGGGCTGGTTGTGGCTTGTTGCTGAATATCGTGTCAGTATTCATTGAAAGCAGAGAGTGTGGTGCTAATATTGAGTAAAAACTGGTGCTTTTATTTAATTAACTCCAGTTGATGGCTGTTGGAAAATTGTGTCATGGGTACGTGACGTTGCTTTGACCAGCTGCTGCTTGCAGACTGAATAGCTGGTGGTTGGCTAAAAGTCCTTGCTAGTAAGAGGTGAAAGATTCATCCAGTTTGGGACTTGGAGACTGCAGATTAGGTTTCACTTTCTGACTACGTGTGTCAATTGCTGGGCCTGCCAATTATGACAAGGTTTGTGGAAAGCTAGAGTCCAATATCTGAAGGTTCTGGCAAAGGAAACAGGGAAAGACGTACCCCCTTCCATGATCTGGACTGTCCAGTTGTCCACAAAAGTTGATCTCCCTTTTTCTCGAGTTTCCGCTAATCTTTTGACCACTCACCCTTGAGTTCGGAGCAGTAGGAAACATTGAACGATGAGAAGGATGCTGCTAAAATCATCAAGGTGGACTTTTACCTGTCTGTCATGACTCTGCAGCCTTCAAGGATTCATGGCCCCAAAGCCAGGCAATAGTCCTGGCAGAGTCGCCAATCTCTTGGTCAAGGGCCAACCTTGTGGTTCATTTACCTGTTGTGATACTCCAGTTATTCACTCAGACTGTAGAAAGTGGAACTTGAACTTCTGTGTAGAAGCAAGGGGGCAGGACTTGCTATCTGTTTCAGCAAAACGAAAGAGGGCATAAAAGTCAGATTTACATCTATTCTGCCTCACGCAGAAAAGGCTGCTAGATTTCACTTGAGACAGACAGATAACTCGGTGAAATAAGTCAAAACAAAGGTTACTTTTATTCCAGGTATCCTCAAAACATTAACTCACGGTTATGTAGAAGTTCTTCCAGAATGTAGGTAGTAATTGTTGTATCTGGCCCTTCTCAGCTTAGTAAAGTCCACAGGAATATTTCTTTAAGAGTTTTATTTAACACAATTCAAGAGATTCACTTCAAAGCAAGCTGCTGGCATTTTGTTTGCGGAACGGCCAAATCTGATTTATTTACATTCAGCTTAAACATGCTCTCCCCCCTTCCAATAACTCACTCTTTATCTCTCAGGTTGTTCAAGACCTCATTAATCTTCCGTACATTCCAAAAACACCAGAAAACTGAGTTCAAACGAACTCCTCAAGGTATCAGGCTACTCCTTGATATTAACGTTGCTCGTGACAAAGAATTAGTCCCTCCTTCACCTTCTAATATAGTTTCCGATACGTCACTTCCCCCATGGCTTCCTTTTTCCACGTAACTGAGACCTCCGCCTATCAAACCTTCGGAATCTCGGATCAAGCCATATATTTTCCTGTTCCAAGTCTGACTCTCTGCTTTGAGAGTCTGACCCAGACTGCATGCAAATCTCCTCCCTGTCTGTCTCTGCTGCCGGGAGGGGAAAGCACCCAGAGGGGCCTGGTTGCTCCTCCTCATCCTCTGACATTTCCCAAGCTGGTCTAGAGACACCCACAACAGTAATATGGACTCATTTCACAGGTAAATGAACAATGGATTTTCCCTCTTCTGCGTAACCTTACATGTTGTTGGAAATCTCAGCCCAGCCACATGCAGGCAAGTAGAAAAAACCTGGCACATAACAGGATGTCTGGTCATAAACACAAGCTCCTGCCACTGACTAGATAAACTATAGGATTAACTGACTGCTAAAACTTTACTTTACTTTTCTTTATTATTATTATTTATTTATTAAATTTCTATGCCGCCCTATTCCGGGAACTCAGGGCGGCTCACAGCATAAATAGAAATCCAATATAAAAAACTACATAATACATATATAAAAAATACATATATAAAAAAGAGAACCCCTAAATTAAGAAATCATTCATTCAGCAAACGTACACACAAACATACACTGGCTAGGGGCAAGATGTCAACCGCCCCAGGCCTGTCGGCAGAGATGTGTCTTAAGGAGTTTACGAAAGGCGGAGAGGGTGGGGGAGATACGGATCTCCGGGGGGAGTTGAGTCCAGAGGGCCGGGGCCACAACAGAGAAGGCCCTTCCCCTAGGCCCCTTTACTTTATTTTTTATTTTTTTAAACAATTTAAAATATATATTCGCTTCAGAGGTAGTAACCAAATAAACCGTAGCAAATATAAAATCCATAAGCCGAGTTAGAGATAAATTTTTTATTCTACTTGGAGACATAAGCATGGTGAATACCAACATGGAAATAACTAGTTTATCACATTATAACCAACAACGTGAACAATGATGAACATAACACTGGTGTGTATTCCTCACCTGAGTCACGATATGAGGTAACCAATTTATATAGCTGTATCAGTAGTATTTAAAATGTTCAAGTGTGATCTCTTTAAGGCACTTCAGGACAATTAGTGAGGTAGGGGTTTACCCGTATGAGTTGAGAAGATACAGGAATTGATTAGTTACCTGGTTAATTTCCCATAATTAACCTTGAGCTGGAGGTCGAGGAGCACCCGCCGCCGCAGGTCCTCTTGGTTGAGGGGGAGGTTGAGCGGGCACTTGTGCTTGAGGCGGGGGTGCAGCCACTACTCTAGCCGCCTCTTGGACTGGACCTCCACTGGGCTGTTGAATAGGTACTGCCCCAGGCTGAGGGACGGTCTGTACTTGTGGAGGAGCGGCAGGTGGAGGAGCAGCTACAGGTTGAGCTGGAGGAGCAGCTGGTCCTGCTTGGGCAACAGGAGCTGCGGGAGGACGGAGCACAATGATGGGTCCTGGAGCAATTGGAGCAACAGCTGCAGGTGGAACAGGACCTGGTTGTTGTTGAATAGCTTGAGCTAGAACAATTTGTTGGGCCATATTAGCAACACCACCTGCTTGGCCACTTCCTCCTCCTCCTCCTCCTCTGCCTTGACCGCCTAGTCCTCCTTGGGCCCCTTGATCATTGGGACCAGGATAATTTACATGACCCATCATATCAGCTCTTCCAGCCATTCCTCCCGCATACTCTCAAATTAAATCCATAGTTCCATCAATGTACTCATATTCTTCCCTAGTAACAGGTCTATCCAGGTCTGGTTGACTCTGAATGGCATAATAACCTCGGATCAAATCCATAACAGCTTCTCGATGTGCTCGATCTTCTACAAATCCCCTGTAATTATCGAGGGCTCTATCACCTCCTTGAATCAAAATTTGTGCACAAGCCCAAGCTAAATACCGGTAATGAGTTGATCGAACTTCTCTCAGCTCCCTTCTAAACCCAAAATATGGATTGTTCCCTACAAGTCGCATAGCCCTAGCAGCAGCTTCCCATTCATTTCTGTAGAATCGCACAAAATTGACCCACGGGAAGTTAGGATGTTCATTTCGTGCCGGTGCTATAGTATCTAGTTGTGTTAGACCACTTCCTGCTGCCTGTGCCAAAGTAATACGCATGCCGATAGCTCCCTGTGGGACTTGATTTATCCATCTCCTAATGACCTCTGCCACATTACCATCATTGATGTATTGACCAAAATTCCTCCAGGTTGCAGCTATTTCAGGCTGATTGAGTGATTCTACAATTCCCTGAAAGTCGTTAGCCATCTGACCTTGAACTGATAGAGACACCATCATTAAAACTATTGGATAAAGTCCCCTATTACGGTCACGGATATTCATGGCCCTAACAATGGCAACAAATGCTTCCAAAACCTGCTGTAATGTTACATTTTCTATCCAATCTCCTCCTAAAAGGTTCCAGATATGACTAATATGTTCTAAGCTTCCCGCTTGCTCATTATGTGGAGCCACAGGTGCTATGCCAGCAGGCATAGGATGAGCATGTTGCAAATGTCTTATCCCTTCAACAAACCACATTTCCTGTCTCATCCGCTGACCATCCCCAACTAGTCATCCTACTTCACGTGCACTAGCAATTTGATCCATCACTTGGTCTTCTGGGATCCATGGTGCAATCATCTCCAGTATTAACTGTTGTCGTCTTTGGAGGATGGGTTCAATTCGCAATGCACAAATATGAGCTGCAACAAGTAGTCCGTCAAAATCAATTGCATTGTTATCCACATTCGCTCTCAAGAATGGATGAATATTGAGATGTCTCAGGCAATAAATTGTTACCTCCACCTGCCAGTTGTCCAAAAACTTGGGGATTGTCTGCAGGACCTCGTTCAATGTAACCATGAGCTGGAGCAGGGAAAACAGGAAGCTGAACTGCTCTATCCCATACTTTTGGCTGATTAGTTGGAGGTGGTTGAGCAGCAGCAATAGTGGACTGTTGAATCATCCTGACCCTCTCGACATAAGTTCTAGGTTCTGGAAGAGGCTGCATAGCAGGCACTTGATGTTGAAACTGGTTTATGAATACTGGAGCAGGTGGATTTAAATGATCTGGCTGGCCTCCTTGAGGAGCAACAGGATGTGGTGCCTGTCCTCCAACCTGATTCGGACCAGGGGCTTGTAATCCACCTTGTACCACCCCACCTTGATCTTGGGCGTAAATTGCTTGACCCTGAGCATCAACTCCTATCTGTCTAAACATTTTAGATATTGTACTAACCTATCACACAAACCAAAACTCTTAACACAAAAAGTATTTTAAAACAATATTTTAGATTAATAATTGGTTAGTCATCCCTTTACTTTATTTTGACTTATATGCCGCCCTTCTCCCCAGACTCAGGGTGGCTCACAACAAGAATACAAGTACAAAAATATAAATCAATTAAAATAGTAATATACAATATAAAAACTATATAACTATTACCACTCATACAACATACAGTCCCAATCAAAGGCCCAGGGGCAGAGCACAGCTCACATGCCCCAGGCCTGTCTGCATAAATGTGTTTTTAAGAGTTTTCAGAAAGCTAGGAGGGAGGGAGCAGTATGAACCTCTGAGGGAAGTTGGTTCCAGAAGGCTGGGGCAGCAACAGAGAAGGCCCTAACCCTAGGTCCCGCCAGACGGCACTGTCTAACAGACGGGACCCATAGCAGGCAACCCTGTGTGCCCTAACCGGTCGCTGGGATTCATGGGGCAGAAGACGGTCCCGCAAAACTACATTACCCATAAGCCATCTCTTAAGGAAGCAGTGTTTAACCCTTTAAATGCTAAACTTTCTAACAGTTCTTAAGCTAACTGACTGGTGCAGCACAACATCAGAATTTTAAGCTGTTTGCCAAAGGAAGCAGAAGGTGACCATTTCATTCCTTGGTCATACACTACTGCCTGCACAATCACAGGTAGCTGGTTGTGGCTAACCTGTTGGGATTCTGGGCTGGTTGCGGCTGGTTGCTGAATATCATGTCAGTATTGATTGAAAGCGGAGGGTGGGGTGCTACTATTGTGTGAGAACTGGTGCTTTCCTTTAGTTAACTCTGGCTGATGGCTGTTGGAAAATTGTGTGAAGAGCTTGTGATGTTGCTTTGCCCAGGTGCTAACTCAGGATGAGATTGAAATCTCATGAAATCCAGTTCTATTTGATGTGATGGAAACTGAGACATTTTGGGGATTGAATGGCTGGTGGTGGGATAAAGGTCCCTGCTGGTCAGAGGCGATAGATTGATAGAGTAATCCACTAACTGCCACTGAAGAGGTCACCTAACTGGTAAAAGAAATGTTCAGAAACCAACCTAGAAGCTCGGAGAACGAACCTTCACCCTCATTCTCCACCCGAGCTACAGATATTCGCCACTATTGCAGACTCATCCAGTTTGGCATTTGGGACTTCAAAGTGCTGGCTACGTGTTTCAATTGCTGAGCGTGTCCATTAGTCCCAGGCATGTGGATGGCTGAAGTCCAATATCTGCAGGTTCTGGCAGAAGACAAAGGACAAGACTTACCCCTTGCATGTCCTGGACTGTAGAGGTGTCCCTCAGAGCTGATCTCCCTTCTCATCCAGTTCCCTCTATCCTTTTGAACCTTCGCCACTGGGTTCAGAGAAACGTGGAGCACTGAACTATAAGAAGGAGGCTGGTAAAATCAGCAGGTGCAGCTGCTACTTCCTGTGTCTACTTATTGCCTGCAGAATCATACATAGCCGGTTGTTGTTCACCTGCTGGGATGGTGGGATAGTTGTGGCTTGTTGCTGAAGGTGATGCATGAGTGCACGAAGACGGACTTGCTATTGCTGAGTAAATGCTGGTCTTGGGAACAGATCTTCTTTCAACTCTGGTTGACGGAAAAACTGTGTCGTGCGACGTTCATGGCTTTGCTTCTTCCAGGTGCTTCTTGAGGATGCCACTTCCATCCTCCCAAGAAGTGCACAACTCCAAAGGGGAAAGTAATCTTAGAGCTTCTTGTGATCCTCAACGAACCACCGGGAGGGATGGGATGGGGGTTATGGGCCAAGAGAAGGCCACATTGGTGTGGTCCTGTCCAAAGCTCTCTTCCTTCCTAGACTAGGCAGTTGCCAGTGCCTCTGTAAAATCAGCAGGGTGAAACTGTCATGACTCTGCAGCTTTCAAGGATTTATTGCCCGAAAGCCAGGCAATAATCCTGGCAGAGTCGCCAATCTGTTGGTCAAGAGCCAACCTTGAGGTTCATTTACCTGTCGCGATACTCCAATTATTCACTCAGAGTGGGGAAAGTGGAACCTGAACATTTTATTTCTGCACAGAAGCAAAGGATCAGGTCTTGCTGACAGTTTCAGCAAAAAAAATAGAGGGCTCAGAAGCCAGATTTTATTTATTTATTATTTATTATTCAAATTTATATGCCGCCCTTCTCCTAGGACCCAGGGCAGTTTACAACAACAGTACAATAAAAAATTTAAAAATTAATTGCATTCATACAATATACAAACACAGTCGCTGATGGAGGGACATTCCTAGGGCCCAGGGGCAGAGCGCAGCTCACATGCCCCAAACCTGTCGGCATAAATGTGTCTTCAATAGTTTCCGGAAAGCTAGGAGGGAGGAAGCAGTACGGACCTCTGAGGGAAGCTGGTTCCAGAGGGCTGGGGCAGCAACAGAGAAGGCCCTAACCCTAGGCCCCGCCAGATGACATTGTCTGACAGACGGGACTCGTAGGAGGCCAACCCTATGCGCCCTAACCGGTCACTGGGATTCATGAGGCATCTGATTTACATCTGATTTACATCAGAGTTTTAAGCTGTTTGCACAAGGAAGCAGAAGGTGACCATTTCATTGCTTGGTCATACACTACTTCCTGGGTTTACTTAGTGCCTGCACAATCATAAGTAGCTGGTTGTGGCTAACTTGTTGGGGTTCTGGACTGGTTGTGGCTTGTTGCTGAATATCATGTCAGTATTCATTGAAAGTGGAGGGCGGGCTGCTACTATTGTGTGAGAACTGGTGCTTTTTATATATATATAAATTTTATTAAGTACAAAAGAAAAAAAGGAATTAAAAAACATTGAACGTAGTGTATCATCCTTGACATATATCTTTGTCTAATCATTCCATACTGTACATATCAAAGTAAATATTATATATTTATAAGCAGCTATACATTTCTGATAATCTTCCTCTGTTTATATCCCTTCTATTGACTTCCTTCTTTTTTCCCTACATTTGTAAAATTTATTCCAAATTAGATACCGGTAGTATTCTGTTTCCTCCTGGTTTTTTTAATTCTTTACTCATCTTATCCAATTCTGCGCAATACAAAATTTTTCTTATTAGCGCATCTCCGCTAAGCACTTCAGTTGCTTTCCAATTTTGGGCAAACAAAATTCTTGCCACCGTTATCACATGTATAATTAAATATATGTTATCTTTGTTTATATTTTTTTCTAATATTCCTAGTAGTAGCAGTGTGAGAACTGGTGCTTTGATTTAGTTAACTCCAGTTGATGGCTGTTGGAAATTTGCATCATGAGTTCCTGACGTTGCTTTGGCTAGCTGCTGCTGCTTGGAGAATGAACAGCTGGTGACTGGTTAATAAGTAAGAGGTGAAAGATTCATCCAGTTTGGGACTTAGAGATTGCAGATTAGGCTTCACTTGCTGACTACGTGTGTCAATTGCTGACCTGCCAATTATTACAAGGTTGGTGGAAGCGTTGAATGATGAAAAGGATGCTGCTAGAATGGGCAGGATGCCACTTTATCTGTCTGTCATGATTCTACATACACCTTCTTGGCCCCAAAGGAGGAAAAAATTTTTTTTTGACCCTTCAACTTTGAGTTCGGAGCAATCTTTGGCCCTGAACCACAAGGAGGAAGGTGCACCCTCTACTTTCTGGGTTTCCTTACTGCCTGTGCCATCCTATTCACCTGGTTGTGTTTAACCGGTTGAGATTGGGGGCAGTTGTGGCTTGTTGCTGAATATCATGCAAGTGTTCTTTGAAAAAGGAGGGTGGGCTGCTATTGCTGAATGAAAGTGGGGCTTGGGCAAGAAACCATTTTGTTAACACTGGTTGATTTATTTATTTATTTTGTTTGGACTTATATGCCGCTCCTCTCCGAAGACTGGGAGCAGCTTACAACATATATACAAAACAACAATTACAATCTAAGTCCAAGCAAAAAATATTTAAAAATAAAACCCCACACATATTCATCAGTCACACAACAATCCACAATCATCCCCAGGCCTGCCGGCAAAGATAGGTTTTAAGATTCTTCCGGAAGGCCGGGAGAGTGGGAGAAACGCGGACTTCAGGGGGCAGTTGGTTCCAGAGGGCGGGCGCCACAACAGAGAAGGCCCTCCCCCTAGGGCCCGCCAGACGACATTGTTTCGCTGACGGGACCCGGAGGAGGCCGACCCTGTACGCTCTCACCGGTGGCTGTTGGAAGAATGCCTCATAGAGGGCTGACATAAGAGAGCCTCAGAGAGGTCAGGAGATCCTCTGACCTCAACAGAGGAGCCACGTAAGGTTCTTCTCTTGGAACACACAGCCACTACTCTGCCAAGGAAACCACGTCGAAGGTGAGGCCACTGTCTCGTCGGGCCTAGAATGACCACGGAGAGGCCCAGGGTTGTCATGGATGCCATCAATTCCCAAATGCTTCAGAGGGCCCATCCCAGGGACAAGTTTATTTTATTTTATTTAGAAATTTCATATTGCCGCCTACTCACACATAGTAGACTCAAGGCGACTTGCCCAGATATGAAAACACTCTATAGAAAGAAGAAAAAATGACAAGAAGAAAAACAATGAAATAATAACCCACCACACACACCCTCTCCACCTTGGCAACAACACACATTCAGATTAACCATTTAATGGGCTCCATCTCACTCTGGGCTCCCGAGGCCCACTGGCAGAACCAGGTCTTCACCCACTTTCCGGAAGAGTGCTCGAGTGTGGTCCAATCTAATCTCTGGGAGGGATAATGTTCCAGAGAGAGGCAGCCATCACGGAGAAGGCCCTTCTTCTGGATCCTGCCAGATGTATCACCTTAGGGCAGTGTTTCTCAACCTTGACAACTTTAAGATGTGTGGACTTCAACTCCCAGAATTCCTGAGCCAGCCATGCTGAGGGGAAAGGGAGAGGTTTCCAAGCTGAGCCAGGCTGGCTCAGGAATTCTGGGAGATGAAGTCCATGAGTCATAAAAGAGCCTACCCCTGCCCTAAGGGGACCGCATTGGGTGTAAACCACCAGGTTTTTCACATAGAATTGCCGTTTGTACGTAGCACACTGTTTGTTAGGCAGAGGTGCACACAACACTGAGTGCACACCCACATATTGCTTTGCTAGGATAGCCTAAACCTTTGCAAAAAGTTTGAAAGCAGTTGTGGAACAATTGTTTGGGAGCAAGTCCAGTTCACGTTCATGAAATGGCTGCAGAATGGACAGCCAAATACTTCTGCCGAATATTAGGATCCCCTCCAAAATTGATGCCCCAGTGTTGATGAATAAACCTTGTATTGCTCAGGTAATGCAAGATCATCCAGGCTGACTGGGTCTCTTCACTTTTCCAAAATTGCCAAATAAGAACAGCTGTTCTATTCCCGGTATTGGTGAATAGCTCTTGTATCCCACAGGTAATATAAGGTCATCCAGGCTGACCTGGTCCAAAGGTGCGGCCTGTATTTTGTTTAAGCTCCGCCGGATAGTTTTCTCCCAGATTCATTTGTCTCCTCACTGTTCAGTTTGGAGTCATCTGAGGCCCTGCACCACAAGGAGGATGCTGCTACTATGGGTTGGGTGCAAGTGCTACTTCCGGGGTTTCCTTACTGCCTGCACAATCTTATGCAGCTGGTTGTTGCTAACCTGTTGGGATTGTGAGCTGGTGGTGGCTTGTTGCTGAATATCACATCAATATTCATTGAAAGCGGAGAGTGGGTTGCTACTGTTGTGTGAAAACTGGAGGTTTCATTTAGTTAATTCCGGTTGATGGCTGTAGGAAAACTGTGGCATTAGTTCATATGTTGCTTTGTCCAGCTGCTGCTGGAGGAACGGACTGAAAAACGTATCTTGGCCCAAAGGGAGGAAACGGACTTGCAGGTGGATGTCCAGTTCTGTCGGATGTGATAGAACCCATGTTGGAAAAAAGGGACATTTTGGAGATTGAATAGCTGGCGGTGGGCTAAAAGTCCTTGCTAGTAAGGGCTGAAAGAGTCATCCAGTTTGGGACCTGGAAGATTGCAGATTAGGGTTCACTTGCTGACAACGTGTTTCAATTGCTGAGCTTGCCAATTATCCCCAGGTTTATTTATTTATTTATTTATTTTTCGGATTTGTATGCCGCTCCTCTCCGCAGACTCGGAGCGGCTCACAACATACAAATAAACAATTCATTCAAATTATGTATGGTTGGAGTCCAATATCTGAAGCACCTGGTATTTTATGGGTTTTTATTTATTGCCTGCACAATCATATGTAGCTGGTGGTTGTTAACCTGTTGGGATTGTGGGTAGTTGCGGCTTGTTGCTGAATATCATGTCTTGATGTTCATTGAAAGAGAAGAGTGGATGTCAGACCCTCAGTGTACCTTTATGCTTTCTTATGCTTTCATTTTGGGGTTCTGCCATTCTATGGGGGGCGGAAATGCTTGTGCTGGGAAAGGGGGGGATAACCTATGGGTCTTCTGCAGTGTACTTCCTTTGCTTTGTTCTGTCCTCTTTGAAGTACTATACTTCGGGGTGTGAACGGAATGTGTTTTGGGCCATCTACCTTTGTGTCAGGCTGGAGGAAAAGGAGGCACAGAAAGATCTGATAGCCTTGAGAAGGACGCCTTATCGATTCTTTCCCACAACCTATGAATTGGCTCAATTCAAACTGGTCGTTTGGACATTTGGGGGTTGGGTTTGAATATACAGTTAAAAACAAAAAAGACACAGTGGACATAATACAACTTCCCTGGTTTAAACAATACTATTAGTATTAACTTATGAAAAAAAAATTCTTTACCTTATAACAAAATATGCATATAGCATCTGTGATCTTTCTAGCAAGCGTTCTTTCAATCATATACATTGTGGTTAAATAACTTTCAATTCTATCTTGTAAGGAATACTAGTATGATGATTTCTAATTTCTATCAACTTATCAATCAACATTCGTCCCAGTGTTCCTCCTTGACTTCTAGCCATTTATACACTCCATTCCAAATTTTGAAATAGTCTGTTTCGGTTTTATTTTTAAGCTCTAATGTTAACCTATTCGTTTCCGCGCAGAATAGGATTTTATTTATTACTTTTTCAGTAGGGGTTTCTTTCCTCTTCCATTTCTGAGCATAGACTAGTCTCGCTGCAGTTAGAGTATGCAGTGCTAAATCTAAAGATCCTTTGCTGGATTTATCCTTGGTAATCCCTAATAAAAAAGTTTCTGGTTTTAATTCGATTTTTTTGTGATAATATCTCTTCCAAACCAATTTTGTATCATATGCCAAAATTCTTGAGCTTTTGGGCATTCCCACCACATGTGGTAGTAGGTCCCTGGTGATTTTCTACATTTCCAATGTATCGATGAGGTTTTTTTGGTCCATTTTTGCTAATCTTATGGGGGGATGATGCCACCTGTAGAACATCTTATATAGATTTTCTTTATAGGTGGTGGCTAACGTTAGCCTCCTATTCCTATCCCATAATAATTGCCAATTATCTAAATCGATACTGTAGCCCAAATTTTTGCTCCAAATTAGCACTGGGTCTTTCACTTGTTCTTCTAGCAGGTCTTGTTCTAATAAATATTGATATATCTTTTTATCGTTTTATCTTCTGTTCCTAGTGAGATTTTATCTAATTCTGTGTGTTCTAATTTTATCGCAGGTTCTTTTTTATCGTTTCTGTATCGTGATTGTATTTGCAGATATGCCCACCATTCCAGCTCTATGCTATCTTCTAATAATTTTTTCCTTGTTTTCAACTCTTCATTCTCATCTAGAATGTCTTTATATGTAATTACCATTCATAAGTTCATAAATTTTGGGTGCATAAATATCTACAATGTTGATATCCAATTGGGAATTTCCATGTAGTTAGATTTTTTTTAATTTTAGTCCACACATCTAATAGTGCCCGTCTAATATAGTGTTTTTGAAAATACTGATGTGCCTGGTGTTTCCCGTCCCATAGTATCGCGTGCCACCCTATCTGCATGTCGTGGCCTTCTAATCCTAACAATCTCCTATTCCTTAGGTGTATCCATTCCTTTATCCAGGCAGATGTTGCTGCCTGATAATATTTTTTCCCAGTTTGGGAGGCCGAATCCTCCTCTTTCCTTTGCATCTTGTAATAACTTGAATTTAATTCTCGGTTTTCTCCCTTGCCAAATAAATTTAAATATAATTTTGTTTAAATTTGCAAAGAAGTGTTTGCCTAATTTAATCGGTATACATTGGAATAGAAAAAGTAGTTTGGGGAGTACATTCATCTTAATTGTCGCGATTCTCCCCATAAAGGAGAGCGGTATTTTTTTTCCATTTATCTAAATCCACTGTAATTTGGTCTATTAGTTTATTGTAGTTTTCTCTTTTAAGTGTGATGCATCTTGCCATCAGTTGAATCCCCAGGCACCTTACTTTTTTAGTTATTTGAATGTTAATTTTTTCTGCTAGCTCGTTTTCTTGTGATTTGGTCATGTTCTGAACTAGCATTTTAGTTTTTTCTTTGTTGATCTTCAACCCCGCTACATCTCCATAGTTTTCCAGAACCTGTAATAGTCTTGTACCAGACTCTAGGGGCTCTTATTTTAAAAAATATCTTTTAATGTAACGTTTTGCCCAGGAAATCCTCAGATCCTGCCTTGCTATCCTGCTATCCATCCCTTCCAGTAAAAGTTCCTGTTGAAACAATGCAAGTTTCCAGAATTCTGCTTTCTTGGGAGGTTTACCTGAGGTAGGTCCTTACAGTGGGTGTTCACTGAAAGCGTAGAGTGGAGTTGCAACTGCTGAATGAAACTTTTCCCTTTCTTCTTGTTGACTCTGGCTGATGGCTGTTGGAAAACTGCATCAGGCATTCGTGACGTAGCTTTGGCCAGGTGCTGTGTTTGGGCCAGGTTCTTGTTGCAATTGTTGAGTGTGCCACTTAGTCCCAGGCAGGTGGGTGGCTGGGAGTCTAATATCTGCAGATTCTGGCAGAAGAAAGAGAGCATAACTTGCCTCTTGCATGTCCTGGGCTGCAGAGTGTCCCAGGGAGCTGATTTCCCCTCTTATCCAATTCCCTCTATTCGTTTGATCTCTCACCATTGAGCTTGGAGCAGCCTGAAGCATTGAATGATGAAAAGGATGCTTCTAAAACAGACAGTGTTCTGTTTCCAAAGAAAAGGCATTGAGGCGAAGCAGGAGTAACAAAAACAAGTCTTCTTTTATTGAAACACCAACAGAACTGAAACAAAATGGCATGGGTTCCTTTTTATAGTCCCTTGCAAAATACAGCATCAACCAATCATTGCAGAGTATTTCTCTCGCTTGCGCATGCACGCAAGCCTGGAGACAACCTGTCTGGTCCCGGGCATTCACATGGTTTGCCCAGGGCTCATTTGCATCCTGCACCTGCTGAATAGCTTAGCAGGCCCAGGACATACTTTACTTTACTTTACTTTACTTTATTTTGACTTATATGCCGCCCTTCTCCTCAGACTCAGGGCGGCTCACAGCAAATACGATAATACAAGTACAAAATATAAATTAGTTAAAATAATAATATACAATATAAAAAGAATAAAACTATACCCACTCATACAACATACAACATACAGTCCCAATCAAAGGCCCAGGGGCAGAGCGCAGCTCACAAGCCCCAAGCCTGTCTGCATAAATGTGTTTTTAAAAGTTTTCAGAAAGCTAGGAGGGAGGGAGCAGTACGAACCTCTGAGGGAAGTTGATTCCAGAGGGCTGGGGCAGCAACAGAGAAGGCCAGGGTGCACCTTTATCTGTTGTGACTCTACACCCTTCAAGGATTTATTGCCCCAAAGCCAGGCAACAGTCCTGGCACAGTCGCCAATCTGTTGGTCAAGAGCCAACCTTTTCATTCATTTACCTGTCACGAAAGTCCACCTATTCCCTCAGAGAGGGGAACGTGGAAGGTGAACAGTTTATTACTTCACAGAAGCAGCAAGGGGGCAGGACTTGCTGACAGTTCCAGCAAAAAATGAGGGCCCAGAGGTGATTTTTACATCAGAGTTTTAAGCTGCTTGTACCAGGAAGTAGAAGGTGACCGTTTCATTCCTTGGTCATATGCTACTTCCTGAGCTTACTTAGTACCTGTACAATCCTAGGTAGTCAGTTGTGGTTAACCTGTTGGGATTGGGGGTAGTTGTGGCTTGTTGCTGAATGTCATGTCAGTATTCATTGAAATTGGAGGGTGGGGTGCTACTGTTGTGTAAAAACCGGTGCTTTCCTTTAGTTAATTCTGGTTGATGGCTGTTGGAAAACTGCAACCACCCAGGGGCAGAGTGCAGTTCATACACCCCCAAGCCTGTCGGCATAAATGCATCTTCAACAATTTCTGGAAAACTAGGAGGGAGGAAGGAGTGCGAACCTCTGTGGGAAGCTGGTTCCAGAGGGCTGGGGCAGCAACGGAGAAGATGACATTGCCTAACAGACGGGACCCGTAGGAGGCCAACCCTATGTGCCCTAACCGGTCGCTGGGATTCATGAGCCTGAAGACGGTCCTGCAAGTATCCTGGCCCATTGCCATAAAGGGCTTTATAGGTCATAACCAACACTTTGAATTGTGTTCGGAGACCAATTGGTAGCCAGTGCAGCTCACAAAGGGCTGGAGTGATATGAGTATGTCTTGGGAGAGCCAAGACGGCTCGCGCGGCCGCATTCTGGAGTTTTATATCCTGGCGGGCCACGAATGATCAGGGACAGGCCCGTGATTGTCACGGAGGCTATGAACTAGCCAAGATGCTTCAGGGAGCCTGTCCCAAGGACAGCAAGTTGAAGTCCCTCAGGACTCCATAGCCAATCTGGAAGAGTGTGCTACTCCGAAGGGGAGAGAACTCTTAGGGCTTTTTGTAATCCGCACTGAACCACGGGAGGGATGGGGGATGAGTTGAAGCCCCCCAGGACTCTCCAGTCAACCCTGGCAGCCAGATGGCAGAGAGGCTGCTATGCAGCAGGCAGGTTAGCACAACAGGTTCCTACTCTCCTGGCAGAGATCCTCCTAGAGCATTGTGATAGACTTCCAGGACAGGCACAGATGCCAAGGCCACAATCCTTTCTGCTTTCACGGCAAATCCCACGTCATTGTTGGAGTCATGGGCAGCTCCTCTTATTACCAAGTGGCTTCTCATGTTTATTTATTTATTTATTATTTGGACTTATATGCCGCTCCTCTCCGAAGACTCTCCGAAGATGTTGTGGGTGAGGTGGAAGAAACGGCCTTTTAAAGTAGCATTCCTTGATGCCATTCGTGGCGGTCATTTCAAAACGGCAGTAAATGGACCACAACTGGGTGTGAGCCACCAGGTTCTTCACAAGTGGAATAGCCGTTCATACATAGCATGCTCTTTGTGAGACAGAAGTGCGTACAACACGGGGTGCGTGCCCTCGTACTGCTTTGTTAGGGTGACATAAACCTGTGCAAAGAGTTTGGGAGCAGTTGCAAAAGTCCCGTTCACGTACCAGGTGTCAGATGGCTGCAGAACGTGCAACCAAGTACGGTATTTCTGCCAGATATTAGGTCCCTTTCTGAGATCGCCAAATCCAAAACACCTCTTCTACACCCAGTGTGGGCAAATAGATCTTGTGATCCTCAGGTAACACAAGATCAGCTTGCTGACTGGGTCCAAAGGTGTTGCCTGCATTTTGTATGAGCTCTGCTGGAATGTTTTTGCCGGGTTCTTTTGATTCGTCATCTGGGGCCCTGCACCACAAGACGGATGCTGCTAAAATTGGCGCTGTTACTATTTTCTGGGTTTACTGCCTGCCTCCACAATTCTACGCAGCTGATGGTGGTTAACCTTTCAGGATTTATGGGAGTTGCGGCTTCTTGCTGAATATCATGCAAGTATTCATTGAAAGCGCAGGGTGCGTATCTATTGCTTGATTGAAAAGTGGTCTTGAGCAACAGATCTTTCTCTTAACTCTGTTTGATGGCTGTTGGAAAACTCTGTCATATGACATTCGTGGCCGTGCTTTAGCCAGGTGCTACTTGAGGAATGGACTGGAGGGTTCCGGCCCAAAAGGTGGATTTTTTTCAATGCCTCAGTTTGGTTCAGAGCAATCTAAGGCCCTGAAGCAGAAGATGGATGCTGCTTAAATCAGCACTGTGCACCTACTGTTTCCTGGGTTTACTCACTGCCTGCACCATCATATGTAGCTGCTTGTTGCTACCTCATTTCAGCAAAATGAAAGAGGGCTTAGAAGTCAGAATTTTAAGCTGTTTTGCACAAGGAAGCAGAAGGTGACCATTACATTCCTTGGTCATATGCTACTTCTTGGGTTTACTTACGGCCTACACAGTCATATGCAGCTGGTTGTTGCTAACCTGTTGGGATCCGGGGTAGTTGCAGCTTGTTGCTGAATATTATGTCAGCATTCATTGACAGCAGAGAATTGGGTGTACTGTTGTGTAAAAATCGGTGCTTTCCTTTAGTTAACTCTGGTTGATGGCTGTTGGAAAACTGCATCATATGACGTTCGTGGGGTTGCATTAAATAGATTTTATTTATTTATTTATTTATTTAACTTCTAGGCCGCCCTATTCCGGAGAACTCAGGGCGGCTCACAACATAATAGAAATTACAATAAAATACATGAATATAAAAACCCCTAAGTTAAAAAAGAAAAACCAATCATTCCACAAACATACACACAGACATACACTGGCTAGGGGCAAGATGTTAGCTGCCCCAGGCATGCCGGCAAAGGTATGTTTTAAGCAGTTTACGAAAGGCGGAGAGGGTGGGGGCGACGCGGATATTGCTTGAAGAATTGATTGGAAAGTTCCTCTTGGCCCAAAGGAGAATTTTTTTCAACCCCTCATCGCTTAATTACTGATTGAACAATCATATGTACCCAGTTTTTACCCCTTTGGGATTGTGGGTAGTTGCGGTTTGTTGCTGAATATCGTGTCGGTATTCATTGAAAGGGGAGAGTGGGTTCCTTTCCCGTAACGAAAACTGGTCTTGGGCCACAGACCTGTTTTCTAACACTGGTGGACGGCTGTTGGAAGAGCGCGTCACGTGCTGCTCATGGCAAGGCTTTGGCTAGCTTTAACTTTAACTTTATTTAAATTTCTATGCCGCCCTTCTCCTGAGACCCAGGGCGGCTTACAACAATAATACAATAAAATTTAAGTTACCAATGACAATCAACCATCCAATCCGAAACACATTCATACGACACACAATCACAATCAACACACAGTCACTGATGGAGGCAGATTCCTAGGCCCAGGGGCAGAGTACAGTTCATACACCCCAAGCCTGTCGGCATAAATAAGTCTTCAATAATTTCTGGAAAACTAGGAGGGAGGAAGCAGTGCGAACCTCTGAGGGAAGTTGGTTCCAGAGGGCTGGGGCAGCGACGGAGAAGGCCCTTGCCCTAGGCCCCGCCAGATGGCATTGCCTAATAGGCGGGACTCGTAGGAGGCCAACCCTACGTGCCCTAACCGGTCGCTGGGATTCATGAGGCAGAAGATTCATGTAGCTGCTACATGACGATATAGGGCAGATGCTGGCAGGCAGATGGCAGAGAGGCTGCTATGCAGCAGGCAGGCTGGCACAACAGGATTCTGCTGTCCTGGCAGAGATCCTTCTAGAGCACCAACATAATTTTTTATTTATTTATTTGACTTCTATGCCGCCCTATTCCGGAGAACTCAGGGCGGCTCACAACATAATGGAAATCAACAATTAGAAATACATATATATATAAAAACCCCTAATTTAAAAGAAAAACCAATCATTCAACATACACACAGACATACACTGGCTAGGGGCAAGATGTTAACTGCCCCAGGCCTGCCCGCAGAGGTGTGTTTTAAGTAATTTACGAAAGGCGGAGAGGGTCCAGGACAGGCAGGAATGCAAAGGCCACAATAATTTTTGCTTTCGTGGTGAACTCTGTGTCTCTTTTGAAGTCACAGGCAGCTGCTCTTATTACCAAATGGCTTCTCACGTTTGGGTGAGGTGGAAGAAACAGGCTTTTAAAGCAGCTTCTGGGAAGCATTCCTGGATGCCATCCGTGGCAGCCATTTCAGAATTGCAGCAAATGGACAGAGTCTGGTAGTCACCAGCGTTTTCACAAAGTGGAATAGCCGTTTGTATGTAGCACGCTGTTTGTGAGACAGAAGTGCATACAACACAAGGTGCACAGCCTCTTACTGCTTTGCTAGGATGACATAAACCTGAGGAAAGAGTTTGGAAGCAGTTGCTAAGCAATTGTTTGGGAGCAAGTCTTGTTTATGCAACGGATGTCAGAATGGACAGCCAAATACTTCTGTCAAATATTAGTACTCTCCTAGGTCTTTTTCCAAAAATCGTCAAATAGCAGGTGTTCTATGCTCGGAATTGGTGAATAGATCTTGTATCCCACAGGCAATACAAGATCATCCAGGCTGACTGGTTCCAAAGCTTTGTTTAAACTCCACTGGACAGTTAGCTGATGGATTCTTTTCACCCCTCATCGTTGGGTTCGGAGCCATCTGAGGCTCTGCACCACAAGGAAGATGCTGCTAAAACTGGCAGGGTGCAGCTGCTACTTCCTGGGTTTCCTTACTACCTGCACAATCTTATGCAGCTGGTTGTTGCTAACCTCTTCAGTGATTTCCGGAAAGCTAGGAGGGAGGAAGCAGTGCGAACCTCTGTGGGAAGCTGGTTCCAGAAGACTGGGGCAGCGACGGAGAAGGCCCTTGCCCTAGGTCCCGCCAGATGGCATTGCCAGATGACATTGCCTAGTAGACGGGACTCGTAGGAGGCCAACCCTATGTGCCTCGCTGTGGCAAGACTTGCTTGCTTCTCTTTCTCCTGGGCTAAAGGGAAGGGGGAGACTGGGAGTTGTGGGAAAGTGGGCCAAAGCAGACAGGAGCGGCCTCTTCTCCACCTCTCACCTTCAAGGCGACTGAGGCATGGTCAAACCTTTCAAAACCTGAACACTGAATAGAGGATCTTGGAAAAAGATACGGAAGGCCAAAGTAATCTTCAAAGCTATGCTTTTTATTCATTTATTTCATTGGCAGAGCTTGTGCCCTTTATTGGCTATTAAGAAAAGGAGAAGATTCTATTGCACTGATTCCTGTATTTGCTTAATGGCAGCTGCGCCCGTCAGTCAGGGCAAAACCTGCAAAGAGGCAAGAGGGAGAATCAAGTCAAGCATAATCAGATTTGGTCGTTTGTGCCACCACCTTTTCCCTGTACCTTTTCCCATAGAAAAAATTAAGTTTGATTTTAAAGGCTTATTTCCTTTACAAGTGGGCTTTTCTTGAGGTGCAGGGCAGGCTGTAAGAAGCACCAAAGAGCAAGTGAGGAGTTGGCACACCTAGCTAGAGGCTGAAGCAAAAGATTTGGTGCTGCCCTGAGCCTCGGACAGGAAGGCTTCAACTTCCTCAACTGTACGATGGACACAAGTCAGCAATTCCATTCCCCTGGCTGTCACCACAATGTCGTCCTCAATCTGTACCCCACCAAAATTTCGGAAACGTGCCAGGACTTCATTGTTGATGAAACAGGCCTGAGCTGGATTAGCCAAGGCCTGGTCCAAGATATGGTCAATGAAATAGATGCCAGGCTCCACGGTCAGCACCATGCCTTCGAGAAGGGAGTGGGCGGTTCTCAAACTCTGGAGACCCGGCAAGTCAATGCGATCGACTCCCTCTGGGTAGCCGCCTACATCGTGAACGTCAATTCCAAGGAAGTGTCCCAGCCCGTGAGGCATAAATACGGCACCCAGATGGACCTTCACCATGTCATCAACATTGCCGTGGAGAATGCCAATTTTCTTAAGTTCTTCCTGATGGTCTGCCAGACGGTGCATTTCAGGCCACGCCACCCCTGCCTTGACGCTGCTGAACACTGCCCGGGATGACTTGTACACGGCCTCGTAGATAGCCTTCTGGTCAGGAGGGAATTTTCCATTTGCTGGAAAGGTGCAGGTGATGTCTGAACCATAGCAATAATACTCTCCCCCCATGTCAAAGAGGCAGAGATCTCCATCTTCAATGGTTTTATCATTTGGAGCCCCAGCGTGGCCGTAGTGCAAAACAGAGCTGTTATCGCCACTGCCACAGATGCAGGTGTAGGAAGTGTGCCGCATGCCTCCTTGCTTGTAGCAGTAGTGCTGGAACAGGCTTTCCAACTCATATTCTTTCATTCCAGGTTTTACGGCCTTCAATACCTCTTTATGAGCTTCACTGGAAATTTTATTGGTGTATCGGAGGACTTCCAACTCCATGTCTGTCTTAATCACACGGCATTCTGCAATCTCAGGATGGAGAATTGTATTGTTTACCGTAAACTGGCTGATTTTGTCAAAAGAGGCTTCCCTGGTCACACTTCCACTGGCGGTGTTAACTCATTTCATTTCATTTCATTTCATTTATTGGATTTCTATGCTGCCCTTTTTCCGGGAACTCAGGGCGGCTCACAGCATAAATAGAAATCTAACATTAAAATACATATATAAAAAAGAACCCCTGAATTAAAAAACCAATCATCCAACAAATATGCACACAAACATACACTGGCTAGGGGCAAGATGTTAACTGCCCCAGGCCTGTTGGCAAAGATGTGTCTTGAGCAGTTTACGAAAGGCGGAGAGGGTGGGGGCGATACGGATATCTGGGGGGAGTTGATTCCAGAGGGCCGGGGCCGCAACAGAGAAGGCTCTTCCCCTAGGCCCCACCAGGCGACACTGTCTGGCTGACAGGACCTGGAGAAGGCCGACTCTGTGGGCCCTAACCGGTCGCTGGGTTTCATGGGGCAGCAGAGTAAGAAGAACTGAAGGGTTTTTCGAAGCCAAAACCCTGGCAATCTCATCTGTATAGTGTACTTCATTAACACTATATTTCTCCTTGTAGTACTCAGGAGGATGGATCTTTCCCATCCAAACGGCATAGCTCTCTGGAAGCCTCGGGATGAAGAGGATGGTGTTTCCATTGTTGACCTCAATGGCTCCATAGCAGTCGGCCTCTGTTACCCCAAAGGTCCAATGAAAATAGGATTCCTGGCGAAAAACAATGCCCGTATCGGTACAGTAGCGGTTGGCCTGTTCTCCGCCCTGCAAGACGACAATGGCCCCCTTGGGAACAGCCTTGTTGGCTCTCAGCCGATCACACAGGCGGGTCCTGTTCAAGGCAAAAAGTGCTGCCGAGACTCTCAGGGTGTCATTCCCCAGCTAAAAGGTTGCCCGCTGGGACGCAGCCATGATGCACTGAGCAGGTGGAGGAAGAGGCCCGCGCTCAGCTGAGGCCGAGCTGCCTCGGTGTCGCATGGAAAAGGGGTGGCCCCGTCCGGGGGCGCAGCCGGCCTGCACGCGCAAAGGGGCTGCGCTGTCCCGGGAAGTGGGGCGGGCCGCGGTGGCCACTCGGGCTCCCTCTCAGCGCCGGAGACTCCAGCTCCCAGGACTCGCCTGCCAGATTGGCGCGAGTTGAAGTCCGGATGTCTGAACCATGGCTGAGGGGCCGAAAGACCCCTCAAGCCTTGGGGTCTCCTTGGGACAGGCTTTTGCCTGTCTTTTGTTTCATCCCCGCTGGATAGGCAAGTGTCCAGGCAGAGTTGCCAATCTATTGGCCGTGAGCCAATCTTGTGTTTCAATCACCCAACACAATGGGGCAATTATTCACTCAGAGTGGGGAAAATGGAACTTGCACACTTTATTTCTGCCCCGAGCTGGTCTTGCTGACATTTTCAGCAAAATGAAAGAGGGCTTAGAAGTCAGAATTTTAAGCTGTTTTGCACAAGGAAGCAGGAGGTGACTGTTACATTCCTTGGTCATATGCTACTTCTTGGGTTTACTTACTGCCTGCACAATCATATGCAGCTGGTTGTTGCTAACCTGTTGGGATCCGGGGTAGTTTCAACTTGTTGCTGAATATCATGTCAGCAGAGAATTGGGTGTACTGTTGTGTAAAAATTGGTGCTTTCCTTTAGTTAACTCTGGTTGATGGCTGTTGGAAAACTGCATCATATGATGTTCGTGGGGTTGCATTGGACAGATACTGCTTGAGGAATTGACTGGAAGGTTCCTCTTGGCCCAAAGTAGAATTTTTTTCGACCCCACACTGCTTAGTTACTGATTGAACAATCATTTGTACCCGGTTATTACCCCTTTGGGATTGTGGGTAGTTGTGGTTTGTTGCTGAATATGTCAGTATTCCTCTTGGTGGATTGGTCCCTTGTTTTTTTTAATGGCTTGTATGGCTGTTTCCATTTTTCAGGAGGAGGGGATCAATCTCCCACCTGCAAATCCGAATTCCCTTTCCTCCCAGGTGGATTTCTGCCATCTGGGCAAAAGGCAGGAAGATGCAACTCAGCTGCAATTTATTTGGGGAAAATTACTCCTCACTTAGTCATGAGATGACCCAGTGGGAATGTTTTTTTTATTTATTTAGAGCAGGGCTTTTCAACCGGTGGTACGCATACCACCTGTGGTACATTAGCACATGGCAGGTGGTACGCAGCCCTGCCCAGCCAAGTGTAGTGGGGGAGGGAATGAGCCAGCGCAGGGCAGGACTTACTTTGAGAGAGTCCTCCAGAGCTGCAGAGTGGCTGGGGCGAGGCAAAAGGCCCAGGCTCATTTCTGGCTCACCCAGATGAGAGACGGTCCCTCCGGCCTTGCTGGTCCACCCAGACTCCACCTAGAATCCTGGCCTTGAAAAGGACCTTGGAGGTCTTCTAATCCAACCCTCTACCCAGGTCAGGAACTCTCCAGTGAAGGAATCCTCCACAATTCCAGGAGTTTGGATATTCTAGCACTTAACAGCAGATTTTTCTGCCTAAATCTCTGGATCATTTTGCTGTCCAGATCTGGTGGCTGAGTCCTTCAGGCTTCAGGTATTGAAGTATCAATCAGATCTTTTGCTGATGTTTCTTCTTGTGCCTCTGGGAAGTCCCCTTAGCCTATGGTTCAGAAGCTTGGGGAGTGCCTTGCGGTGTTTGTTGCCTGTGTTAGATTTGAACTCGGGGAGTTGGTTCCTTTGCTTGGTTCTTGGCAGTGGGTATTTGCCTCTGTTGTGACAGAGTCCATCTTGTGCATTTAGAATAGAATAGAATTCTTTATTGGCCAAGGCTGTTTGGACACACAAGGAATTTGTCTCTGGTGCAGAGGCTCTCAGTGTACATACCAGCAACAACCATGATCATAATTTATTTATTATTTAGAAAATTTGTATTGCCACTTACTCACACGTGGCGACTGAAGGCAGCTTATTTAAATAGAAAAACACCCTATAAAAATAACAAGAGGAAAATTATTGAAATAATATAATAACCCCCACCCCCTTCACCTTGTTGAAGGTGTTCTAGATCAGGAACCTGGCTGAGTGGTAGATCAGATCCAGCTGGATGGATTAAGGGCCCACTCAATGCCAACCCCTAGAAGAATTGCCTCTTCCTTACCCCTTCTGCAATCTCCCAGTCAGACGGCTGAATCATTTTAAGGGATGCCTGACCAGTATTTACAATCTTGCCTCTGGGAGTTGCTTAATCTTTTGATGCAATTAGTATCCTGCTCATCCCACTTAGTGCTGGTTGCAATCCAGGCAGTGAGTTATATATTTATTTAATAAATGTATACCTCGCCCTGTCTCGCTCTGCAAAGCCACTCTGGGCAGCTTACTACCAAAATCGCGCAACTTTTTTCCCCCCAGTACATTTATTTTGTTTTTATCATGAAAGGTAAAATGCAGAACAGAAAAACAAAGCAAAAACATACGTCCAGCGCTAACCACGACAAAAAAGAAAAAAAAATGGTGTACAAAAAAAGAAGATCCAGATACCAAATAAATTTAACGTATAAGTTTCAAGTTTCAAGTTTAATCAAATTTATATGCCGCCCTTCTCCTAAGACCCAGGGCGGCTCACAACAATACAATAATTTTTTTTAAAATTAATTTCATTCACACCACATACAAACACAATCAGCTGACAGTCACTGATGGAGGGACACTCCTGGGGCCCAGGGGCAGAGCACAGAGTATAGAATCCACCCCGGCGGGATTCTGAAAAGAAAGAAAGAAAGAAAAAAGAAACAGTAAATTTTCCTCCCCTTTTACATATATTATCATTATCATTATCATTATTATTATCATTATCATCATCATCATCATCATCAGCTTAGCCATTGTCCATTCATTGCAGGATGAGGGCCTCTTCTGCCAGTTTCCAACCTTAGCTTTGCTTTTCCAGTTGGACCCGCAACTTTTGCTGATATTGTTGCTTCTTCTGTTTTAGGTCTCTTTTCGTGGACACTATTTATTTATTATTTATTATTTATTAATTTGACTTCTATGCCGCCCTATTTCGGAGAACGCAGGGTGGCTCACAACATAATAGAAATCAACCTTTAAAAATACATATATATAAAAACCCGTTAATTTAAAAAAAACAATCATTCAACATACACACAGACATACACTGGCTTGGGGCAAGATGTTAACTGCCCCAGGCCTGCCGGCAGAGGTGTAATTTACGAAAGGCGGAGAGGGTGGGGGCGACACAGATCTCCGGGGGGAGTTGGTTCCAGAGGGCCGGGGCCGCAACAGAGAAGGCTCTTCCCCTAGGCCCCACCAGGCGACACTGTCTGGCTGACGGGACCTGGAGAAGGCCAACTCTGTGGGCCCTAACTGGCCGCTGGGATTCATGGGGCAGCAGATGGTCCCGTAAGTAACCTTTTTATCAAGGGGGATCTGTTCTGTGACTGCCTTGGTCCCCCTGTCCTCTGTTCCTCTTGCTACCTGATCAGTCCATTTCCATTGCCATCACTCCAGATATAGATATAGAGAGATCTAGAGATTCCATGAAACTTGAGTCCTTTGTAAACAGTTGCCTTCAGCAACCAGCACACACCTTCCCTTTTTATTATGCAGCCCCAAGGTGTGGCCTCTCAATGCTTTTTCCTCCTCCCTTGGAGTCACCCCATTGCCTCTCTCTGTCCTGCTCTTGTTGCCTGTCTGCGTTTGCAAGCGTCTATGATGTCTTCCAGCGGTGAGTCCTCAGAGTCTGACTCAGTTTGAGCACGAGTGGAAGGGCCAGGCTCTTCCTCAGATTGTAAGTCCTGGAGCTCATCAGAGCCTTCCTCTGACTCTGATAGCTCTCCAGGCCCCTCTTCCTCCTCGTCCTGATTCCCCGGACTCAACTGCCGGGTCCACTGGCTGGCATGGACTCACAGCAGATACATCCAAAAACGCCAAGGTGTTGTCAGTTTCTTCTTTTATCATAAACTGGGTATCCGGGTAAATCAAATTGAATGTATCCATGAATCCAGTCTTGTGTCGGCGTTTGATGATAACAAATGTATCATCGACATACCTCGCCTTATCCTCTAATTTTTGTAAAACTGCCTCTGCAATTACCCCTGAGATCGGTGATCCCATGGGCGTGCCTTTTATTTGTTCGTATATATCACCTTCAAACGTGAAGTATGCCCTGAGGCAGACATTCAGTAATTGAATAAGGTCTTCTGAATTGGGCAAGTCGGGGTTCCATGGCTCAGAACTTTGTAGTAGCTCTCGTATGGTGGATACGGCTAGCCCATGGGGGATTGAAGTGAATAATGCCACTACTTCCAAGGATACCATTACTTCGTCGGCCTCAATCGTTGTTCTGGGCATTTCACTGTAGTAGTACTACCTTCGACTAGATGTTGGAGTCATCCACTTAGCCGCTTTGCCAACCCAAAGGTTGGGGTGCCCCTGAGTGAAACAATTGGACGTAACGGGATACCTGTTTTATGGTGTTTTGACAACCCATAAATTCACACTGTGGCTGAGTCCTTGGGTCAAATAGCGCCCAGGTCTTTCTCGTGGACTTCCTTTTGCCTCTTGAGCCTGTTGGCCACTTTGTTAATTTGGTTCTTAAGTGACGTCATCGGGTCTTTGCCAACAACTCAATATGAGCTCCTATCAAGTAAAGTGTGGATCTTTCGATTGTATTCAGATCTGTCCATGATTACTATTGCTCTGCCTTTATTGGCCGGCAGCATGACAATCGATCTGTCTTTACGTAGTTCTTCGAGAGTGGTCTCCTCCGATCTTGATATGGTGTGTGTCCTTAGTAACCAACCTTTTCCTGTTCCCCTTTCCTACACATGTGTTACTACCCATCCCCTCAACCTCATCGGTTCTTGTGCTAAACGGAATCCTTTCCCCCCTTTTTTGTGTGATCTTCATCTCCGTACTCTCCCAGCCCCCTTTTGCGTTGTCCTCCTCACTAAGGGTTCCTAAATGCAGCTTACTCATTCCTCCCTTTCTCCTACTTTGCGCTTCGTTCAAACTCTGATCGATTCCTCCCGCCCCCTTGGGCTGCAAACCAGGTATTTCTCCCTGCTCTTCTATCTTCCTCTCCCCTTTTATGTGAGTGGCATTCGTGTACGCATCCTCTCCCTCGATTCTTCCTCCCTTGTCTCCTTTCCCGATATATAGAGATATTATTATGTATGAGCAACAATAAGTGCAAACTAAAAACGAAGGGAAGGACAGAACAGAAATGGCCCTTCTCTATACATAAGTGGCCCATAGAACCTCATGCCAGGTTGTGAGGCCCTACTGGAAGGTCAAAAGAGCAGGGGTGGGACTCGCCTTGGGTGGGAAGGTAGTCCAAAGAGTGGGGGCCACAGCAAAAAGCACTGTCTTCCTAGACCCCATCAATTTTTCAGATGGAGATCCAAAGCATGTCCTTCCTGCCAGATTGAGAGTGGGGGGCCAATCCCATTAGGGCAAAACGGTTCCTCAGCTGTCCTTGATCCAAGCCATGAAGGACGTGGTGATAACCAACATCGTGAAGTAGACCGGGAAGCAAACTGGCATCCAGTGCAGCTCTTCCAATAGATGTGTTACGTGTGCCTCTCTAAGGAGCCCAAAAACTGCCCATGCTGATGACCAGGACTTAGAGGACAGTATCAATTGTGAATCTCTCTCTCTGCCCACTTGAGGAGTCCTGAATGCAGGGTCATGAAAAGATAGCAAGGACAACACCCAATTTATTTATTTATTTTATTTAATTTATATGCCGCCCCCCCTCCCAAGACTCGGGGCGGCTCACAACAACAAAACAATTCAAAAACACAATTTAAAATTTTTAAAAAATAATTCCATTCACACAACATACAAACACATTCAGCTCACAGCCGGTGATGGCGGGACACTCTTAGGGCCGAGGGGCAGAGCACAGCTCATATGCCCCAAGCCTGCTGGCATAAATGTGTCTTCAGCCCTTTCCGGAAAGCTAGGAGGGAGGAAGCAGTACGAACCTCTGAGGGAAGCTGGTTCCAGAGGGCTGGGGCAGCAACGGAGAAGGCCTTAACCCTAGGTCCCGCCAGATGGCATTGTTTAACAGACGGGACTCATAGGAGGCCAACCCTATGCGCCCTGACCGGTCGCTGGGATTCATGAGGCAGAAGACGGTCCCGCAAGTATCCTGGTCCATTGCCATAAAGGGCTTTATAGGTTATAACCAACACTTTGAATTGTGTTCGGAGACCGATTGGTAGCCAGTGCAGCTTGTCCTAACACACCAAAGAACATACAATATCTTTAGGGAAACACCCAAAAGGGAACATGCTTAGCTACTTCTTCTTTCTCCCTTCTTATCTACAGTGTGTCAGACTTAAACTGGGTGAAATCTTTATCTTATGTGTGTCAGCTTTGCTGGATGGGTTGCTTGTGTAATTAGAAGGAATAAATACAAGGATTTCTTGTCATTTGGGGCTCCTCTCATTTGGAGGAGTCTGTCTCTATTCAGTTGAATAAAAACGTAATGCTTGAAGGCAACTTCTGGTTCCATGTATTTCTTTATCAAGCAAAACCTCAGAACCTGCATTATCAATGCAGCTGTGCTCTGTAGATTGATTGTGCCCTCTGCCAATTGTACAGGATGCTACTTCCATCCTGGTCAGGGCTGTGTGGTCTTTTGCTCTGCACAGAATTCTTTACAGGGGTTTTGTGGGGTCCTGTGAGGCCTAGTGGTCAGAGTATTTTTAATGGGAATCGAGTCATGTCCAGATTTAATAAATTAAAAATGGTGCATCCAGGTGCATTTTTGATTGCATGCCGATGTAATCATAGATGATTTGGAGAAGGTCTTTCTGTATTTATTTGTTTCCCAGTGCATTCCTAATTATTTTATTTTGCAATTTATTGAAGAGATTTGTAATACCACTTATTTATATACATATTGTTCTGTCTGGCCCCTCTCAGCTCATTAAAATCCACATAAATATTTCTTTAAGAGTTTTATTTAACACATTTCAAAAGATTAACTTCAAAGCACGCTGCTGGCATGTTGCTGGCAGGAACGGCCAAGTCTCATTTATTTACATTTAGATTAAAACAGGCTCTTCCCACACCTTCCCAATTAACTCACTCTTTCTTTATCACATTGTCCAATACCTCATTATTCTTCCGTAGATTTCCAAAACATCAGAAGACTGAATTCAAATGCACTGCTCCAGATATCAGGCTACTCCTTGATTAACGTTGCTCGTGACAAAGGCGTAGTCTCTCTGTCCCCTTCTAATATAGTGTCCGATACGTCACTTCCCCTCATTACTTCCTTTTTCCACTTAACTGACACCGTCGCTTATCAAACCTTCGGAATCTCGGATCAAGCCATCTATCTTCTTGATCCAAATCTGACCCCTCACTTTGTGAATCCGATCCAGACTGCCTGTAAATCTCCTCCCTGTCTGGCTCAGCTGCCGGGAGGGGAAAATACCCAGAGGGGCCTGGCTGCTCTTCTTCGGCTGCCAGGAGGGGAAAACACCCAGAGGGGCCTGGCTGCTCATCCTCATACTCTGACACTTCCCAAGCTGGTCTAGGGACACTCACAACACATATATATATCTATCTCATTATCATCATCATCAGCTTAGCCATTGTCTATTCACTGCAGGATGAAGCCTTCTGCCAGTTTCCAACTTTAGCTTTGCTTTTCCAGTTGGACCCGCAACATTTGCTGAGGTCGTCACTTCTTCTGTTTTAAGTCTTTTTTCGTGGACACTTTTTATCAAGTGGGACCCGTGCTGTGACTGCCTTGGTCCTCCACCCTCTGCTTCTCTTGCTATGTGATCAGTCCATTTCCATTGCCATCACTCCAGATGTAGAGATAGAGATAGAGATAGAGATATGTTAGAAAAATAAAAGAAATTGAGCACCAGGAAAAAATATAAACAAAACTGTTCAATATAAAACCACTTAGCTTTCGTCGGACAAACTGCCGACATCGTCAGAGTGAAAGTAAAGGATCTGGGAGTTTACTTATACGGCCAGCTGCTTCTGCACCCTGCTCCTTGAGCGAGTCACCGGTCCATTTGCTTCGACTGGCCGTAATGCTCCTAGTCGTCTCGCACCTATCGGCATATTGGCGAGAGATATATTTATATATAGTTATGTGTGCATATATAGACATATAAAGAGAGAGAGAAATAGAGAGATGATATATAGAGATATTATTATGTAATAAGTGCCAACTAAAAACGAAGGGAAGGACAGAACAGAAATGGCCCTTCTCTATACATAAGTGGCCCGTAGGACCTCATGCCAGGTTGTGAGGCCCTACTGGAAGGTCAAAAGAGCAGGGGTGGGACTCGCCTTGGGTGGGAAGGTAGTCCAAAGAGTGGGGGACACAGCAGAAAGCGCCGTCTTCCTAGACCCCATCAGTTTCGCAGATGGAGGCCCAAAGATGGAGGCCTAACCCTAACCAACATCCTGAATTAGACCTGGAAGCAAACTGGCATCCAGTGCAGCTCTTCCAACAGCTGTGTTATGTGTGCCTCTCTAGGTAGCCCAAAAACTGCCCATGCAGTTATGTTCTGTAGATTGATTGTACCCTCTGCCAAGGCTTACAACAAGATGGAACACACAAACATTTAACAGTTATATCAGGCCTATCCCAGCTGGGGCACTCAGAAAAGACTCCATTTCTAGTGAAAAAGATACTTTTATTAAAGCCTAGTGGTTACAACATAAGCAAAGCTGGATCTGAATATTCCCGCATAAACCCAGTGATTTTTCCTTTCTCCCAGGCCATTCTCTCTCTCCCCCCCCCGGTCATCCTGTTAGTGTCCAATAAGGTTCAAATTGGGCATTTTTGCAACAATTCTCAAGGTTGGCTCCTTTTTGGTGGGTGTTAGCATTCCATTCCCAGGCTTGCGTCCTTGGATCGTCCAAGGGTCGTCTCCAGTTGGCACTCCTGTCATTCCCCCCTCCCTATATCCTCCCCTCCCCCCATCCCTAAGTTTTATGGCAGGCTGCCCTCAAAGTGAAGCAGGGCTGAAACATTGTGATGTGAGATCTGACAAATTATCAATATAAAAATTGATTAGAATTATAAAAAAAACCTAAACTAAGTATTTTAATTATACCCAAGTCAGTGGACACCAAACCACAAAAAGAGAGGTGCTTAGACAACACAAACACACAAGCATTCACAGGTTAGTTCTCACTGCTTACCACTCCTCCATTCTTTCCCACTGCTACTACGCTTCCTACTACTGGTCCAACTGCTACTCCTTATGAGTGCAACCACACAACTTCCTCTCTCCCTCCAACACACCAAGACCACCCCCAGCTGTGTCTCAGCTTGAGCGTGAGTGGAGGGGCCAGGCTCCTCATCCGACTGTAAGTCTTGGAGCTCCTCAGAGTTTTCCCCTGACTCTGATGTCACTCCAGGCCCTTCCTTCTCCTCCTCTGATTCTTCAGGCTCGGCTGCCAGGTCCACTGGCTGGCAAGGAATCACAACATTTGGCGTTTAGCAGGAGATGGTGGCCGTGGTTTGCTGTTATCTTCCAAATGTTTTGTTGCCAGGCTAGGAGACATCCTTAGGGGGACTTGAGTTGGACTGTCTTGTTTCAGTTTTTCCTCCGTTTTTATCAATCTTATGGTGATGGTGTCGACTGGTCACGGGACCGACTGGTCACATGGTGTGAAGGTCAGCTAATGAGATGGTCAGCTGTCATTGATTGGTTTCCAGTAGTAATAGCAGTACTACTTTAGCAGTAGCCCCATCAGCCCTCTTGAATAACTCTTCTAGCTCATATTTCTGGGTGAAAGGGGGTGTCTTGCTATCACAAATTCCTTTTTTAAATAATAATAATAATAATAATACCCAACTTGATTGAAGCCAGATGGAAAAGAGTCCCAAGACCAATGGATCCTGGACACTTCGTTTATTATTTATTGAGCTGTGTCAGAAGCATCCCCATTAAGATAAGGCATACTGTACAACCTAAAATTTAAACTACAAAACACGACTTTAAAATATGTACAGGTGAAACAGACCTTGTCCAGAAACCAGCCACCTTAATTTCATTCTCCAATTGCATCACAATGTTCTCAAGTGTTGTACATTCACAATCACAAAGGGGAAAAGCCACCAAAGAGCCCCACTTATTCTAGGTGTGTCTGGATCTTGTTGTATTCTTCCACAGTCTGTTTGATGATCTCCATACTTCCCAGCCTTCGCCAGAACCAGGTTCCAGTTCCTGAGTTAGTTCCACCCAGCGTTGGGTCTTCTGTGTAGATCTACCCTGCTTCCAAATTCTTTTTTTTTTTATTAACAATTTTTATTAGTCTTCCATTTTACACCCACAGAAGCTTAAGAGCCAGCGTGGAGATATGGTGGTCGGTTACAAAAGAAACAATTACATTATAAATATACAATTCACACAATATTTCTTAAAATTTCCCTCCCTATCTATGTAGAATATCATAATCAAATAGATTCAAATAAATTCTTCAATGTCTTCCATTGACCTAGGAAGCTTTTCCTGAATTTTAACGTCTAATGAGCAAGTTGTAGACAGTTGAATTGTTATCTCTCCTGGGAGATGCTTTAGCTTGGATAACGACAAGATACAAAACTGATATATAAACATGTGTCGTTGTTAGTTGCGAAGTCATGTCCGACCCATGGCGACCCCATGGACAACCTTCCTCCAGGCCTTCCTGTCCTCCACCATCTTCTGGAGTCCATTGAAGCTCACGCCTCCTGCTTCAGGGACTCCATCCAGCCACCTCCTTCTCTGTCGTCCCCTTCTTCTTCTCTTGCCCTCCGTCTTTCCCAGCATCAGGCTCTTCTCCAGGGAGTCCTTCCTTCTTCTCATTCGGTGGCCAAAGTATTTTGAGTTTCCACTTCAGGATCTGGCCTTCTATAGAGCAGTCGGGGCTGATCTCCTCCAGGACTGACCGGTTGGATCGCCTTGCAGTTCAAGGGACTCGCAGGAGTCTTCTCCAGCACCAGAGTTCAAAGGCCTCCATTCTTTGGCCTTTCTCAGCCTTTCTGATGGTCCAACTTTGAGCGCTTCCTTATTGCCATTATTTATCTTATTCATCTCACTATTATTTTATCCTGCTTGCTTTTTTCTGATAGTAAAAACAATCACTGGAACAGCTTCCAGAGTTATGGGTGCTCCATCACCGGGGATTTTGAAAAATAGACTAGGCAAACATTTGACCTGGATGGGTATAAGGTCTCCTGCCTTAGGCGGCGGGGCGGGGGGGGGGTTGGACTAGAAGACCTCCAAGGTCCCATCCTGGCTTAGGATTCTATCATTCGATGACCCATCTAGTAATCTTTCCTCTTCCTCTTCTCCAGCTGAGACTTTTAAGGTTCAAGCATGCTTTATGATGCAGGCCCCCAAGTGTTCCAGGATTAATATGGAAAACCTTCAGGTGGGGTATCCCCTCCCACCTTCTTGTTTTTAAGTCTCCAATTGTTGAGTGACGGTCTTGGGTCAGACAGTAGATGGCTTCCACTGATGGGGGAAGCATCGCTCAGCATGTTATGGGAGGAGACCCACACATTGAGACAGGCTGAGCTCACCGGATTGAAGGGCAGCCTTCAAAACTCAAGATGTTGGTTCCCATTTGTTGTACTTGAGCATGTTGCAAACTCTAATAAGGTGGATCTTCATAAAGCTGGAGGGTCAGGAACGAAATCATGATCAGGAACTGATGGTGCTGGAGTTGGTGGCTGGGTGGAGGGATGGAGGGCAAAGGTAGTGGAGCAAGAGTTTCCAAAGATAGAGGGGTCGAAGATGGACCCATTGGATGAACTGTAGACCTGTCTTGATGGCCATTAGTGGACAACATGGCTAATGGAGAGCTGGTAGTATATAAATCTCCTTCTTCAGAATCTTGGTCAGCATTCATTGTGGGCCCTGGTCATATTCAGGGCACCAAGTCAGGTGCTTAGAAGAGTGGCTACACACTCAGTGCTGAGTTGTGCAGGATGTCGGTGGAACTTGTGTATATTGAGACTCCACTGTGATGGATGGAAACTGGAAGGTCAGGAAAGTCTCCGAGCAGTTTTTGCTCCACAATTTTGAAATGTGCTTTCTGAAGATTTCACCACTTGTTTTGATCCTTTCCTTTGACAGGAAAGGCCACTGTCCTGGTTCCGACATGAAACCCTTCAAAAGAACTTCGAGGCATTGTTTACCTCAAAGAATCTTTTATTTGAGTAGCATAATATTGGCACTGCATAATCGAAGCCAAAAACTGAATTCCCCTCCCCTGAGCACATAGTATCAAAGCACAATTCCCTCCTCCAATTAACAGTCATAAATCACATTCCCCAATTAGCTTGAAGCCGGGCTTCCTCTCCAGCTCTCCAGCCCACCAATTCTTTATCAGCTCTGGTTTGATGAAGTGTAGACACATCTTGATGGCCATCGGTGAACAATGTGGAAAGCAGGGAGCCAGTGGTGTATAAATCTCCTTCTTCAGGATCATTGTGATCATCCTGTCATCACAATGCCTGATCTTCTCACATTAGCATGTCCTGTGCTTAGATGGAAGAGCGGCTACACACTCAGTATTGAGTTGTGCAGGATATTCGTGGAACTTGTGTATTTGGAGGCTTCACTGGGATGGAAATTGGAGCCAGCCAGAACCCAGGAACTGGCTGTCATGAGAAAAACTATGGGAGGGAACATCTATGACCAATCTTGTAATTTTTGGTCCACAATTTACCTGTTGCTTTCCCTTTTCACTAGAATTAGCCTTAGGAGGCAGGGAACACAACTCCTGTTCATGGGGTTATGGAGATTCTCCAAAAACTAAGAAAGTCCTGCTGCCTTTTCAGAAGCATCATTGGGTCCTGTTCATGTGATTATTTTGAGGTGATCTACTATGTCCAGACATAAAAGGGGTTCTGCGATCAGCTGAGAACAGCAAATTTTGCCTATTGGGGTGTGAAACAGATCTAGTCCAACGACACATTAAAAAAGTGATTTCTCCCAGGTCTTTGTTTTCTCTTGAGAAGAACTTTCTTCTCCTCCAGACCCCTGCTCGGGGGGATGGGGTTGTGAAGTTTAAATATCTTGGTCAGCTCTTCTAACAAATTTGAGTCTAATTCATTGGGGAACATATAAAGCATGTTGAACAACAGTTCTAACAAGTTGTATATTCTTTGCTTTATAGTTTATGTGTTATTTTCTCTTTCATTAAAATGCTTTCCTTTCTATGTAACTTCAGCATTAGGCCCTGCAGGGAATGTAAATCTGACGCAACTCCTGTTTATGTGGCTATTTTGAGGCGATGGGATGTTTTGCCTATTGGGGTATGAAACAGAATGAGTCCCAGGGACCCATGGGAAAAGTGACATCATCAAGACAAAGTCTCTACTTTCACTTTGAGAAGATAACATTAGACATGGTGCTGGAGACCACTTTCCTTTTAACAAATGATTGTTGCATTTGTGATGCCAATTGGACAACCTTCCTCCAGGCCTTCCTGTCTTCCACCATCTTCTGGAGTTGTTGTTAGTTGCGAAGTCATGTCCAACCCATTGCGATCCCATGGACAACATTCCTCCAGGCCTTCCTGTCTTCTGCCATCTTCTGGAGTCCCTTGAAGCTCACACCTCCTGCTTCAGGGACTCCATCCAGCCACCTCATCTTCTGTCGTCCCCTTCTTCTCTTGCCCTCCATCTTCCCCAGCATCAGGGTCTTCTTCAGGGAGTCCTTCCTTCTCCTTAGGTGGCCAAAGGACTGGAATTTCAACTTCAGGATCTGGCCTTCTAAAGAGCAGTCGGGGTTGATCTCCTCCAGGACTGACCGGTTGGATCGCCTTGCAGTCCAGAGGACTCGCAGGAGTCTTCTCCAGCACCAGAGTTCAAAGGCCTCCATTCTTCTGCGCTCAGCCTTTCTTATGGTCCAACTTTCACAGCTCAACATTGCAACTGGGAAAGCCACAGTCTTGACTATACGTACTTTTGTTGGCAGGGTGATGTCTCTGCTTTTTAGTATGCTGTCTAGATTTGCCATAGCTTTCCTCCCCAGGAGCAAGCGTCTTTTAATTTTTTAGCTGCAGTCCCCCTCTGCGGTAATTGTGGAGCCCAGGAAGATAAAATCTGTCACTACCTCCATTTCTTCCCCATCTATTTGCCAGGATTTGAGAGGGCCGGATGCCATGATCTTGGCTTTTCTAAGGTTGAGTTTCAAGCCAACTTTTGCACTCTCCTTCTTCACCCGCATCAAGAGGCTCTTCACTTTCTGCCATTAGAGTGGTATCATCTGCATATCTTAGGTTGTTGATATTTCTACCGGCAATCTTAATTCCAACTTTTGATTCATCTAGCCAATAGAGATGGTTTTATTTGTTGCCACATTGGCAAGTGCTGCATCTGTGGCTGAAGAAACTGGTTGTTCTTAACTTTCTGGGAGTGTGGGGTGGCTGTGGGTGCTGCTGAACACATGTAAGCCTTTATGGAAAGCAGAGAGTGGTTGCTACTGCTGAATGAAACCTGGTCTTTTGGGGCAACAGACTTTTCCTCTTGTTGACTCTGGTTGATGGCTGTTGGAAAGCTCATCATAGGACATTCCTGATGTGGCTTTGGCCAGGTGCAGCTTGAGGAACGGAATGGAAAGGTCCCTCTTGACTCAAAGGGATGAGACAGACGTTCAGGTTGAAGTCCAGTTCTGTTGTGATAGAACCTGGGACACTTTGGGGATTGAAGGGCTGGTGGTGGGATAAAGATCCTTGCTGGTAAGAGGCAAAAGGCTCATCCAGTTTGGGGCTTTGAGATGGCAAATGAAGGTTCAGCTGCTGTGTGTTTCCATCGCTAAGCAGGCCAGTTATTCCCAGGAATGTGGAGGCTTAAGTCCAAACTCCGCAAGTGTTGGAGAAGAAAATTGTAGGTCTGTGTTCTGTGTAGATGCCTTCAAAAGCCACGATGCCCATGCTGAGGAGAATCGGGAACGTCTCCAAGCAGTTGTGCGCCACCATTTTGAAAGGTGTTTTCTGAAGATGTCACCACTTCGCTCTTGTTTATGTTTTTGATACCCCTGTACAGAAAAGGAGACATTTGAACACAGGGTGGATAAAACATGGCTTTAAGGATTTTTCCTGATGCTTTTAAAAGACACCTTTGTCTTTGATTTGACTTCAGGATCTCTTTGCGTCAGCTGGCTGCCTTTGTCTGTTTGGAAAGGACTTATGTTGAGACTTGCCAGGGAATTAATCATTTGCCAAATGTGACCTGGTTTTCGCCAGGGGCTGCTTGAGGAACGGACTGGGAAGCATCTCTTGACCCAAAGGGACGAGACGGACTTTCAGGTGGAAGTCTAATTCTGTTGGATGTGATAGAACCCATGTTGGAACCTGGGACATTTTGGGGATCGAAGGGCTGGTGGTGTTCTCTCCCAGCCTACTTCAGCTCCTTGTTAAGTTCACAAGGAGAAAACCCCACTTCAAATCAAGCAGGCAGAAACCTCAGGACAAACCCAAGGCCCGTTTATTTTCTCACAGTCCTGAGGAAAACAAACACAGCTCATCGCAACTTGATTCTTAACCCCAATGGTTGCCTTTGGCAACCAGCACCTCCCACACCTCCCTTTTTATTATGCAGCCAAGGCGTGGCTTTCCTAATGCCTGCTCCTTCGCCTCTGGAGCAGCCCCATTGCATTCCTCTGTCCTACTCACTTCTCTTTCCTGCACATTTGTGCATCCGGGATCTGTCCCAGCTGTTCTTCATCACTGTCCAACTCAGGCTCCCAGCACAGCTGTGTCTCAGCCTGAGTGCGAGTAGAGGGGCCAGGCTCCTCGTCAGACTGTAAGTCTTGGAGCTCCTCAGAGTCTTCCTCTGACTCTGATGACACTCCAGGCCCCTCTTTCTCCTCTGAGTCCTCAGACTCAACTGCCAGATCCATGGGCTGGCAAGGAATCACAACAGGTGGTGGGATAAAGGTCCTTGCTGGTAAGAGGTGAAAGACTCATCCAGTTTGGGGCTTGGAGCTTGGAATTTGGGGTTCACTTGCTGACTACATGCTTCAATTGCTGAGTCTGCCAAGTATTCCCAGACATGTGGATGGCTTAAGTCCAATCTCTGTAAGCTCCGGCAGAAGAAACAGGAGGGCCCAACCCCCTTCCATGACCTGGGTTGTTGAGTTTTCCCCAAAGAGTTAGTCTCTCTTCTTCTCCAGCTGCCTCTATTCTTTTGACCCCTTACCTGTTCTGTCCCAGCCTACGCGAATTCTACTCCACCGCTTTCTCGCGAAGAAAAACCCCTTTGCAGTGAACAAAGCAGGACTTGGTAAGAAAATAACCCCCTTTTATTTTGACACAGCTTTTATGGAACAAAACCCCAAGCAGTCCTTTAGCTGTTGAAACGAACAGGCTTCAGTGTCTGAATTCTCAGCTGGAATTTATTTTATTTATTTATTTATTAGATTTCTATGCCGCCCTATTCCAAGAACTCAGGGCAGCTCCCAACATGAATACTAACATGAAGAAATCTGGTATTAAAATACATTATAAAACCCATTAATTTAAAAAAACCAATCATCCAAAAAAAAGACATGCAAACATACATACACTGGCTGGGGCAAGGTGTTAACTGCCTCAGGCCTGTCGGCAAAGATGTGTCTTCAGTAATTTGTGAAAGGCGGAGAGGGTGGGGGCGACACGGATCTCCGGGGGAAGTTGGTTCCAGAGGGCCGGGGCCGCAACAGAGAAGGCTCTTCCCCTAGGCCCCACCAGGCGACACTGTCTGGCTGACGGGACCTGGAGAAGGCCGACCCTGTGGGCCCTAACCGGCCGCTGGGTTTCATGCTCAAGGTTCAAGTCACTCAAACACACAGAAATCTGACAAACCTGGTTAAATATCCAAGAATCCTGAGGCAAGAAATCCAAGGACCGAAGCATGAAACCGTAGCATGAACGGTTGCCCTCGGCCACCAGCCCCTCCCACGCCTCTTTATAGCCCAGCCTGGATGTGGCTTCTTAGAGTCTTTTACTTTTCCTGAAGAGCTGCCCCACCACCCTCCGCTGTCCTGCACACCTTTCCTCTCTGCGCATCCGTGCATCTGGAACAGGCCCCAGTTGCTCCCCCTCTTTGCTAGTTCAGGCCCCCAACCCAGCTGCCTGAGCGTGAGTAGACGACCCCGGTGTCACCTCTAGCTCTGAGTCTTCATGCTCCTCAGAGCCTTCCACAGACTCCGATGTGACCCCAGGCAACCTTTCTCCCTCATCTGATTCCTCTGACTCGGCTGCCGGATCTGCTGGCAGGCGAGGACTCATAACATCTCCTTTGGGTTCAGAGCAATCTGAGGCAGCGAATCACGAGAAGGAGGCTGCTAAAATTGGCAGGGTCTCCACCATCCAGTCTGATCTGAAGGAGCTTCTTGGATGAGAAATCAAATGTCGGGGTCACCTTTGTACCACGTGACTTTGCACCCTTCAATGCATGGCAGAAGAAAAGGATGAGACAACAGCCTAGTTTTGAGACGGAACTGAGTAGTTTGCTCCAGTTGACTGGGTCATCTGTGGGAGGCTATCAGAGCATGCAGAGTCTTATTGTGCTGAGATAACACAGTAAACAGTAGTCTATATTAAATGGTGGTTTATCTTACATTATCTGCAATATACACTAGTAACAATATACATACACATGGTAATGCAGCAAACTCCAACACAGCAGTTACAGCAGGAAATGGATGAGAGAGAGAGAGAGAGAGAGAGACACTCCAGCAAAAGCCTTCCCTTATACTCAGGCTCTTAAAGGGATACAGACCCTGCTGATTCATTCCTATCAGTGCATCATCCACCTTATGTTACATTACATCATTACATCTTCTTATATCATTACATAAGCTGTTTAGCTATTAAATCATTACCTTGACAGAGGCCTATCACTTGGGTTGCAACCAGGGTAAAAGTCTTTGTCAAATGATTGGTGATCCATGGCTGGAGCTGGTGGAGAAGACTTGGAACTGTCATGGCCGGTGATAGGCAGGCAAGGTTTCTACTGGATTCTTTAGGCTTGCTTGATCTGACCTTGTTTTTATTTGAGAATGTAAAGCCTTTGTCTCTTGCCACCAGTTGTCAGTAAAGGTTTAAAAACTTTTAAACACCCTTTGTGCGAATGCCATTTTTATTTATTATTTATTTATTTATTTGACTTCTATGCCGCCCTATTCCGGAGAACTCAGGGAGGCTCACAACATAATAGAAATCAACAGTTAAAAATACATATATATAAAAACCCCTAATTTAAAAGAAAACCAATCATCCAACATACACACAAACATACACTGGCTAGGGGCAAGATGTTAACTGCCCCAGGCCTGCCGGCAGAGGTGTGTTTTAAGTAATTTACGAAAGGCGGAGAGGGTGGGGGCGATACGGATCTCCGGGGGAAGTTGGTTCCAGAGGGCCGGGGCCACAACAGAGAAGGCTCTTCCCCTAGGCCCCGCCAGGCGACACTGTCTGGCTGACGGGACCTGGAGAAGGCCGACTCTGTGGGCCCTAACCGGCCGCTGGGATTCATGGGGCAGCAGACGGTCCCGTAAGTAACCTGGTCCGATGCCATGTAGGGCTTTATAGGTCATAACCAACACTGACCCATGGGGCTCTCCTCTTTCTCCTGTTGGACATGGTAACTTTTGCTAACTTCTTAAGCGGGGAGCCGGTAGTATATAAATCTCCTTCTTCAGAATCTCGGTCAGCATGCCATTGTGGGCCCCGGTCATCTTCAGGGCACCAAGTCAGGTGTGGAAAAGCAGCTACACACTCAGTGTTGAGTTGTGCAGGGTGTTGGTGGAACCTGTGTATACTGATGCTCCACTCTGGTGGAAACTGGAGCCCACAGGAACACAGGAACTAGCTGGAATGGGAGAAACAGTGAAAGGGAACATCTACACCCCTAGCAATTCCATCTTTACTGTTGGGGTTTTGAGATCCAGAGGGACCAAGATGCTTTTCCTTTTTTGTTAATGTAATCAGGAGATAACCCTCCCACCCCACATGATGATTGGCCTAGTGGGGTGGTGGCCTGGATCTCAGCTCAGGCACAAAGCTGCAAAGACTCTCCCTGTGCCTTCTCCAGCGGTCACGCCAACAACGTGGCCAGGCCATGTGGCTTGACCCCCTTAAGAGAGTCATAGTGATTCCTGGCTAGCCAGACTCCACTTGCGTTGAGGAATGGTGTGGCATGCCACGGATGGAGTAAACTCTTTCAAGCCACGAATGAAGATTTCTGAAAAGTTTATCAAAAATATTGAAAGGTTCCAAGTGGGCCAGCTGGAAAGTCTGCAGTAGTTCTGGCTTTAAATCCCAGAATCTTAGGTTTCTATTCAAGGGGTAACTCTTTACTTAAAACAGTGCAAATTAGCAAAGAGAAGGGGCTGAAGAAGGGTTTCTCCAGGAGCTGTGTATATGTAATCAGCTTATGTAGCTAGCCCTCTCAATACGAGACTCTGGATGGCCAAGGAAATAAAATCAAATAAACAATGACGAGAATGCTGCACTATCCAAAAGCAAAGATGGAAAACCTCCAGGACCGAAGGGTCCACACCTCCAAAGCCACTCAGCCTTGTCTGGATTTAGACGATGCCTCTTGTGATGACCCAGGGCACAGCACAGAAGCAATGCAGTCAGCTAGCAATTCAAACAGTTGTTTTACTGCTCCAAATTTTCCCCAAATGCTCCCATGTTTATTTATTTATTTATTTATTTTGTAAACTTTTATACCGCCCCTCTCCCATAGGACTCGGGGCGGTTTACAGCCAAATTTAAAACAACAGTAATAAATATTTAAAACTAAATTAAATAACCTAGGCTGTATTAAAAAACCAAATTAAAATCCCATACTAAAACCCTAACTACTTAATTTAAAATTACATTAAAAACCCGAGGAGGTCTAGGCCAGGCCGGCTTGATTGAAGAGATAAGTCTTCAGTTCTCTTCTGAAGGTGCGGAGATCATGACATATCTGGAGTTCCGGAGGGAACTCGTTCCACATCGTCGGTGCCCCCACAGAAAACGCTCTCCCGCTGGGCGCCACCAGCCGACACTGCTTAGCCGATGGCACCCTGAGGAGGCCCTCCCTGTGGGAGCGAACTGGTCGGTATTTACTGGCAGTAGGCGGTCTTGTAAATAACTGGGTCCTATGCCATGGGGGCCACTGACTCGCCCCCAGTAGACAGCGATGGAATCAGCTGACTATACCGGGACGATGGTAACCACAGCCACTCGGTCTTGGATGGGTTGAGCTTGAGACCGTTCTTCCCCATCCAGATCCGCACGGCCTCCAGGCACTGGGTCAGTACGTCAAGGGCTTCATTTGGGTGGTTCGGGGTGGAAATGTATAGCTGAGTGTCATCAGCGTACTGATGGAATTCCACTCCAAAACCTCGGATGATCTCACCCAGCGGCTTCACATAAATGTTGAACAACAAGGGCGAGAGGACCAACCCCTGAGGCACCCCACAATCAAGGGGCCTCGGGGTCGACCTCTGACCCCCTGTCAACACAAACTGCATCCGGCCAGAGAGGAAGGAGGAGAACCACCGAAGCACGGTGCCCCCTATGCCCAGCCCCTCCAACCAGCGCAGCATAATACCATGGTCGATGGTATCAAAAGCCGCTGAGAGGTCCAATAGCACCAGGACAGAGGAACAGCCCCTGTCCCGGGCCCGCCAGAGATCATCCACCAATGCGACCAAAGCTGTTTCCGTGCTGTAACCCGGCCTGAAGCCCGACTGGAGCGGATCCAGATACGACGATTCCTCCAGGTGCTGAGAGAACTGTCGAGCAACCACACTCTCAACAACCTTCGCAACAAAGCGAAGGTTGGAGACAGAACGGTAGTTGGATAAAACAGCCAGGTCTAGGGTGGGCTTCTTGAGGAGGGGTCGCACCACCGCTTCTTTCAGGGCGGCAGGAAAGACACCCTCACTCAACGAAGCGTTGGTAATCGCCTGAAGCCAGCCTCGCGTCACCTCACTGGAGGCCAGTACCAACCAGGAGGGACACGGGTCCAATAAACATGTGGTTGCTCTAAGACCTCCCAGCAACCTGTCCAAGTCATCCGGTGTCACGAAGTCAAACTCAGCCCAGGTAACAGTCTCAAGACCGGCCTCAGCCACTCCCGCTGGACCCCCTTCATCGAAGTTAAAGCCTTCCCGAATCTGAGCGATTTTGTCATACAGATATTGCACAAAATCCTCAGCTCTTCCCTCCAAGGGATCCCCCCTCACCTCCCGTTGAAGGAGGGAGCGGGTTACCCTAAACAGGGAGGCTGGGCGATTATCTGATGACGCAATAAGGGCAGTGACATAAGAACACTTCTCTGCCCTTATTGCCACTAGGTAAGTCCTAATATGGTCTTTTACCTATGTTCGGTCAGACTCAGAGCGGCTCGCCCTCCAGCTGCTCTCTAGGCGTATTTTCCAGCGCTTCATCTCCCTCAGCTCCCCATTGAACCAGGGGGCCGATCGAGAACCACGCCGGTTCAGAGGCCGCAAAGGCACAACCCGATCCAAGGCACCAGCTGCTGCCCTATCCCAGGCTGCTACCAGCGCCCCGACCGAGTTGTGTGTTAGAGCCTCCGGTATTGGCCCAAGCTCCATCTGGAACCTGTTGGGTTCCATCAGTTGCCTGGGGTGGTACCAAATAATTGGTTCCGCCTCCCTGCGGCGGGGTGTAGCGGTCAGAAAGTTTGCTGGCAAGCTTCCAACAAAAGAACAAACACACACCTTCAGCCAACTCTGGCTGAACTTTGACCACGCTACTTGTATGTTTAATCAATCCAACAGTTCGAGATTACAGGTTTCCAAGCAGAAGTCACAGACCAAGAGATCAGCAACAACACACAACACTCCAAGAATCAGCATTTGTTGCTAACAAATGCCTCTCCCCACAGCGGCTTCTTAAATCTCAGTCTCCAGGTGTGCCTTGTGGAGAGGGATGGGAGGCTCTCCTCCCGAGTAGTTGTTGAGCCTGCCTGCATTGTTCCTTCCTTCTCTCCACACTCTGTGCTCTAGGATCAGGTGGGGGGTTGCCCTTGCTCATTGCCTGAACTCTGCCTTTCCTGTTTCTCCTGTTCCAATCCTGAAGGGCCCTGGCCTACCTCGACCTGCTCTTCCCCACATTCCTTGAAGCCACAGACACCTCTCCCTCAGCCTCAGTAGGGCCCCGTTCCAGTTCATTTTCCTCTGCAGATTCAGGCTCAGACAGAGGCATGACACCTCTTGTGCCTCATCCAGCCCCCCCCACAGCCTCGCGGCACTGAAGCGGGACACTGAGGGCATCACTCAGGTTGAGATAGAGATGCAAAGCCAGAGTGTCATGCACACACTGTCAGATGACCTCACCCAGCAGCTTTGTGTAGATGCTAAGTAGGAGGGATGGGGGAAACCAAGATTTGATACACTCCACAAAGTAGGGGTTGTGGTCTGGATCTTTCCCCACTAACTAACATTGCCTGGACCCAGCCAGCTTTCCCCAAGAGTTGGTTCTCTTCTTCTTCTCCAGTTGCCTCTATTCTTTTGACCCCTCACTTTCGGGTTTGGATCAGTCTGAGGAACTGAACTGTGAGAAGGGGTGGTGCTAAAATTGACATGGTGCCCCTTTATCTGTCTCTCGTCACTCTGTGCCCTTCAGAGGCAGAAAAAACAGACAGGAAAACAGCCTAGTTTTGAGACGGAACTGAGTAGCTTGCTTTAGTTCAGTGGGCCATCTGTGGGAGGCCCACCATTTATGTTGCATCCAGGATAAAAGTCTTTGTTGAGTAGTCAGTTCCAAGGTTGTGGCCCATGGAGAAGGCTGATCCACTTATCTAATCAATGCAGTTAATTCCAACATCTCTGCCAGCTGGGTGCTTTTTAAAGTCCATTCTTCAACATTTGGTGTCCCCCCTGAAAGCCACGATTCCATGGATGTTCCTTTGATTTGTTGATATATTTGTCCATTAAACTGAAAGTATGGAGTCAGGCAAGAATTCACGAGGTCCTTGATTCTGGGCATCACAATTTTGTTAGGTCGGGTGTGTTGTGTCATAGTGCTGTCACGGTTTCTGTTGTTACTTCTGGGTCTATGGATGTGAAAAGGGCTGTGACATTAGCTTTCGTATTGGTTTCTGCTGGCAAACATCTATGTTTGCCACACCTAAATTACTAAGTTTTAACAAATAACATTATTTTAACATGGAGTAACTTAGGAAATGGCTCTGACGGAAGCACCTTCATGAACTTAGGTCAAAATACCAGTCCTTCACTCCCCGTTTTTTGACATGTTAACAGCTGGAAAAGTTTCAAAACTTGAAAATTATTTTTATGTAGAGTCTTATACAGTGGACACTCTTCCAGTTTTGGCTTACATTATCCCTTAGGGACTTTCATATGGGGCTCTTCTGCTTTCAAAGTCCAACTCATTGGGAAGAAGATCCAGCCTCTTGATCAACTGTTCCAAGAAATCTTGTATTTTTTTGTCCATAGCTTGCATGTTACTCTTTTTTTCACTAGAATTAGCATTACGTAGTCCAGGGAATTGAAACTCCTGTTTTTGTAACTCATTTTGTTCATGGGATTATTTTGAGGTGGACCTTCTATATCCAGACATAAAAGGATCAGCTGAGAACAAGGAATTTTGCCTATTGGGGTGTGAAACAGATTTAGTCCCACGACACATTAAAAAAGTGGTCTCCTCAAATGGTGGTTTATCTTACAGTATCTACAATATCATACACCAGGAACAAATGCATACCTTTGCTAATACAGCAGAACCCAAAAAACCACAGTTACAGCAGGAAACGGAAGAGAAGAGAACACATCAGCAGACACTTCCCTTTATCTGAAGGCTCTTAAAGAGACACAGACCCTGCTGAGTCATTCCCATCATTACATCTTACATCTTACATTGCCTTAGCTATTAAATCGATACTTTGACACTTCATAAGGTATAGAAAGAAAATACCGGATGTCAAAAATATCAATCAGGGGTCTGTAAGTGTAAAGTAAAAATCCTTCCACAATAAGAATATGAAGGGTGTCATCATTTTCCTTTATGCTTCTGATAGCAAAGGCATTATTTATTTATTTATTTATTTGTTTGTTTGTTTGTTTGTTTGTTTATTTATTTATTTACTTATTTATTTACTTATTTACTTATTTATTTAGATTTCTATGCTGCCCTATTCCAAGAACTCAGGGCGGCTTACAACATGGATCCTCACATGAAGAAATCTGGCATTAAAATACATTGTAAAAACCCCTTAATTAAAAACCAATCATCCAAAGACAGACATGCAAACAAACATACACTGGCTGGGGCAAGGTGTTAACTGCCCCAGGCCTGTCGGCAAAGATGGGTCTTCAATAATTTGCGAAAGGCGGAGAGGGTGGGGGCAATGCCCTGGGATTGCTCAAACCTGACTGGATTTTTCTTCCAGGATCTGCTGGTATTCATCATCGCATTCATATCCAAAGCACTAATAACATCGTACTGTTTAAACCCATCTTCAACCTTTATTTCGTCTTGGGGCTTAAAGAAGTCAACAACGGAGTGAAGCTGAGCGCATTCCTATTAGGCCCTGAGATGAAAGAAGCTAAATGCTTTTCCTTTCTATGTAACTTCAGCATTAAGCCCTGCAGGGAATGTAAACCTGACGCAACTCCTGTTTATGTGGTTATTTTGAGGTGACGGGGAGATTTGCCTATTAGGGTGTGAAACAGATCTAGTCCAATGACACATTAAAAAAGTGATTTCATCAAAGTCTCCATTTTCACTTGGGAAGATCGTCCTTCACCTCCAGACCCCCTGCTCGGACATTTTCCCTTCAAGGTCCAATTCATGGGGAGAAAGGTTTAAGCATCTTGGTCAGCTCTTTTAACAAATCAGGGTCTAATTCATTGGGGAACATATAAAGCACGTTGAACAATAGTTCTAACAAGTTGTGTATTCTTTGCTTTATAGTTTATATGTTGTTTTCTCTTTCATTAAAATGCTTTCCTTTCTGTGTAACTTCAGCATTAGGCCCTGCAGGGAATGTAAATCTGACGCAACTTCTGTTTATGTGGCTATTTTGAGGCGATGGGATGTTTTGCCTATTGGGGTATGAAACAGAATGAGTCCCAGGGACCCATGGGAAAAGTGACATCATCAAGACAAAGTCTCTACTTTCACTTTGAGAAGATAACATTAGACACGGAGCTGGAGACCATCGAAGTGTCACTTCCCACTTTCCTTTTAACAAATGATTGTTGCGTTTGTGATTGTCTCCATGATGACAACAGAGCTGGTTGCATGTTTTGCCACTTCGGCCATTGCCGCAGCTGCTGGTGAAGCAACTGGTTGTTGGTAACCTGTTGGGATTGCAACCTGTTGCTGAATATCATGTAAAAGTTAATTAAAAGGGGAAAGTGCTTTGCTATTGCTGGATGTAAATGGAACTTTGGGAAAAGTCCTTTTGTCTTGTTAACTCTGGTTGATGGACGTTGGAAAACCGCATCCTCTGAGGTCCCGTGGCTGTAAGGTCCTGCCTCAGCTATCGCTCCCAGGAAAGCAGAAGTCTTAAAAGTGGCATCGTTTCAAAAGGAACTTTTATTGAGGGGTAGCGAAAGCAGAAAAGCAAGGCAGGGTCTGAATAATTCCCATGCAAAACGTTACACTAAAAGTCCTCTTTCGAACCCCTCCCCAGTGCTCAACGGTTCAGTTCTATTTCAGCCAATCCGCAGGGATGAAGTTGTTATGGGAACCGGAGCGATAAGGCACAGTTCTCTGATGGTTGCAGTCTCTTCCCAGCAGAGTAGAGATAAGACAGATGGCCCCAGGCACATTCCTCCCCCACTTTGCACCCAGAAAGATACATCAAAGGTGAAGAGAACAAAGTAAAGGCAATACATCCCAGAGCCCATAAGACCTCCCCCCTCACAACAGAGTGGAAACTCCCCCCTTACAACAGAATGGACAGGGCTCTGAGAATGAGGTTTTGAGGGGACCCAACAATGGTGTTGCTTTGGCCTCAAGTGCTGCTTGAGGATGGATTTTGAAGTCCAGTTCTGTTGGATGTGATAGAACTCTCATCCAGTTTGGGACTTGGGGCCTGGAAGTAAAGGTTGGCTTATGTCAGGGGTAGGCAACCTTGGCTCTTTTATGACTCATGGACTTCAACTCCTGGCTCAGGAATTCTGGGAGTTGAAGTCCACGAGTCATAAAAGAGACAAGGTCGCCTACCCCTGGCTGATATGCTTCAATTGCTGAGACTGCCAATTGTTCCCAAGCTTGCATGTAGCATAACTCTGTCTCTGGCTGCTGTAGGCTTCACAAACAAACGAGACAACAAAGGTTAGATCGGCCCCAGACTTCTAAATAAACATGATCCTCGGCTTCATGTGTTGAGAAAGGTGGAGTTTATTAGAGATCAAGTGTACTGCGGTATTGCAAAGCCAGAATAGAAAATCGTGCGCCCGAATCTCTCTTCTTTTTTACTCTTTTCTCCTTTAACTCTCTCTCATTGCCTCCTCCCCCTGTGTATCCAGTCGGATTCAGGCAAGATATTTTCCTAGTGTAGTTTGGGATGCAGCTCCCTCCTGCTCCCAGCTGAGTGACCTTTAAGCAGCTTCTGGAGGAGATTTAGCACTTACTTTCAGTTTTCCAAGCATTCTCCTCTTCCTTTCCCCGCCCCACACTTCATGGCAAACCGTCACCAGATAGCAGCGAAGAACAAGCAAGCATAAGTTGGCAGCTGACAACAGCCTTGTTTTGAGAAGGAACTGAGTTGCTTGCTCCAGTTTGAGTGGTTCATCTGTAGGGGGGGTGTTCACCACTTGTGTTGCATTCAGGGTAAAAGTCTTTGTTGAATAGTCTGGGCTCAAAGCTTGGAAGTGTTCATGATTGGTGATGGATGGGCAATGTTTTTAATGCGTTCTCTAGGTTTACTTTTGTGTGTGTGTGAACGTGAAGTGTTTGTCTCTTCCCATGGGCTGTCAGTGAAGGTTTGACAACTTTTCAATGCCTTTACTAGGAATAGCATAGGGTTCTCGTCTTTCTACTGCTGGGCTTAGTAAACTTTTGCTAAATTCTTAGTTTTTGCTACCCACTTTTTCAGGCTGTTTTAGAATAATGGGTCCAGTCATTCTTAAAACATTTTGCATTTCTGCATCATGTTTGCACAAGTCTAGGCATTAAGATAGGATAATCTTTATCATAATGATATACGTTTCCCTATAATTTGATCTGAGGTCTGTGAGGGCAGATGTGCTTCAAGGTGGACATGGGAACCCCGACACCTGGAGGCCATTCTAACAGCAGTATGAAGGTTGAGAGCTTTGTTCCATGGTTACATGAAGGGAAGAATTAAATTTTGTCAGAGTCTCTTGTTATATACATTTATTCCCCAAACTCAGATTAGTTCTTTTATTATTATTTATTATTATTATTATTTATTAAATTTCTATACCGCCCCTCTCCCGAAGGACTCGGGGCGGTTTACAGCCTTAAAATTTAAAAACATATAAATGTACAAAATTAAAATATTTAAAAATAAATTAAACAAATTAGGCCATAAAGTCTATAAAACCCAATATATACAAATCCTAAAATCCTAAAAATTACAAAAATCCTAAAAATTACACAGTCCCCCTAAAATTTCTTTGATCTGTCTGTAGTTGGAGGCTTTGAATAGCTACAGTAAACAGAACGAGTACACAAATTGTACGCCCGTTCCATTTACTCAAATGTTTCTGCTGTAGGTAAAGTGCCAAAATTATTATTTTTTTAACATTAGCCAGTGATTTTTCCCTCTTGGCATCCAAACTTCATAATGTATAACATCAGGATGTCTTCATGGGAAAGGAAGTGGTTCTCCCATTAGAGTCTCTTACTACATAGGTTTATTCCCAAAATTGAATTATTGCTTTAGTTTGCCAGTAGTTATGGGCTTTGAATAGCTACAGTAAACAGAACGAGTAGACAAATTATACACCCGTTCCATTTACTCGAATGTTTCTGCTGTAGGTAAAGTGCTAAAATAATAATTTTTTTTAACATTATCCAGTGATTCTTCCCCTGGCATCCCAACTTCGTAACTTATAAAGCCGGGATATATTTGTGGACAAAATAAAAGTGGGTTTTCCATTTGGCTGCTCCATGTTTGACAAGAGGACACACCTGAAATAATTTTATTATAAAATTTACTGGTGGCCCATCTTATCACAGGATAACTCTGGGTGGCTTACAATCATATATTTTACGACGTGTACACATAAAACAACAACATAGACTAACAGCTGAGAGAGAAACAGAATAAGAGAGATGGTTAGTTTTTTGCAGCTTTAGGGCTTCTAGGGCAATGGGGTCCACGTGTACCATCCAGTAGTTCCCCTTTCCTTTGGGCTTGGACGGGTCCCCCAGCATCATTCTGAGGTACTCATTGGCGAACAGGCTGTGCCTGATGGATCCTTCCATCATTTGTCGTTGTCTTTGAAGAAAGGGAAGAAAGTTCCATTTTGCCGAGCAATAGGGCCGTTCTGCGTAGCCAGCCTGCCTCCATCGTCTTTGGGAAATTTGGGGAAGGGTCCCGTCAATAAACGGTAAAGAAAGAATGGGGATAGAAGTGTGAAAAACAGATAAACACAAATACATACAAGGAATAACTCCCAGGTTCTTCTTCCAAGGATATAAAGAACGCTTACTTTCAACTCTTAGTTGAAGACTGCAATGAAATGTCCATTTGCCTTCACTCCAAAAAGAAGAAGAAGAAATTGAAAAAAATAATAATCTTTTTTCCTCTTTTTACATTTTAACAATCATCAAATCCATCTGATTTTTCTCCATCTCCTGCAAAAAGGCCTTCCAATTATATATATACAATAAGATAAGATAACCTTTATGGTCATTTTTTTTTTTTTTTACTGTGGGCACACTGGCACACATTAAAAATGAAATTCTGTTGCTTGCTCTCAAAAGGGTACACATACATAACACCCCTTTCAAGATGCTATATACAACATATATACCCACACCCTTACATATAAATACATATGAATATTAATCACTGTTCACCTCGGATACATAGCAGAAAGAGGAAGCTTGAGAGCCCACAAGGTTGATGTTGTTGTTCGTCCATTGAGTTTGATGAGGACCTTGACATCTGGTGGATTATGGGCCATCAACGATGGGTCCGTAGGTGGCTGATAAGACCGATGTTAGCACGGAATGTTCTGAATGTTCAAGGTTGATACTGTAGGGAACAAAACGGGGCTGGACTAGAAGACCTCCAAGGTCCCTTCCAGCTCTATTCTATTCTAAAACGGTGACTGAGTCTGGATACGAATTTCCACATGGATTTTTTTTCTCCTTTGAGGGCTGTTAACTTGGCCGTGGCTGCTAGTTCGGTCATCTTGGCTGACCATTCCTCCAGTGTGGGTATCATAAGCTATTTCCAACACTGAGCATATAAAAATGGTGCTGCTGCTATCGTATGTAACAAGAAAACACCGGGCGTTTTTTTCCAATATTTTATCCATAAACCCTAACAAACCCTCCCCCCTCCCCTCCCCCCAAAAAAGGTTTCCAGCCTAAATTGTACATCAAGTTTCAATTTTTAAAAATTATATTACTCCTTTCCCTTCAATATTGTTTAACTCTATTTATAGGATCACCAAAGTTTAATACAAGCTTCCTACTTCAGTCTTACATTTGCAGCAATTATCTGGAGACTGCAGCAGTGGGGGGGGGGCTTGGGGGGGAAGGATGTGGAGGGGAAATTGTCTTCTATTAAAGAGGGGAGATCTATGAGCTGTCGACCAAAAGGTGCTTTTGCAAAAGGCAACTGGACTCTCTTCTTGTTTTTGTGTTTCTTTAGCATCTCATTATTTTATTTTATTTATTTTTATTTTATCAAATTTCTATGCCACCCCTCTCCCAAGACTCGGGGCGGCTCACAACAGCAATACAGCTACATATAAAAATTAATAATAATAATAACATCCAATCCAAAGATCCATACATACAACATGCAAACACAATCAAATACACAATCAACGATGGAAGCACATTCCTCGGCCCGGGGGCAGAACAGAGTGCATACCCCCCCAAGCCTGTCGACATAAATAGGTCTTCAAAAGTTTCCGGAAAGCTAGGAGGCAGGAGGCAGTACAAACCTCTGAGGTTTAACCTCTTTTTTTAAAAAAGTTTCTTATTTACAATACAGTTAAAAAAGAAAACATTGGACACGAGGTAACATTCCGGTATAAACGTTTCTGTCAAGTTATTTCTCTTCTTATGTTTAGTTCTTTATCTCTATAGGTACATATGAGTTTTTTTATACAATACTTAATTCATTTCTCTATTTGCTAGCCTAAAATTATATACATTTCCATATTGACGCTAATCTGTAATCCCAACAGTCCTCCTCGACTCCTACCAATAGTAAAATTTACCCCAGATTTCAAAGTATTCAGATCCAGGTTGACCCTTCAGTTCCATCGTAACCATAAGATAGTATTTTGTATAGTATTTCTTCCTCTGTGGCGGTTTCTTTGTTCTTCCATTTTTGTGCGAACGCCAGCCTGGCAGCCGTCAGGATGTGCAACATCAAATAAACTATCCCCTTATCATATTTCTCTCTGGTTATGCCCAATAAAAAAAAGTTCAGGTTTTAACTCTATCTCCAACATTAGTATTTCTTTCAACCATTTTCTTATCTTATTCCAATATTGTCACAAGCTTTAGGGCATTCCCACCACATATGGTAATTGCTGTTTTGCATTTCCAGCATAGGGGTGAGATGTTTGAACCCATTTTGGCTAGCCTTGTGGGTGGGAAATGCCAAATATAGATGACCTCTTTGACCCGTTTCAAACCAATGGTCCTCCCTGTCCAAAATGTGGACTTTGCCGTCTTCAGAAAAGCGAAATGTCCTGATGGACAGCTGGACAGCTGGAGCCTGTCCTGATGGGTTTGTTCTCCTATGCTGTGCTCTGTGTTTGTGAAGTGCTTGTTCTGTTTCTCCAAGATACAGACCTGTACATGCCCCACTGCATTGTGCTGCATCTACCACATTGCTCAGTTTGAGTCGGGGTGTTTTATCCTCGGGACGGACAAGCTTCTGCCTTAGTGTGGTTGTGGGTTTAAAGTGTATCTGTATTATTGTGTTGGCTGAAAAATCTTTCTAAGCTTATCAGATATTCCTGCAACGTATAGGACATGACAGGGTAAGAGATTCTTACCTATTGTTGTTCTCTTTGTCTGTTATGGAGGAGCTCCTGCTGGGTCTATTTGGGGATTTCCCCCCCCCCCAAAAAACAATCTTTATTAGTTTTCCATTTTACACCAACATAGCTTAAGAACCCACGTGGAAACATGGTGATCAATTTTTAAAAACAAACAAACAATAACATAGTAAATATATACACATTATTTCTTAAAAATTTCTCTCTCTATATATATAGAATATTATAATCAAATTAATACATTTTCAGATGAATTCATTCATTACTATGTCTAACCATCAACTGTATTAATCAATAAAAAAATTTAATCTATAAAAACCTATATTTCTTCACACATTTAAACTTAAACTGAATGAATTCTCCATTTATTTAAAAACATTATAATCAAGTCAATATCTTTCTTAAAACCAATTCATTCACTAATATAACATTTCATCCAAGTTATATAATTAAAAATAAACTAACATTCTCTATCTATTTATATTGTTATAAGCTCATTAAAACATTTCTAAAACAAATTTTCATTGAATATATCACTCTATATAAATTTAATTAATCCATAAAAAGTTTACAAACTCATTATCCATCCCAAAGATCCTGTATCATGCTTTCTTAATTTTGCAAATATTTAATCTTAAACTAACATATTCATTTACTATTGAGGTGCCCCAAGTGTTTTTTTATTTAAACATTATTAACTCCAAAAATAAATTCTTCTCTTTCTCACCAATATTCTATTGTTTGTTACTGTTTCTCCAAATCTCCAATAATTAATTCCATCGTTTCCCATGTTTCAGTTCTTTTCTCATTATACCATCTCTAATATTAAAAATGTATAAAGCCCTTTTAACAAAGTCCAAATCCAGTCTACTTGGGGATTTGATGAAGACCCATTTGGGATAGCCACAGGTTTTGAGGGCTTTCTCAATGTGTTTTAGCGTTCTTCTCCATCTTCACTGGTCGGTAGACCTTCAGCCCAGGAGTGTAGGGTTTTGATCACCCCCGCTTTGTGCTCCGGTGGGTGGCGAGAATCAAAATGTAAATACTGATCTGTGTGTGTGGATTCTGTGAAGTTCAGTGTTAAGGCTTCTGCCTTCCTTCATTTGCACCACACAGTCCAGGGAGGCTAGGCTATATTTATTTATTTATTTGACTTTTATGCTGCCCTATTCCGGAGAACTCAGGGCGGCTCACAACATAATAGAAATCAACAGTTAAAAATACATATATATAAAAACCCCTAATTTAAAAGAAAAACCAATCATTCAACATACACACAGACATACGCTGGCTAGGGGCAAGATGTTAACTGTCCCAAGCCTACCAGCAGAGGTGTGTCTTCAGTAGTTTGCGAAAGGCGGAGAGGGTGGGGGCGACACGGATCTCTGGGGGAAGTTGGTTCCAGAGGGCCGGGGCCGCAACAGAGAAGGCTCTTCCCCTAGGCCCCGCCAGGTGACACTGTCTGGCTGACGGGACCTGGAGAAGGCCGACTTTGTGGGCCCTAACCGGCCGCTGGGATTCATGGGGCAGCAGACGGTCCCGTAAGTAACCTGGTCCGATGCCATGTAGGGCTTTATAAGTCATAACCAACACTTTGAATTGGGTTCGGAGACCAATTGGCAGCCAATGCAGCTTGCGGAGTGATGCTGAAATGTGGGCATTTCTAGGCAAGCCCAACACTGCTCGCACGGCTGCATTCTGCATTACCTGAAGTCTCCGAACGTTTTTCAAAGGTAGCCCCATGTAGAGAGCATTGCAGTAGTCGAGCCTCGAGGTGATAAGGGCATGAGTGACTGTGAGAAGAGACCCCCGGTCCAAATATTCCTGAACATCTTGGTGTATCTGTCCAAAGAGTTTGGTGAGCTTGGATACAGTGGGAGACACAGGCGAACCATGGCACAGCTATATTTTTGTCCATAGAAACCTTAATTGTATTTAAAATAGGTAGCGGTCCAATCAGAGATCCAGCAAGGCACAAACGTGGTCTGGCCTGGGGTGTGTTCTGTCACTTAACCTGCTGTCTTGTAGCCGTCATTTTTTTTCCACTAGCGTGGCAGCTTCGGTTGGTGGAATGTAGGTGAAAATCATTCTCACATCATAAAAAAAAAACCATAGTCTCGTCCAGATCCAGTTTTAGTTTCCAAATGTTGCTGGCGAAATCCTGTGAATTGTTGATGGGATGGATGGTGATACTGACCAGAGGGGCTAATAAGGTGGTTGTCAGTGACCAAGTGGATGCTGCTGACCATGGGTCCGAGTGGAGTTCCCTCTTTTGTGGATTTTGGGGAGTCCATATATGCATGGAGTGGCTTCTCCAGGGTAAAGGGGGTCGTCTTGTCAATGGCTTTGTCCTTCAGTCGTTGTTGCAGGAGATTAACAAGCCTGCTGGTGGGATCTCTCTGGAGAAGATTGAGAACCTTTGTAGACATATGAATTGTTGACTTTTGACTTCTGCTTGCAAATCTGACTCTTAAAGCATCATGTCCAAGGAGGGGATTTGCTGGAGAAGAAACACTTAACACAAGTTGGCTGTCTGCTCATTAGGTAACTCTCAACTTTCAGATGTTTTGTTAGTTGCAAAGTCGTGTCTGACCCATCGTGACCCCCATGGACAACATTCCTCCAGGCCTTCCTGTCCTCTACCATCTTCTGGAGTCCCTTGAAGCTCACGCCTCCTGCTTCAGGGACTCCCTCCAGCCACCTCGTTCTCCGTCGTCCCCTTCTTCTCTTGCCCTCCATCTTTCCCAGCATCAGGCTCTTCTCCAGTGAGTCCTTCCTTCTCATTAGGAGGCCAAAGTATTTGAGTTTCAACTTCAGGATCTGGTCTTCTAAAGAGCAGTCGGGGTTGATCTCCTCTAGGACTGACTGGTTGGATCGCCTTGCAGTCCAGGGGACTCGCGGGAGTCTTCTCCAGCACCAGAGTTCAAAGGCCTCCATTCTTTGGTCCTTCTCAGCCTTTCTTATGGTCCAACTTTCACAGCCATACATTGCAACTGGGAAAACCATGGCCTTGACTATACGCACTTTTGTTGGCAAGATGATGTCTCTGCTTTTTAGTATGCTGTCTAGATTTGCCATGGCTTTCCTCCCCAGGAGCAAGCATCTTTTAATTTCTTGGCTGCGGTCCCCATCTGCGGTTTATGGGTTTGTAATTCTTTTTCCATATTCTCACCTCTTTCCCAGCTCTTTCCTAGTGTTGAGTCTCAGATAAGATAGCACAAGGGGATGGTAGTTAAAACAAGGAATTAAAAGTATGATGATAAAGGGTAACCCTTCAGGAGAGGTCTCTGTGTGGATGCTGCCTCTCTGTCCGCTGGGTCTTCACCCCTCTTTATCCACACATTTTCCCATTGATCGATTGGTATGTTGTATTGAAATATTTTTTTTTTGCCAGGCTCATCGTACAATTTTTAACTAGTTCGTCTTCTGTTTCCAATTTTAACAAAGGATTATACATTTTGGAAGTCAGCGTTCACTGTTGCACACAAGTTTGAAATGAAAATTGTGTGCATTTTTTTTGTAAATACAGTTTATTTATTTATTTATTTGTTAAACTTTTATACCGCCCCACTCCCGTAGGACTCGGGGCGGTTTACAGCCCAATTAAAACAGATAATAATAATAAATATTTAAAAATGAATTAAATCAATACATGGCTGTTACAAAAACCTGTTAAAATCCCAATTCTAAAACCCAAACAACCTTGTTTAAAAAATTTACATAAAAATTTACATAAAACCCGAGGAGGTCTAGGCCAGGCCGGCTTGATTGAAGAGATGAGTCTTCAATTCTCTTCTGAAGGTGCGGAGATCATGACACGTCCGGAGTTCTGGGGGGAGCTCGTTCCACATCGTCGGTGCCCCCACAGAAAAGGCTCTCCCCCTGGGCGCCCAAGCCAACACTGCTTAGCCGATGGCACCCTGAGGAGGCCCTCCCTGTGGGAGCGGACTGGTCGATGGGAGGTATTTACTGGCAGAAGGCGGTCTTGTAAAGTTCACCAACTCTTAACTATGGCTATCAGGAGAGTATGGCAGGCATATGGAGATTAAGCCTATAAACATAAAGTAAGCTGGAACTCTTTTGAAGATAGCAAAGTCGACAGTCTGGAGAGAGAGGACCTCTGGTTTGAAAGGGGAGTAAAAGAGTCCATCTGTGTTAAGATTGAACAGTCCTATCTCGATGGGAGGGGGAGAGAGATACAACACCACCCATCTCCCACTGACAACATGATCCTTTTGGCAGCTCCAAGAAGACTTGGAGGGCACAGATACACCTCCAACTGGCTGCAATGACTCTTAGAAACAGTACTAACGAGCAGGTGAATGCAAAGAAATATGATCCATCTCCCACCATCCAGTCAGAACCGAGGAAGCTTCTTTGGATGAGGATTGAAACACATTCAAGGAAACGTGCCGTTTGGGATAAACTGGAAATCAGAGTTTTAAAGGTTACAGAATGAATTTTGATGGACAGAGATCAGTTACTTCTGAGCCCTCCCATAAAGCCCTAAAATGGGATTTATTCAGAAATGATTATTTACTAGTCCATATTTGACCTGAAACTCGTGTGCATTTTTTTTTTGTAATGCAGTTCAATAACAATTATGGCTGTGAGGCAACGGAGAGGGAGACAGTGGAATTAAGCATGTAAAACTAAATTAAAGTGGCCATCAGGCCTTTAAACTAAAGAATGAATTTTGGTGGAGACATTTATTTATTTATTATTTGGACTTATATGCCGCTCCTCTCCGAAGACCCGGAGCGGCTCACAACATATATAAAACATCAGTCACAGTCTAAGTCCAAATCAGAAAAGTATTTAAAAATAAAAACCCAACACACATACATCATTCAAACAATCCACATACCAGCTACTCCTGAATTTTATTCCCAAGAAGAGGATTTATTGAGAAATTATTATTTTATTGGGGATCCTAGAATTAGGATCCTGGAAGAGTAGCCAGTTCCCTCAGCTGTCGGGCTTGTCAGCTCAGAAGTGACCTTTTGGGGATGGGATTCAGGATGAAGTTGGGCTCAATAGCTGGGCATTTATCTGGGCTTCAAAACAGTCCTCCCTTGCCAAGGGCACCATCCGGTCTGGAACCTCAGAGGGGCTGCAGCCACAACCGAACGGAACACGCTCCGCAAAGAATTTCTCATTCGCCTTTCATTTTTGTTCGTTGACAATAAAGGAATCTTTGATTCCGTGCCAGAAACATGAGCTTCATTCTTTTATTTTATTTATTTATTTATTTATTTGATTTGACTTCTATGCCGCCCTATTCCGGAGAACTCAGGGCGGCTCACAACATCAATAGAAATCACCAGTTCAAATACATAAATATAAAAACCCCTAAGTTAAAAGAAAACCAATCATTCCACAAACATGCACACAAACATACACTGGCTTGGGGCAAGATGTTAGCTGCCCCAGGCCTGCCGGCAGAGGTGTGTTTTAAGCAGTTTACGAAAGGCGGAGAGGGTGGGGACGACACGGATCTCCGGGGGAAGTTGGTTCCAGAGGGCCGGGGCCGCAACAGAGAAGGCTCTTCCCCTAGGCCCCGCCAGGCGACACTGTCTGGCTGACGGGACCTGGAGAAGGCCGACCCTGTGGGCCCTAACCGGCCGCTGGGATTCATGGGGCAGCAGACGGTCCCGTAAGTAACCTGGTCTGATGCCATGTAGGGCTTTATAGGTCATAACCAACACTTTGAATTGGGTTTGGAGACCAATTGGCAGCCAGTGCAGCTCGCGTGATGCCGAAATGTGGGCATTTCTGGGCAAGCCCAACACTGCTCGCGCGGCTGCATTCTGCATTACCTGAAGTCTCCGAACGTTTTTCAAAGGTAGCCCCATGTAGAGAGCATTGCAGTAGCCAAGCCTCAAGGTGATAAGGGCATGAGTGACTGTGAGAAGAGACTCCCGGTCCAAATAGGGCCGCAACTGGTGCACCAGGCGAACCTGGGCAAATGTCCTCCTCGCCACAGCTGAAAGATGATGTTCCAGATTCAGCTGTGGATCGAGGAGGACACCCAAGTTCTGGACCTTCTCTGAGGGGGTCAAAAACTCCCCCCCCCAAGGTTGATGGATGGACAGATTGAATTGTCTTTGGGAGGCAAAACCCACAGCCACTCCGTCTTGTCAGGGTTGAGTTTGAGCCTGTTAGCACCCATCCAAACCCTAACAGCCTCCAGACATCGGCACATCATTTCCGCTGCTTCACTGAAGTGACACGGGGTGGAGATGTAAAGCTGGGTATCATCAGCATACTGATGATATCTCACCCCGTGTCGTCGGATGATCTCACCCAGCGGTTTCATGTAAATATTAAACAGAGGGGAGAGAACCGACCCCTGAGGGACCCCACAAGGGAGGAACCTAGGGTTCGAGCTCTGACCCCCTGCCCACACCGACTGTGACTGACCAGTGAGGTAGGAGGTGAACCACTGCAAAACAGTGCCCCCAACTCCCAACCCCTCCAGCCGGCGCAGAAGGATACCATGGTCGATGGTATCAAAAGCCGCTGAGAGGTCAAGTAGCACCAGGATAGTGAAATATCCCCTATCCCGGGCCCGCCAGAGATCATCCGTCAGCGCGACCAAAGCAGTTTCTGTGGAGTAGCCGGGCCTGAATCCTGACTGTTGAGGGCCCAGATAATCGGCCTCATCCAAGGACCGTTGGAGCTGGAGTGACACCACCTTCTCAACAACCTTCCCTATAAAGGGAAGATTGGAGACAGGACGATAGTTGTTTAATACAGCTGGGTCCAGGGAAGGCTTCTTGATGAGGGGGCACACAATTGCCTCCTTGCAGGGAGCCAGAAAGGACCCCTCCCTCAAAGAGGCATTGACAATCTCCTGAACCCAGCCCCGCATCACCTCCCTGCTTGCCAAAACCAGCCAGGAGGGGCACGGGTCCAATAAACAGGTGGCGGAACTCACCGCTCCCATGGCCTTGTCCACTTCATCGGGTGCTACCGGGTCAAACTCCTCCCACACAACAGGATCAAGACGAGTCCCTGTCATCTCGACTGACTCATTGTCAGCCGACACTGCATTCCAATTGGAGTCAAGGTCCATCCGAATCTGGGCGATTTTATCCGCGAAAAACTTATTAAAATCCTCAGCACTACCCTGCAAGGGTGCATCAACCCCCCCCGATTAAGGAGGGAGCGAGTCACCCTAAACAGGGCGGCTGGGCGGGATTCAGCAGATGCGATCAAGGCGGAATGATATGCGCATCTTGCCGCCTTGAGCACCACCTGATAAGTCTTGATATAAGATCTTAATAGTGTTCGGTCAGATTCAGATTTACTTTTCCTCCATCGCTTCTCTGGGCGTCTCTTCTGGTGCTTCACCCCCCTGAGTTCCTCAGTAAACCATGGAGATCTCCTGGGTCTGCTACCACAGAGAGGTCGCAGCGGCGCGATCCGGTCCCAAGCCCCCTTCGCAGCCATATTCCAGGCCATAACCAAGGACTCTGCCGAACTGTGAATGAGAGAATCCGGTATTTTCCCAAGCGTCCTCTGAAAACTCTCTGGATCCATCAGATGTCTGGGGCAGAACCACCTAATCGGTTCCACCTCCCCGCAGGGGAGGATTGGAGCCTTGAAAACAAGCCGTAGCAGAAAATGATCTGACCATGACATAGGCAAAATATCTAAGCCCCTTAAATTCAGATCATTGCTCAACTGTTCTGAGAGGAATACCATGTCGGGAGTGTGTCCCCTCTCGTGAGTCGGACCCTGAACTACTTGAGTCAGGTTCATGGTTGCCATGGTGGCCATGAACTCCTGCACTAACCCAGAGGATTCGCCGAGTGATGGAACATTTAAGTCCCCCAAGACAATAAGCCTGGGGAACTCAACCGCCAACCCAGCAACCTCCTCAAGCAGTGCAGGCAGGGCTGTTGACACGCAGCTGGGGGGCAGGTACGCGAGCAACAAGCCCACCTGAACCCCTAGGTCCAACTTCACAAGGAGCGACTCACAATCCGCAATCTCAGAAACAGCGAGCCTGCGTAGGCTAAAGGTCTTCTTGGCTATAATAGCCACTCCTCCCCCCCTTCCCTGGGGTCGTGGCTGGTGCCATACCTGAAACCCGGCTGGACACATCTCAGAGAGAGGAACTCCTCCCTCCGGGCCCAGCCAGGTCTCAGTCACACATGCGAGGTCGGCCTCCTCATCCAGGAGAAGATCATGGATGAGGGGGGCTTTATTTACAACCGACCTGGCATTGAGCAGCAACAGCCTGAGCCCAGGGTCCGGATGTCCCCCATCACCAGTACTTCGGGCTGAGCTCACGGGGTCGGAGCAAGGGATCGCTTTTAAACAGCGAGCTCTTGTTCCCCGGGAATGGCCTACCCTGTGGCTCCCGCCATATCTGCCTCTCCCCAGCAAGACCGGTATACTTTGGCCCTCTACCACCCCAGAGCCAGCGTCCCCCTCCCCCTCCCCCTCCGCCTCTGCCGCACCAGGCAGGCTAGCCAGTCCATCCCATTCATTCCACTCAACCACAGCTCCATCCATATCATTAATTTATCCCTCCCACAAAAACCGCCCTTTAAACTAGACAAATTAAAACAATAAACTGTATCTTCGTGGCCCCATGGTGGGGGCCATCTGGATATCTAGGGGGAGCTGTTCTGTAGGGCAGGTGCTTCTGCCCCAGGGCTGTTCCCCTTCCTGGCATCTGGTAAAGTTGTTATCACGCCAGGGTGCTTTCTGAAAGAAGCTGCTTTTTCCTCTTTCCTTTCTTGTCTTTTTCTTCTTTCAAAGTTTGGGGGTGGTGGTTCTTCTGTTCACTTTGGAGTTGATCAGGACCACCACCACCACCCCCGATGTCCCCCAAGGGATAGGGAAGAGAATCAATTCCGCCTTAATTAATTAATAATTATTTAATTAAAACAATAATATTGGGGCCGAGAGTCTTGATTTTAGCTTTGCAAACGGACCTACCAAGCGGTTCCCTAGCCATCGTGCAACATCTTAAGATATTTACAAAACGTATTCACAAACAGGTGCAATTCTGGGATATGTCCAAGGCATCCAGCTCCATTCTTCCCTTTGGTTTGGATGTAACTGCAGGAGGCGCTGTGAAAGGGACCCTTAAGAGTCACGTGGCTCCACCTTTCATCCACCTTCCACGTTGCCTTTCCCCGTAACTGACTTGCAAAGGAAGTTTGGGGAAACATTTTGTATTCAACAGGACTTTGAATAGAGCAGTTGTTTCCAAAGTAAGGGCTAGCAGGTCAATTGTTGAAGAAGATGGTGATTAAGGAGAGGTCAAAGCATCTAGGCACACCTCCAGAAGCAGCCCCAAAGGGAAACCGTGGGAGATCCACCCCTCGCTTGCCGGCATGTGTTCACAAAAAGTTTTGTTTCTGACTCAAGTGTCTTGTTTCAAGTTCAGGAAATTGGATTATGGTTTTGAGTAAGCGTGATCCGGAACATGGGTTGTGAGAGCAATTTAGAACAATCTTAAAATATGGTTTCGTCCAGGCATTTTTTTTTTAACTTTGCTTTCCTGCGTGCCGTTTTATGAAGTGCACAAATTTCTGCCTTCTAGAATTAGAAGAATTCTGGTCCAAATCAGGACTGGGTAAGAATGACTGTGGCTCAAAGAGGAGATTTGAGAGCACAGAAGCAGCACTAGACCGAGCTACAACTGGAGAGGGAGAGGATGGTAATATTTATATAAAAGCTGGTCATTTGCGAGGTGTGTGTGAATGTGCCCTTCGTAATGTTTTTTTTTAAATAATGTTTTTATTGAATACAAAAAAAGAAAAGGATTAAAAACACTGAACATGGTAAACCGTCTTTGACAGACATCTCAGTCCATATTATACATTATTTACATATTTATTTATTATTTATTTATTAATCAAATTTCTATACCGCCCCTCTCCCGAAGGACTCGGGGCGGTGTACAGCCTAAAATTTAAAAAAAACATATAAATATACAAAATTTAAAATAATTAAAAATAAATTAAATAATTTGGCCGAAATCCCCATTTAAAACCCAAAACATACAAAGCTAAAATCTTAAAAAATACTCAGTCCCCCTAAAACATTTTGACCCTATTGGAACCGAAGCTTCTATGCCAGGCCGGCCTGTCGAAAAAGGAATGTTAACTTTCATTTATACAAACTATACGTTTCTAATCTCTATTTTTTATTTTGTCTCATCATTTGTGACCTGTATCTTTATTTATTTATTTATTTTTCGGATTTGTGTGCCGCTCCTCTCCGCAGACTCGGAGCGGCTCACAACATAACAAATAAACAATTCAATATAAATCCGAATCCCTCCATCTGTAAAATTTGTTCCATATCAAATGAAATTCTGTGTCTTCCTGTTTTTTTAATCTTTTAGTTAACCTATCTAGTTCTGCGCAAAACATAATTTTCTTTATTAGATCTTCCTCACTCGGTATTTCCATTGCTTTCCATTTTTGAGCAAATAGAATGGTGGGTGTTCAGCTCCAGTGGCGAAATATTTTATTGGGTTTTTATTAAGATTACAGATCTTTTCTCCGATGTGTGCCTATGTGCTGAGTTTGGGCACCACCTTTGTGTACCCAGAAAAACTCTGGAAAATCTGAAAGGATTTGCCCTCTCTACTGTTATTTACACAGGCTAATTAGTTTAGCCTGGTCATTAATTATCGGTGGAGGCAGTCGATCTGAAGAGGCCTTTGTAACATTGTATTGACTTTGCACGCAACATAGTTTTCTAGTTTTTGGTTACTTGCTGGTTACAGATCCAAAGGAGGATCAGAGACAGTAGCAATAAATAGGTGTAGCAATAAATCTAACCTGAATCAAAATTCTTTCCACAATTATTAAAATTCTTCCCACAATAGAAACTTTTGTCATAATTATACGTATCTCCCTATAACCTTTTGGCCTTTAGAGCATGACTTGAAGTCTGTGATAGCAGATGTGCTGCAAGATGGACATCAGAATCCCAACATCTGGAGTCCATTTTAACAGAAACATGGAGGTTGAGAGCTTTGTTCCAAGTCTGCACAAGGCCAAGAATTAAATTTTGTCTTATTACATAAATTTATTCCCAAAAATCAAATTATTCCTTTGGTTTGCCTGTAGTTAGAGGCTTTGAATAGCTACAGTAAACAGGATGAGTATACAAATCCTACACCCTTTCCATTTACTCAGATGTTGTTGCTGTAGGGAAAGTGCTAAAATAATTTTTTTTTAACATTATCCAATGATTTTTCCCCCTTGGCGTCCCAACTTCATAATGTATAAAGTCTGGATGTCTTCATGGAAAACGAAGTGGTTCTCCCATTAGAGTCTCTTACTACATAAGTTTATTCCCAAAATTGAATTATTGCTTTCGTTTGCCAGTAGTTATGGGCTTTGAATAGCTACAGTAAACAGAACGAGTAGACAAATTGTACGCCCGTTCCATTTACTCAAATGTTTCTGCTGTAGGTAAAGTGCTAAAATAATAATTTTTTTAACATTATCCAGTGATTCTTCCCCTGGCATCCCAACTTCGTAACTTATAAAGCCCGGATATATTTGTGGACAAAATAAAAGTGGGTTTTCCATTTGGCTGCTCCATGTTTGACAAGAGGACACACCTGAAATAATTTTATTATAAAATTTACTGGTGGCCCATCTTATCACAGGATAACTCTGGGTGGCTTACAATCATATATTTTACGACGTGTACACATAAAACAACAACATAGACTAACAGCTGAGAGAGAAACAGAATAAGAGAGATGGTTAGTTTTTTGCAGCTTTAGGGCTTCTAGGGCCATGGGGTCCACGTGTACCATCCAGTAGTTCCCCTTTCCTTTGGGCTTGGACGGGTCCCCCAGCATCATTCTGAGGTACTCATTGGCGAACAGGCTGTGCCTGATGGATCCTTCCATCATTTGTCGTTGTCTTTGAAGAAAGGGAAGAAAGTTCCATTTTGCCGAGCAATAGGGCCGTTCTGCGTAGCCAGCCTGCCTCCATCGTCTTTGGGAAATTTGGGGAAGGGTCCTGTCAATAAACGGTAAAGAAAGAATGGGGATAGAAGTGTGAAAAACAGATAAACACAAATACATACAAGGAATAACTCCCAGGTTCTTCTTCCAAGGATATAAAGAACGCTTATTTTCAACTCTTAGTTGAAGACTGCAATGAAATGTCCATTTGCCTTCACTCCAAAAAGAAGAAGAAGAAATTGAAAAAAATAATAATCTTTTTTCCTCTTTTTACATTTTAACAATCATCAAATCCATGTGTCAAGATCTGATTTTTCTCCATCTCCTGCAAAAAGGCCTTCCAATTATATATATACAATAAGATAAGATAACCTTTATGGTCATTTTTTTTTTTTTTTACTGTGGGCACACTGGCACACATTAAAAATGAAATTCTGTTGCTTGCTCTCAAAAGGGTACACATACATAACACCCCTTTCAAGATGCTATATACAACATATATACCCACACCCTTACATATAAATACATATGAATATTAATCACTGTTCACCTCGGATACATAGCAGAAAGAGGAAGCTTGAGAGCCCACAAGGTTGATGTTGTTGTTCGTCCATTGAGTTTGATGAGGACCTTGACATCTGGTGGATTATGGGCCATCAACGATGGGTCCGTAGGTGGCTGATAAGACCGATGTTAGCACGGAATGTTCTGAATGTTCAAGGTTGATACTGTAGGGAACAAAACGGGGCTGGACTAGAAGACCTCCAAGGTCCCTTCCAGCTCTATTCTATTCTAAAACGGTGACTGAGTCTGGATACGAATTTCCACATGGATTTTTTTCTCCTTTGAGGGCTGTTAACTTGGCCGTGGCTGCTAGTTCGGTCATCTTGGCTGACCATTCCTCCAGTGTGGGTATCATAAGCTATTTCCAACACTGAGCATATAAAAATGGTGCTGCTGCTATCGTATGTAACAAGAAAACACCGGGAGTTTTTTCCCAATATTTTATCCATAAACCCTAACAAACCCTCCCCCCTCCCCCCCAAAAAGGTTTCCGGCCTAAATTGTACATCAAGTTTCAATTTTTAAAAATTATATTACTCCTTTCCCTTCAATATTGTTTAACTCTATTTATAGGATCACCAAAGTTTAATACAAGCTTCCTACTTCAGTCTTACATTTGCAGCAATTATCTGGAGACTGCAGCAGTGGGGGGGGGCTTGGGGGGGGGAAGGATGTGGAGGGGAAATTGTCTTCTATTAAAGAGGGGAGATCTATGAGCTGTTGACCAAAAGGTGCTTTTGCAAAAGGCAACTGGACTCTCTTCTTGTTTTTGTGTTTCTTTAGCATCTCATTATTTTATTTTATTTATTTTTATTTTATCAAATTTCTATGCCACCCCTCTCCCAAGACTCGGGGCGGCTCACAACAGCAATACAGCTACATATAAAAATTAATAATAATAATAACATCCAATCCAAAGATCCATACATACAACATATAAACACAATCAAATACACAATCAACGATGGAAGCACATTCCTCGGCCCGGGGGCAGAACAGAGTGCATACCCCCCCAAGCCTGTCGACATAAATAGGTCTTCAAAAGTTTCCGGAAAGCTAGGAGGCAGGAGGCAGTACAAACCTCTGAGGTTTAACCTCTTTTTTTAAAAAAGTTTCTTATTTACAATACAGTTAAAAAAGAAAACATTGGACACGAGGTAACATTCCGGTATAAACGTTTCTGTCAAGTTATTTCTCTTCTTATGTTTAGTTCTTTATCTCTATAGGTACATATGAGTTTTTTTATACAATACTTAATTCATTTCTCTATTTGCTAGCCTAAAATTATATACATTTCCATATTGACGCTAATCTGTAATCCCAACAGTCCTCCTCGACTCCTACCAATAGTAAAATTTACCCCAGATTTCAAAGTATTCAGATCCAGGTTGATCCTTCAGTTCCATCGTAACCACAAGATAGTATTTTGTATAGTATTTCTTCCTCTGTGGCGGTTTCTTTGTTCTTCCATTTTTGTGCGAACGCCAGCCTGGCAGCCGTCAGGATGTGCAACATCAAATAAACTATCCCCTTATCATATTTCTCTCTGGTTATGTCCAATAAAAAAAAGTTCAGGTTTTAACTCTATCTCCAACATTAGTATTTCTTTCAACCATTTTCTTATCTTATTCCAATAGTCACAAGCTTTAGGGCATTCCCACCACATATGGTAATTGCTGTTTTGCATTTCCAGCATAGGGGTGAGATGTTTGAACCCATTTTGGCTAGCCTTGTGGGTGGGAAATGCCAAATATAGATGACCTCTTTGACCCGTTTCAAACCAACGGTCCTCCCTGTCCAAAATGTGGACTTTACCGTCTTCAGAAAAGCGAAATGTCCTGATGGACAGCTGGAGCCTGTCCTTATGGGTTTGTTCTCCTATGCTGTGCTCTGTGTTTGTGAAGTGCTTGTTCTGTTTCTCCAAGATACAGACCTGTACATGCCCCACTGCATTGTGCTGCATCTACCACATTGCTCAGTTTGAGTCGGGGTGTTTTATCCTCGGGACGGACAAGCTTCTGCCTTAGTGTGGTTGTGGGTTTAAAGTGTATCTGTATTATTGTGTTGGCTGAAAAATCTTTCTAAGCTTATCAGATATTCCTGCAACGTATAGGACATGACAGGGTAAGAGATTCTTACCTATTGTTGTTCTCTTCTTTGTCTGTTATGGAGGAGCTCCTGCTGGGTCTATTTGGGGATTTCCCCCCCCCAAAAAAACTATCTTTATTAGTTTTCCATTTTACACCAACATAGCTTAAGAACCCACGTGGAAACATGGTGATCAATTTTTAAAAACAAACAAACAATAACATAGTAAATATATACACATTATTTCTTAAAAATTTCTCTATATATATAGAATATTATAATCAAATTAATACATTTTCAGATGAATTCATTCATTACTATGTCTAACCATCAACTGTATTAATCAATAAAAAATTTAATCTATAAAAACCTATATTTCTTCACACATTTAAACTTAAACTGAATGAATTCTCCATTTATTTAAAAACATTATAATCAAGTCAATATCTTTCTTAAAACCAATTCATTCACTAATATAACATTTCATCCAAGTTATATAATTAAAAATAAACTAACATTCTCTATCTATTTATATTGTTATAAGCTCATTAAAACATTTCTAAAACAAATTTTCATTGAATATTTCACTCTATATAAATTTAATTAATCCATAAAAAGTTTACAAACTCATTATCCATCCCAAAGATCCTGTATCATGCTTTCTTAATTTTGCAAATATTTAATCTTAAACTAACATATTCATTTACTATTGAGGTGCCCCAAGTGTTTTTTTATTTAAACATTATTAACTCCAAAAATAAATTCTTCTCTTTCTCACCAATATTCTATTGTTTGTTACTGTTTCTCCAAATCTCCAATAATTAATTCCATCGTTTCCCAAGTTTCAGTTCTTTTCTCATTATACCATCTCTAATATTAAAAATGTATAAAGCCCTTTTAACGAAGTCCAAATCCAGTCTACTTGGGGATTTGATGAAGACCCATTTGGGATAGCCACAGGTTTTGAGGGCTTTCTCAATGTGTTTTAGCGTTCTTCTCCATCTTCACTGGTCGGTAGACCTTCAGCCCAGGAGTGTAGGGTTTTGATCACCCCCGCTTTGTGCTCCGGTGGGTGGCGAGAATCAAAATGTAAATACTGATCTGTGTGTGTGGATTCTGTGAAGTTCAGTGTTAAGGCTTCTGCCTTCCTTCATTTGCACCACACAGTCCAGGAAGGCTAGGCTATATTTATTTATTTATTAATTTGACTTTTATGCTACCCTATTCCGGAGAACTCAGTGCGGCTCAAAACATAATAGAAATCAACAGTTAAAAATACATATATATAAAAACCCCTAATTTAAAAGAAAAACCAATCATTCAACATACACACAGACATACACTGGCTAGGGGCAAGATGTTAACTGTCCCAAGCCTACCAGCAGAGGTGTGTTTTAAGTAATTTACGAAAGGCGGAGAGGGTGGGAGCGACACGGATCTCTGGGGGAAGTTGGTTCCAGAGGGCCGGGGCCGCAACAGAGAAGGCTCTTCCCCTAGGCCCCGCCAGGCGACACTGTCTGGCTGACGGGACCTGGAGAAGGCCGACTTTGTGGGCCCTAACTGGCCGCTGGGATTCATGGGGCAGCAGACGGTCCCGTAAGTAACCTGGTCCGATGCCATGTAGGGCTTTATAAGTCATAACCAACACTTTGAATTGGGTTCGGAGACCAATTGGCAGCCAATGCAGCTCACAGAGTGATGCCGAAATGTGGGCATTTCTAGGCAGGCCCAACACTGCTCGCGCGGCTGCATTCTGCATTACCTGAAGTCTCCGAACGTTTTTCAAAGGTAGCCCCATGTAGAGAGCATTGCAGTAGTCGAGCCTCGAGGTGATAAGGGCATGAGTGACTGTGAGAAGAGACCCCCGGTCCAAATATTCCTGAACATCTTGGTGTATCTGTCCAAAGAGTTTGGTGAGCTTGGATACAGTGAACCATGGTACAGCTATATTTTTGTCCATAGAAACCTTCATTGTATTTAAAATAGGTAGCGGTCCAATCAGAGATCCAGCAAGGCACAAATGTGGTCTGGCCTGGGGTGTGTTCTGTCACTTAACCTGCTGTCTTGTAGCCGTCATTTTTTTTTTCACTAGCGTGGCAGCTTCGGTTGGTGGAATGTAGGTGAAAATCATTCTCACATCATAAAAAAAAACCCATAGTCTCGTCCAGATCCAGTTTTAGTTTCCAAACGTTGCTGGCGAAATCCTGTGAATTGTTGATGGGATGGATGGTGATACTGACCAGAGGGGCTAATAAGGTGGTTGTCAGTGACCAAGTGGATGCTGCTGACCATGGGTCCGAGTGGAGTTCCCTCTTTTGTGGATTTTGGGGAGTCCATATATGCATGGAGTGGCTTCTCCAGGGTAAAGGGGGTCGTCTTGTCAATGGCTTTGTCCTTCAGTCGTTGTTGCAGGAGATTAACAAGCCTGCTGGTGGGATCTCTCTGGAGAAGATTGAGAACCTTTGTAGACATATGAATTGTTGACTTTTGACTTCTGCTTGCAAATCTGACTCTTAAAGCATCATGTCCAAGGAGGGGATTTGCCGGAAAAGAAACACTTAACACAAGTTGGCTGTCTGCTCATTAGGTAACTCTCAACTTTCAGATGTTTTGTTAGTTGCAAAGTCGTGTCTGACCCATCGCGACCCCCATGGACAACGTTCCTCCAGGCCTTCCTGTCCTCTACCATCTTCTGGAGTCCCTTGAAGCTCACGCCTCCTGCTTCAGGGACTCCCTCCAGCCACCTCGTTCTCCGTCGTCCCCTTCTTCTCTTGCCCTCCATCTTTCCCAGCATCAGGCTCTTCTCCAGTGAGTCCTTCCTTCTCATTAGGTGGCCAAAGTATTTGAGTTTCAACTTCAGGATCTGGTCTTCTAAAGAGCAGTCGGGGTTGATCTCCTCTAGGACTGACTGGTTGGATCGCCTTGCAGTCCAGGGGACTCGCGGGAGTCTTCTCCAGCACCAGAGTTCAAAGGTCTCCATTCTTTGGTCCTTCTCAGCCTTTCTTATGGTCCAACTTTCACAGCCATACATTGCAACTGGGAAAACCATGGCCTTGACTATACGCACTTTTGTTGGCAAGATGATGTCTCTGCTTTTTAGTATGCTGTCTAGATTTGCCATGGCTTTCCTCCCCAGGAGCAAGCATCTTTCAATTTCTTGGCTGCGGTCCCCATCTGCGGTTTATGGGTTTGTAATTCTTTTTCCATATTCTCACCTCTTTCCCAGCTCTTTCCTAGTGTTGAGTCTCAGATAAGATAGCACAAGGGGATGGTAGTTAAAACAAGGGATTAAAAGTATGATGATAAAGGGTAACCCTTCAGGAGAGGTCTCTGTGTGGATGCTGCCTCTCTGTCCGCTGGGTCTTCACCCCTCTTTATCCACACATTTTCCCATTGATCGATTGGTATGTTGTATTGAAATATTTTTTTTTTTGCCAGGCTCATCGTACAATTTTTAACTAGTTCGTCTTCTGTTTCCAATTTTAACAAAGGATTATACATTTTGGAAGTCAGCGTTCACTGTTGCACACAAGTTTGAAATGAAAATTGTGTGCATTTTTTTTTGTAAATACAGTTTATTTATTTATTTATTTGTTAAACTTTTATACCGCCCCACTCCCGTAGGACTCGGGGCGGTTTACAGCCCAATTAAAACAGATAATAATAATAAATATTTAAAAATGAATTAAATCAATACATGGCTGTTACAAAAACCTGTTAAAATCCCAATTCTAAAACCCAAACAACCTTGTTTAAAAAATTTACATAAAAAATTACATAAAACCCGAGGAGGTCTAGGCCAGGCCGGCTTGATTGAAGAGATGAGTCTTCAACTCTCTTCTGAAGGTGCGGAGATCATGACACGTCCGGAGTTCTGGGGGGAGCTCGTTCCACATTGTCGGTGCCCCCACAGAAAAGGCTCTTCCCCTGGGCGCCACCAGCCAACACTGCTTAGCCGATGGCACCCTGAGGAGGCCCTCCCTGTGGGAGCGGACTGGTCGATGGGAGGTATTTACTGGCAGAAGGCGGTCTTGTAAAGTTCACCAACTCTTAACTATGGCTATCAGGAGAGTATGGCAGGCATATGGAGATTAAGCCTATAAACATAAAGTAAGCTGGAACTCTTTTGAAGATAGCAAAGTCGACAGTCTGGAGAGAGAGGACCTCTGGTTTGAAAGGGGAGTAAAAGAGTCCATCTGTGTTAAGATTGAACAGTCCTATCTTGATGGGGGGGGGGAGAGAGATACAACACCACCCATCTCCCCCTGACAACATGATCCTTTTGGCAGCTCCAAGAAGACTTGGAGGGCACAGATACACCTCCAACTGGCTGCAATGACTCTTAGAAACAGTACTAACGAGCAGGTGAATGCAAAGAAATATGATCCATCTCCCACCATCCAGTCAGAACCGAGGAAGCTTCTTTGGATGAGGAGTGAAACACGTTCAAGGAAACGTGCCGTTTGGGATAAACTGGAAATCAGAGTTTTAAAGGTTACAGAATGAATTTTGATGGACAGAGATCAGTTACTTCTGAGCCCTCCCATAAAGCCCTAAAATGGGATTTATTCAGAAATGATTATTTACTAGTCCATATTTGACCTGAAACTCGTGTGCATTTTTTTTTGTAATGCAGTTCAATAACAATTATGGCTGTGAGGCAACGGAGAGGGAGACAGTGGAATTAAGCATGTAAAACTAAATTAAAGTGGCCATCAGGGCTTTAAACTAAAGAACGAATTTTGGTGGAGACATTTATTTACTTATTTATTTATTATTTGGACTTATATGCCGCTCCTCTCCGAAGACCTGGAGCGGCTCACAACATATATAAAACATCAGTCACAGTCTAAGTCCAAATCAGAAAAGTATTTAAAAATAAAAACCCAACACACATACATCATTCAAACAGTCCACATACCAGCTACTCCTGAATTTTATTCCCAAGAAGAGGATTTATTGAGAAATTATTATTTTATTGGGGATCCTAGAATTAGGATCCTGGAAGAGTAGCCAGTTCCCTCAGCTGTCGGGCTTGTCAGCTCAGAAGTGACCTTTTGGGGATGGGATTCAGGATGAAGTTGGGCTCAATAGCTGGGCATTTATCTGGGCTTCAAAGCAGTCCTCCCTTGCCAGGGGCACCATCCGGTCTGGAACCTCAGAGGGGCTGCAGCCACAAACCGAACGGAACACGCTCCGCAAAGAATTTCTCATTCGCCTTTCATTTTTGTTCGTTGACAATAAAGGAATCTTTGATTCCGTGCCAGAAACATGAGCTTCATTCTTTTATTTTATTTTATTTTATTTATTTATTTATTTGATTTGACTTCTATGCCGCCCTATTCCGGAGAACTCAGGGCGGCTCACAACATAAATAGAAATCACCAGTTCAAATACATAAATATAAAATACATAAATATAAAAATACATAAATATAAAAACCCCTAAGTTAAAAGAAAACCAATCATTCCACAAACATGCACACAAACATACACTGGCTTGGGGCAAGATGTTAGCTGCCCCAGGCCTGCCGGCAGAGGTGTGTTTTAAGCAGTTTACGAAAGGCGGAGAGGGTGGGGGTGACACGGATCCCCGAGGGAAGTTGGTTCCAGAGGGCCGGGGCCACAACAGAGAAGGCTCTTCCCCTAGGCCCTGCCAGGCGACACTGTCTGGCTGACGGGACCTGGAGAAGGCCGACTCTGTGGGCCCTAACCGGCCGCTGGGATTCATGGGGCAGCAGACGGTCCCGTAAGTAACCTGGTCCGATGCCATGTAGGGCTTTATAGGTCATAACCAACACTTTGAATTGGGTTTGGAGACCAATTGGCAGCCAGTGTAGCTCACGGAGTGATGCCGAAATGTGGGCATTTCTGGGCAAGCCCAACACTGCTCGCGCGGCTGCATTCTGCATTACCTGAAGTCTCCGAACATTTTTTAAAGGTAGCCCCATGTAGAGAGCATTGCAGTAGCCAAGCCTCAAGGTGATAAGGGCATGAGTGACTGTGAGAAGAGACTCCCGGTCCAAATAGGGCCGCAGCTGGTGCACCAGGCGAACCTGGGCAAATGTCCTCCTCGCCACAGCCGAAAGATGATGTTCCAGATTTAACTGTGGATCGAGGAGGACACCCAAGTTCCGGACCTTCTCTGAGGGGGTCAAAAACTCCCCCCCCCAGGATGATGGATGGACAGATTGAATTGTCTTTGGGAGGCAAAACCCACAGCCACTCCGTCTTGTCAGGGTTGAGTTTGAGCCTGTTAGCACCCATCCAAACCCTAACAGCCTCCAGACATCGGCACATCATTTCCGCTGCTTCACTGAAATGACACAGGGTGGAGATGTAAAGCTGGGTATCATCAGCATACTGATGATATCTCACCCCGTGTTGTCGGATGATCTCACCCAGCGGTTTCATGTAAATATTAAACAGAGGGGAGAGAACTGATCCCTGAGGGACCCCACAAGGGAGGAACCTAGGGTTCTAGCTCTGACCCCCTGCCCACACCGACTGTGACTGACCAGTGAGGTAGGAGGTGAACCACTGCAAAACAGTGCCCCCAACTCCCAACCCCTCCAGCCAGCGCAGAAGGATACCATGGTCGATGGTATCGAAAGCCGCTGAGAGGTCAAGTAGCACCAGGATAGTGGAATGTCCCCTATCCGGGGCCCGCCAGAGATCATCCGTCAGCGCGACCAAAGCAGTTTCCGTGCAGTAGCCAAGCCTGAATCCTGACTGCTGAGGGCCCAGATAATCAGCCTCATCCAAGGACCGTTGGAGCTTGAGTGACACCACCTTCTCAACAACCTTCCCTATAAAGGGAAGATTGGAGACAGGACGGTAGTTGTTTAATACAGCTGGGTCCAGGGAAGGCTTCTTGACGAGGGGGTGCACAATTGCCTCCTTGCAGGGAGCCAGAAAGGACCCCTCCCTCAAAGAGGCATTGACAATCTCCTGAACCCAGCCCCGCGTCACCTCCCTGCTTGCCAAAACCAGCCAGGAGGGGCACGGGTCCAATAAACAGGTGGCGGAACTCACCGCTCCCATGGCCTTGTCCACTTCATCGGGTGCTACCGGGTCAAACTCCTCCCACACAACAGGATCAAGACGAGTCCCTGTCATCTCGACTGACTCATTGTCAGCCGACACTGCATTCCAATTGGAGTCAAGGTCCATCCGAATCTGGGCGATTTTATCCGCGAAAAACTTATTAAAATCCTCAGCACTACCCTGCAAGGGTGCATCAACCCCCCCTGATTAAGGAGGGAGCGAGTCACCCTAAACAGGGCGGCTGGACGGCATTCCGCAGATGCGATCAAGGTGGAATGATACGCGCATCTTGCCGCCTTGAGCGCCACCTGATAAGTCTTAATATAAGATCTTAATAGTGTTCGGTCAGAGTCAGATTTACTTTTCCTCCATTGCTTCTCTAGGCGTCTCTTCTGGTGCTTCACCCCCCTGAGTTCCTCAGTAAACCAAGGAGATCTCCTGGGTCTGCTACCACAGAGAGGTCGCAGCGGCGCAATCCGGTCCAAAGCCCCCTTCGCAGCCATATTCCAGGCCATAACCAAGGACTCTGCCGAACTGTGAATGAGAGAATCCGGTATTTCCCCAAGCGTCCTCTGAAAACTCTCTGGGTCCATCAGATGTCTGGGGCGGAACCACCTAATCGGTTCCGCCTCCCCGCAGGGGAGGATTGGAGCCTTGAAAACAAGCCGTAGCAGAAAATGATCTGACCATGACATAGGCAAGATATCTAAGCCCCTTAAATTCAGATCATTGCTCAACTGTTCTGAGAGGAATACCATGTCGGGAGTGTGTCCCCTCTCGTGAGTCGGACCCTGAACTACCTGAGTCAGGTTCATGGTTGCCATGGTAGCCATAAACTCCTGCGCTAACCCAGAGGATTTGCCGAGTGACAGAACATTTAAGTCCCCCAAGACAATAAGCCTGGGGAACTCAACGGCCAACCCAGCAACCTCCTCAAGCAGCGCAGGCAGGGCTGTTGACATGCAGCTGGGGGGCAGGTACGCGAGCAACAAGCCGATCTGAACCCCTAGGTCCAACTTCACAAGGAGCAACTTACAACCCGCAATCTCAGAAACAGCAAGCCTGCGTAGGCTAAAGGTCTTCTTGGCTATAATAGCCACTCCTCCCCCCCTTCCCTGGGGTCGTGGCTGGTGCCATACCTGAAACCAGGCTGGGCACATCTCAGAGAGAGGAACTCCTCCCTCCGGGCCCAGCCAGGTCTCGGTCACACATGCGAGGTCGGCCTCCTCATCCAGGAGAAGATCATGGATGAGGGGAGCTTTATTTACAACCGACCTGGCATTGAGCAGCAACAGCCTGAGCCCAGGGTCCGGATTTCCCCCATCACCAGTACTTCGGGCTGAGCTCACGGGGTCGGAGCAAGGGATCGCTTTTAAACAGCGAGCTCTTGTTCCCCGGGAATGGCCTACCCTGTGGCTCCCGCCATATCTGCCTCTCCCCAGCAAGACCGGTATACTTTGGCCCTCTACCACCCCAGAGCCAGCGTCTCCCTCCCCCTCCCCCTCCGCCTCTGCCGCGCCAGGCAGGCTAGCCAGTCCATCCCATTCATTCCACTCAACCACAGCTCCATCCATATCATTAATTTATCCCTCCCACAAAAACCGCCCTTTAAACTAGACAAATTAAAACAATAAACTGTATCTTCGTGGCCCCATGGTGGGGGCCATCTAGATATCTAGGGGGAGCTGTTCTGTAGGGCAGGTGCTTCTGCCCCAGGGCTGTTCCCCTTCCTGGCATCTGGTAAAGTTGTTATCACGCCAGGGTGCTTTCTGAAAGAAGCTGCTTTTTCCTCTTTCCTTTCTTGTCTTTTTCTTCTTTCAAAGTTTGGGGGGGGTGGTTCTTCTGTTCACTTTGGAGTTGATCAGGACTACCACCACCACCCCCGATGCCCCCCAAGGGATAGGGAAGAGAATCAATTCCGCCTTAATTAATTATTAATTATTTAATTAAAACAATAATATTGGGGCCGAGAGTCTTGATTTTAGCTTTGCAAACGGACCTACCAAGCGGTTCCCTAGTCATCGTGCAACATCTTAAGATATTTACAAAACGTATTCACAAACAGGTGCAATTCTGGGATATGTCCAAGGCATCCAGCTCCATTCTTCCCTTTGGTTTGGATGTAACTGCAGGAGGCGCTGTGAAAGGGACCCTTAAGAGTCACGGGGCTCCACCTTTCATCCACCTTCCACGTTGCCTTTCCCCGTAACTGACTTGCAAAGGAAGTTTGGGGAAACATTTTGTATTCAACAGGACTTTGAATAGAGCAGTTGTTTCCAAAGTAAGGGCTAGCAGGTCAATTGTTGTAGAAGATGGTGATTAAGGAGAGGTCAAAGCATCTAGGCACACCTCCAGAAGCAGCCCCAAAGGGAAACCGTGGGAGATCCACCCCTCGCTTGCCGGCATGTGTTCACAAAAAGTTTTGTTTCTGACTCAAGTGTCTTGTTTCAAGTTCAGGAAATTGGATTATGGTTTTGAGTAAGCGTGATCCGGAACATGGGTTGTGAGAGCAATTTAGAACAATCTTAAAATATGGTTTCGTCCAGGCATTTTTTTTTAACTTTGCTTTCCTGCGTGCCGTTTTATGAAGTGCACAAATTTCTGCCTTCTAGAATTAGAAGAATTCTGGTCCAAATCAGGACTGGGTAAGAATGACTGTGGCTCAAAGAGGAGATTTGAGAGCACAGAAGCAGCACTAGACCTAGCTACAACCGGAGAGGGAGAGGATGATAATATTTATATAAAAGCTGGTCATTTGCGAGGTGTGTGTGAATGTGCCCTTCGTAATGTTTTTTTTTAAATAATGTTTTTATTGAATACAAAAAAGAAAAGGATTAAAAACACTGAACATGGTAAACCGTCTTTGACAGACATCTCAGTCCATATTATACATTATTTACATATAACTTATCTTTATACAAACTATACGTTTCTAATCTCTATTTTTTATTTTGTCTCATCATTTGTGACCTGTATCTTTTTTTTCCCCTCCATCTGTAAAATTTGTTCCATATCAAATAAAATTCCGTGTCTTCCTGGTTTTTTAATCTTTTAGTTAACCTATCTAGTTCTGCGCAAAACATAATTTTCTTTATTAGATCTTCCTCACTCGGTATTTCCATTGCTTTCCATTTTTGAGCAAATAGAATGGTGGATGTTCAGCTCCAGTGGCGAAATATTTTGTTGGGTTTTTATTAAGATTACAGATCTTTTCTCCAATGTGTGCCTATGTGCTGAGTTTGGGCACCATCTTTGTGTACCCAGAAAAACTCTGGAAAATCTGAAAGGATTTGCCCTCTCTACTGTTATTTACACAGGCTAATTAGTTTAGCCTGGTCATTAATTATCCGTGGAGGCAATCGATCTGAAGAGGCCTTTGCAACATTGCATTGACTTTGCACGCAACATAGTTTTCTAGTTTTTGGTTATTTGCTGGTTACAGATCCAAAGGAGGATCAGAGACAGTAACAATAAATAGGTGTAGCAATAAATCTAACCTGAATCAAAATTCTTTCCACAATTATTAAAATTCTTCCCACAATAGAAACTTTTGTCATAATTATACGTATCTCCCTATAACCTTTTGGCCTTTAGAGCATCACTTGAAGTCTGTGATAGCAGATGTGCTGCAAGATGGACATCAGAATCCCAACATCTGGAGTCCATTTTAACAGAAACATGGAGGTTGAGAGCTTTGTTCCAAGTCTGCACAAGGCCAAGAATTAAATTTTGTCTTATTACATAAATTTATTCCCAAAAATCAAATTATTCCTTTGGTTTGCCTGTAGTTAGAGGCTTTGAATAGCTACAGTAAGCAGGATGAGTATACAAATCCTACACCCTTTCCATTTACTCAGATGTTTCTGCTGTAGGGAAAGTGCTAAAATAATTTTTTTTTTAACATTATTCAATGATTTTCCCCCCTTGGCGTCCCAACTTCATAATGTATACAGTCTGGATGTCTTCATGGAAAACGAAGTGGTTCTCCCATTAGAGTCTCTTACTACATAAGTTTATTCCCAAAATTGAATTATTGCTTTCATTTGCCAGTAGTTATGGGCTTTGAATAGCTACAGTAAACAGAACGAGTAGACAAATTATACGCCCGTTCCATTTACTCGAATGTTTCTGCTGTAGGTAAAGTGCTAAAATAATAATTTTTTTAACGTTATCCAGTGATTTTTTTTTTTCCCCTTGGCATCCCAACTTCATAACTTATAAAGCCGGGATATATTTGTGGACAAAATAAAGTGGGTTTTTTATTAGGCTGCTCCATGTTTGACAAGAGGACACACTTGAAATAATTTTATTATATTTTATTTATTGTTATTTATTTGTAAAATTTACTGGTGGCCTATCTTACCGCAGGATAACCCTGGGCGGCCTACAATCATAAATCATATTTTACAAAGTGTACACATAAAAAAACAACAACATAGACAAACAGGAGAAACAGAATAAGAGAGATGGTTGGTTTTTTGCAGCTTCAGGACTTCTACGACAACGGGGTCCACGTGTACCGTCCAGTAGTTTCCCTTCCCTTTGGGTTTGTAGGGGTCCCCCAGCATTATTCTGAGGAACTTGTTGGCAGACACGCTGTGCCTGATGGGTCCTTCCATCATTTGCATTGTCTTTGAAGAAAGGGAAGAAAGTTCCACTTTGCCGAGTGATAAATGGAACAAACATACAAATTGTATGCCAATTCCATTTATTCAAATGTTGTTGCCATGACACCTTAGGTGAAATGGTAAAATAAACTTTGACATTTTTTTATTTTAACATTATTCAGTGATTCTCCCCACTGGATCCCAACTTCAAAACTTGTTTTTGTCTCAAGACAGAAATGCAGGAATTAAATTTAAATTTAAAAAGATTAAAAACTTTTAATAAAAACGTAAATTTATGTAGTTCAATCTAGCCATATGCCAGGCTTTAAAACTTAGAAAAACTTATAAAGTCACTTAGGATATCTTTGTGGAAAAGGAATGGGATTTTCCATAAAACTAGTCCATGTTTGACATTCGTATATTTTTATAATGCTGTTCAAATAACAGCTATGGCTATGAGGAGATTATGGCAGGCGATCTGAAGACTAAGCATATAAACGTAAATTAAACTGTCCCCCAGACCTTTAAACACTGCAGAATGAATTTTGATGGAGAGATATTCATTACCTTGAATCTCGCTATTCCCAAAAATGGGATTTATTAAATTATTTGTATAAGGTGAAATTGACACCTGTGTGCATTTTGTTGTAATGCAGTTCAATAATAATTATGGCTATGAGAGGGAAGACAATGTCAGCAGAATTTCTGCAGCAAAGAACAATGGGAAAAGTATAAGAGAAACAAACACCAAGAGACAATGAAATGAATGCTATAATTCTGGAGAGTAAGCATATAAAGATAAATTAAACTGGCTATCGGAGGTAGAGTAGAGTAGAGTAGAGTAGAGTAGAGTTCTTTATTGGCCAAGTGCAATTGAACACACACAAGGACTTTGTTTCTGGTGCAAAAGCTCTTAGCATACACACAAGCAACAAGAGATAAATCATGACTTCCGGTTTGGGTTGCAGTGGCTGTAGGCACACAAAGAGGCTCTCTCTCTCTTCGTTACCTGCTTTTCCTCTGCCGGTAGACCCTTAATCGGGTCGAAAAGTCACCCTGGAGGGGTGACTACCGATGAGGAGGACTCTCATTGATTGCGGGGGGAGGAGGCAGCTCCTTCTGCAGTCCAAGGCAGCTCCTCAGGGCCGACGGAGAGAAAGATCGGCCAGTAACATGGCCAATTATTTAGATGCTCCAGCTGAAAGTCAAAAGAACATCTAAGTGTTAAGAAACCATCGTGAATGATCCCAATGAGATTTTTTTCCTCTCTCCTTCTGCCTAACTACTCTCCTGTCAAAAGCCTTTTGGAATTACTTCCCTGCTTTGAAAAAGCTGCCTTTGTTTATCTAGGGAAAAGAGCTTTCCCTAACAAAGGAAAAAAACTTCTTATTGACTATTTTTACTTTTGGCTACTTGGGGGCCCTGGAAAAATCCTTGTTATAAAACTTTATTATTATATCTTCTAAGCTGGAGAATAGTGTCTTCCTATGTCTCGGACTTACTTTTTTGAAGAGATAAATCTTTATTGTTTGAAAAAACAACAACAACAACTCTATGAGAAACTGGAAAAGAGACTCCATAGCTCTGACTTTGCTAATCTCATTCTTGATGTCTGGAAGAGACCTTCATAGTTTACTAAGGACATCTTGTGAGAAATTTAATTGTAACTGTTTTTTGTTTGTGTTACTATTGAAATGGAGAAATCATACTCACAACTCAACTGTAAACTCATATTGGAAAAAAATTATGAAGCTACTGAGGAAATATGTTCCCAAATAAGAGAGAACTGCAGAAATAATAAACAGAAATTTTACTGTGAATTTACAAACTGATCTTCAGACTCTACTTGATCATTCTACAGACCAAAAAGCAACAGAAGAAGAATTAATTTACATACAACCTATGGAGACTTTGGATGACAAAAGTGATTGTAACTAAACTATCTACAATTGCAAAACTAACAGAAATGGACTTGAAATTACAACTGTTGCAGAATTATGACAACCTTGATAATCAACTATTAATTATACAATTGGACATGATTGTTTTATCCAGCAGACAGGAACCAGGCATCAAAAACAGAGGATGGGAGGTCTTTTACTGACCCAAATGATATTACAAGCAATAATGGGAGATCTATTTGCTGAAATAGAGGCTTTGTTATGGAAGCCTGCTTGGCATAGGAAGAAAGCCAGAATAAGACTAAAAAGAGAAACTTAAAATTATATGTAATGGATTAAAAAGGTTTTGAGAAATATGGACTGATTTAAGAATTAAGATTTAGAGTTGAAATTTGTGATTATTAGAATATATATGTTAAACAAAGTAAGAATGTATTTTCTTGAATAATATGTTTATTTGTATGAAAATTATTTCATAATGGAATGAGAATAAGAATATGAAAGAGGCTTTTAGAAACTCAGATAGCTATAACAACTAATTGAGTGTGTTAAGTTAGTAAGATGATGTTTTGTGTAATAATAGGTGTGTTCTTTTTTTAGATATGATAATTATTTGAATGAGATTTAAATGCTATTTGAAGTAATAAGAGAGATCTGATTTGATTTGATTTTGATTTTATTAGACTTATATGCCGCCCATCTCCCAAGACTCAGGGCGGCTCACAACAAAAATACAAGTATAACATAAAATCAATTAAAACTTACTTTACTTTACTTTATTTTGACTTATATGCCGCCCTTCTTCTCAGACTCAGGGCGGCTTACAGCAAATAATACAAGTACAAAATATAAATTAGTTAAAATAATAATATACAATATAAAAAACAATAAAACTATACCCACTCATACAACATACAGTCCCAATCAAAGGCCCAGGGGCAGAGCGCAGCTCACAAGCCCCAAGCCTGTCTGCATAGATGTGTTTTTAAAAGTTTTCGGAAAGCTAGGAGGAAGGAGCAGTATGAACCTCTGAGGGAAGTTGGTTCCAGAGGGCTGGGGCAGCGACGGAGAAGGCCCTTGCCCTAGGTCCCGCCAAACGGCATTGTCCAACAGACGGGATCCATAGGAGGCCAACCCTATGTGCCCTAACCGGTCGCTGGGATTCATGAGGCAGAAGACGGTCCCGCAGGTATCCTGGCCCATTGCCCTATATAGGTCATAACCAACACTTTGAATTGTGTTTGGAGACCAATTGGCAGCCAGTGCAGCTCACGGAGGGCTGGAGTGACATGAGCATGTCTTGGGAGACCAAAGACGGCTCGCGCGGCCGCATTATGAACCACCTGCAGTATCCGGACATTCTTCAGAGGTTGCCCCATGTAGAGAGCATTACAGTAGTCGAATCTCGAGGTGACAAGGGCATGGGTGACTGTGAGGAGTGATTCCCGGTCCAAATAGGGCCGCAACTGACGCACCAGGTGAACCTGGGTGAATGCCCCCCTCACCACAGCCGAAAGATGGTATTCTAAACTTAGCTGTGGATTGAGGAGGACACCCAAGTTGCAAACCCTCTCCGATGGGGACAAGACTTCCCCGCCCAGGGTGATGGACAGACAGATTGAATTGTCTTTGGGAGGCAAAACCCACAGCCTCTCCGTCTTGTCGGGATTGAGTCTGAGCCTGTTGGCACCCATCCAAACCCTAACAGCCTCCAGACATCGGCACATCACTTCCGCTGCTTCACTGAAGTGACACGGGGTAGAGATGTAAAGCTGGGTATCATCAGCGTACTGATGATAACTCACCCCGTGTCGTCGGATGATCTCACCCAGGGGTTTCATGTAAATATTAAACAGCAGAGGGGAGAGGACCGATCCCTGAGAGACCCCACAAGGGAGGAACCTAGGGGTCGAGCTCTGACCCCCTGCCCACACCGACTACGACCAACCAGTGAGGTAGGAGGTGAACCACTGCAAAACAGTGCCCCCAACTCCCAACCCCTCCAGCCATTGCAGAAGGATACCATGGTCGATGGTATCGAAAGCCGCTGAGAGGTCAAGTAGCACCAGGATAGTGAAATATCCCCTATCCCGGGCCCGCCAGAGATCATCCGTCAGCGCGACCAAAGCAGTTTCCGTGCAGTAGCCGGGCCTGAATCCTGACTGCTGAGGGCCCAGATAATCGGCCTCATCCAAGGACCGTTGGCGCTTGAGTGACACCACCTTCTCAACAACCTTCCCTATAAAGGGAAGATTGGAGACAGGACAATAGTTGTTTAACACAGATGGGTCCAGGGAAGGCTTCTTGAGGAGGGGGCGCACAATTGCCTCCTTGCTGGGAGCCAGGAAGGACCCCTCCCTCAAAGAAGCATTGACAATCTCCTGAACCCAGCCCCGCATCACCTCCCTGGTGGCCGAAACCAGCCAGGAGGGGCACGGGTCCAATAAACAGGTGGCGGAACTCACAGCTCCCATGGCCTTGTCCACTTCATCGGGTGCTACCAGGTCAAACTCCTCCCACACAACAGGATCAAGACAAGTCTCTGTCATCTCGACTGACTCATTGTCAGCCGACACTGCATTCCAATTGGAGTCAAGGTCCATCCGAATCTGAGCAATTTTATCCGTGAAAAACTTATTAAAATCCTCAGCACTACCCTGCAAGGGTGCATCAACCCCCCCCCTGATTAAGGAGGGAGCGAGTCACCCTAAACAGGGCGGCTGGGCGGGATTCCGCAGATGTGATCAAGGCGGAATGATACGCGCATCTTGCCGCCTTGAGCGCCACCTGATAAGTCTTAATATAAGATCTTAATAGTGTTCGGTCATATACAGATTTACTTTTCCTCCATCGCTTCTCTAGGCGTCTCTTCTGGCGCTTCATCCTCCTGAGTTCCTCAGTAAACCAAGGAGATCTCCTGGGTCTGCTACCACAGAGAGGTCGCAGCGGCGCGATCCGGTCAAGAGCCCCCTTCGCAGCCATATTCCAGGCCGTAACCAAGGACTGCCGAACTGTGAATGAGAGAATCCGGTATTACCCCAAGCATCCTCTGAAAACTCTCTGGGTCCATCAGATGCCTGGGGCGGAACCACCTAATCGTATTTCTCCCTGAAACAAAGCGTTAACAACAGCCTGGACCCAGCTCCGTGTCACCTCCCTGCTAGCCAAAACCAGCCAGGAGGGACACGGGTCCAATAAGCAGGTGGCAGAACTCACAGCTCCAATGGCCTTGTCCACATCATCAGGAGTTACCAGGTCAAACTCATCCCATTCAACCAGACTAAGACGGGCCTCTGTCATCTCGACTGACTCATTGTCAGCCGACACTGCATTCCAATTGGAGTCCAAGTCAGCCGGGATCTGAGCGACCTTGTCTGTGAAAAAGATGTTAAATTCCTCGGCGTTGCCATGCAAAGGTTCCTCCCTCCCTCTCCATATCAAGGAGAGAACGAGTCACCTTAAACAGGGCAGCCAGGCAGGATTCTGCAGATGCGATCAATGCGGAAAGATAATAAGATCTTGCCATAGTGATCGCTTCCAAATAGGTCTTAATATAAGCTCTCAATTTGGTTCGATCAGATTTGGATCTGCTTTCCCTCCATTGCTTCTCTAAACGTCTCTTCTGGCACTTCATCCCCCTGAGTTCCTCGGTAAACCAAGGAGATCTCCTGAGTCTGCTACCACAGAGAGGTCACAATGGTGCAATCCGGTCTAGAGCCCCCGTAGTGGCCATATTCCAGGCCATCACTGGGGACTCCGCCGAACTGTGTATGAGCGAATCCGGCAATTCCCCAAGCGCCCTTTGAAATCCCATAGGGTCCATCAGGCATCTGGGGTGGAACCATTTAATCGGTTCCGCCTCCCTGCGGGGGAGGAAAGGTGTCATAAACAAAAGCCGCAGCAGAAAATGATCTGTCCATGACATAGGCAACACTTCTAAGCCCCTTAACTCCAGATCATACCTCAACTGCTCCGAGAGGAAAACCAGGTCAGGTGTGTGTTCCCCCGCATGGGTTGGGCCCTCAATTACTTGTGTCAGGTCCATGGTTGCCATGGTAGCCATGAACTCCCACGCTAACTCAGAGGACTCACCGAGTGAGGGCACATTGAAGTCCCCCAAGACTATAAGTCTGGGGAACTCAACTGCCAACCCGGCTACCTCCTCGAGTAGGGTGGGCAGGGCTGTTGAAACGCAGCTGGGAGGCAGGTACGTAAGCAACAAGCCCACCTGTACACCTAGGTCCAACCTCATAAGGAGGGACTCACAATCTGATATCTCGGTAGCAGAGAGTCTGCGCAGTCCGAGTGACTCCTTAGCTATAATCGCCACTCATCCCCCCCTTCCCTGGGGTCGCGGCTGATGCCATACCTGAAATCCAACTGGGCACATCTCAGAGAGGGGAACTCCTCCCTCTGGGGCCAGCCATGTCTCAGTCACACATGCCAGGTCGGCCTCCTCATCCAGAACTAAGTCCCGGATGAGGAGAGCCTTATTTACCACTGACCTGGCATTGAGCAGCACCAGCCTGAGTCCAGGGTCCAGATTTTGCTCATTACCAGTACCCCGGGAGAGGTTCAGGGCGCCAGAACAAGAAATCGCTTTCAAGCAGCGAGGCCTTGTTCCCCGAGAGTGGCCTACCCCAGGCCTCCCGCCGTATCTGCCTCTTCCCCATAAGACCGGTATAGACTGGCCCTCTGATCCCTCTGAGTAAGGCTCCTCCACTTCTCTAGCTTCCATAGATGCAGACAGGTCGGCCCTTCCATCCATCCAATGTATACATTCATTCATCCATTCAACCCAATTCATTCCACAATCAATACTTCTTATATCGTCCATAATTAAAAATTAAAAATTAAGACAGTATTAAAACATTCCAATTAATTAAAAAATTTAAATATAAAATTTAAATAGATAAAGATTAAAAAATTTAAAACAGGCATATAGGTATATTTGCTCTCTTCTTGCTTTGGCTGGGAAGGGGGCTGGGGGCTGCGGGGAGAGGGCTGGAAAGTCCATCACTCTACACTGAGCCAGACAATCATCAGCTCTGTAGGGTTTTTCTGTGAAACACCCCCCCTTCCTTGCAGAAAAAAGGAAAGAGAAAGCCAGATGTATAGGTGTCATTGTTTCTCCATTAGAAAAGGAGACACACGTGAAGAGGCCACTCATATTAGAAAGAAACATAGTTAATGCTGGGTAACGGTCCGAGTAACCGCCATACATCCAGGTTCAAATTAACCCTTATTGAATAAGCCACTCTTGAGGAGAAAAAGTGTCGAAAGAAAGACCTGAGCGTTTGTAAATGGAGACCTGGCTTGTGGAAAAAGCCCGGGCGAAAGTGTCTCCAGAAAACAAAGGGGGTGGTCCCATCGAAGAGGGGGGGAATTCGCCACCCCGGGTGCAGCTTGAGAAGCCGCCTTAGGCTTTACTACTTCTCAGGTTCCTCCGCCTGGCCCAGATTCACCAGCTGTGGTTATCGCGCCTTACTTGCCGGCTCTGGCTCCGCCACAACCCAAATGGCTCCGCCGAAAGCTGGGGTCCTCCTCCTGGGATGCGGGGCCTCACCGCAGATCTCCCAGCTCTTCTTCTCCAATGCAAAAAGAGAGAAAGGCGCCCACCTCCCGGCCGAAAGTCCCTCCGTTTGCCAGTTATCTTTCCGGAGATAGTGGACACCCATGTCTTGTGCCTTTTCTTATCTCAAAGCTCTCAGTATAACCTCCATTATCACTTTTGCTGTCTGGTTACTATATATTGTTTTTATCATATTTGTAAAGTTCTTTCCAAAATCCATTATTTGTAATTGTTGAACCATAAATTGCCAAGAAACATTATCAAATGCTTTTTGGGCATCCAAAAACACTAATGCTAATTGTTTTCCTGGGTGTAATTCATAATATTCTAATACGTCCATTATCACCCTTAAATTATTTTTGATTTGTCTCTTCGGTAAAAAGTTTTGATCTGGATGTATAAACTCAACTAAGTATCTTTTCAGTCTCTCTGCCATTTCTATTTATTTATTTATTTATTTATTGGACTTGTATGCCGCTCCTCTCCAGGGACTCGGAGCGGCTTACAACATATACAAAACATCAAAGAATCTAAGTCCAATCAAAATATTAAAAATAGACACCCAACACACGTACAACTTTCAAACAGCGATCCACAATCATCCCCAGGCCTGCCGGCAAAGATAGGTTTTAAGATTCTTTCGGAAGGCCGGGAGAGTGGGAGAAGCGTGGACTTCAAGGGGCAGTAGGTTCCAGAGGGTGGGCGCCACAACAGAGAAGGCCCTCCCCCTAGGACCCGCCAGACGACATTGTTTCGCTGACGGGACCCGGAGGAGGCCGACCCTGTGCACTCTCACTGGTCGTAGGGAAGTATGTGGCAGAAGACAGTCCCGTAAGTATCCTGGTCCAATGCCATAAAGGGCTTTATCGGTAATAACCAACACTTTGAATTGCGCTCGGAGACCGATTGGCAACCAATGCAGCATGCGGAGAGTTGGCGAAATGTGAGCACAACGAGGAAGGCCCACAATTACTCGCGCAGCTGCATTTTAATTTAATTTAATTTAATTTTTCAGACTTATATGCTGCTCCTCTCCGAAGACTCGGAGCGGCTTACAACATAAATAAAACAATATTTCAAAAACTAAGTCCAAAACTAAAAACATTAAAAATAACACCCGAGACACATTCATCATTCATTCAACGAGTGAATGCACTAATTGTAGTCTCCGAACACTCTTCAAGGGTAGCCCCATGTAGAGAGCATTGCAGTAGTCGATCCTCGAGGTGACAAGGGCATGTGTGACTGTGAGGAGAGACTCCCGATCCAAATAAGGGCGCAACTGGTGCACCAGGCGAACCTGGGCAAATGCCCCCCTCGCCACAGCCAATAAATGATGTTCCAATGTCAGCTGTGGATCGAGGAGGACTCCCAAGTTGCGCACCTTCTCCGCAGGGTTTATGGATTCACTCCCCAGGGTAATGGAAGGACAGATTAAAGTGTCCTTGGGAGGCATCACCCACAGCCACTCTGTCTTGTCAGGGTTAAGCCTTAATCTGTTAACGCCCATCCAGACCCTCACAGCCTCCAGACACCGGCACATCACCTCAACCGCTTCACTGATTTGGCCAGGAGTGGAGATGTACAGCTGAGTATCATCAGCGTACTGGTGGTATCTCACTCAATGCCAGTGGATGATCTCACCCAGTGGCTTCATGTAAATGTTAAAGAGTAGGGGGGAGAGAACCGACCCCTGAGGCACCCCACACAGGAGTGTTTGCAGGAATTCCGTGTTAACAAAATTCAGACGAGACGAGTTTCAGAGTTAGAAAAATAAAGTTCTGTTTATTGTTCAAAACGGTTTGCAAAGCGTGGTGGAACCCTTACCAAGCACCTCACGGTTACAAGGAAGAGCCACACCCTTACAGAAGCATTAGCAGAATTTATAGTTAGTTTACATCCCACCCCCCCTTTTCATACATCACTAAACTACGTGTTCCAATCATATCTTGCTATTACAACTATTTCCTTATATGGCTATTTCTACTTCCTTCCTCATAGCTACTGTGCCCATTTTCTATTGGCTAAATTCTACTTCCTTGTTCTATGCATAGTCATGCACATTGCTAAGTCATGCACATTGCTAAGCATGGTCATGGGTCATGGAAAATTTTAAACCTTTTGAAAATACTCCACTCAATCCCCCATTTTTTTATTTGGCAATTTGTTTAATATTTTTCTGAATTTCAATCAATCTTCCTTTTTCTACTATACTTTCTTTCATTGGCCCAATTGTTTCCATACCTTCCAGTAACTGAATCTGATCCTCTATTTCTTTTAATACCATCATTGATTTTATAGATGTCTGGGTTTTCATCATTCCTTCTATTGAACTTTGAACAATGCTCCGTATTACCGGAATTAAACAGGGTAACATCATTAATCCAATAATCGTTATACATCCCATAAATAAGGCTTGTTTCCAATTGGCAACTATTCCTCCTAAGAAACCTTCTTTATCTAATAATCCATGCCATGTTTGTACTGGTACGTGGGCTATTTTAATCATTTCTGTGGTGATTTGTTCTACTACTGTTCCAGATCCATCTATTTGTATACAACAATTTGCTAGATTAAACTTTCCACAGACACCTCCTTCTTTAGCTAACAAATAGTCTAAAGCGAGTCGGTTCTGCATAATATATGTTCTAGATAATACACTTTCCTTAGCTAATTTAGTTAAAGCTCGAGCAGTTTGGTTAGTAATTATTTCTACTACAGCCTGTAGGCGTATTATACAATTTAGCATATATATAGGAGTTCTGTAACCCCAACTTCCATCCTGTGCCCAAGTTGCAGGACCATATTCACAAATAATTCGTTCAGGTGGCCATTCATCATATTTCCATTTCCTCTGAAGACATGAAAAGTCATTAATCTCTCTTCTAACAATTCTTCCTACACTCTCATATACCGGAATACCCAACAATTGTTTCCTTTGTATTGGCAGAAGGAAAAATGAGGGTTGGGTCACTCCTAAAATGCAAGATCCAAACCATCCGGCAGGAAGAATATTATATGCAAATGCTCCACAAATCCAATATAATCCATCGGGAGTGATCCATTGTAAAGTATCATTCTCTGGATCTTTTAGAAAAGATAATTGCTCAATTTGGGATAACGAGTTGTTTTTAGGCTGGGTTTCATTAATTTGGGATGTCCAAGTGTTATTTTCCCATTCATTCAAACACCGCATATATCCCATTGGTCTTGTTCTACCACTATTATTTGCCCTGGTATAACATACATTTCCAACCAAATTAATAGATAATCTCCAGGTCTCATTGAAATGAATTTTATACGTAAAATTCTTGTTCCATTGTTGTATTTCAGTATAGTTTGCTTCCCTAGCATGCCATGGCCATTCATCCCCCATATTTGTCCCACCGCAAACAAAACAATTCTTTAATATTAATTTGTTAGCCACTTCCTGTGCCAATTCAATAAACATATTTTTGGCCTTGGGAGGAACAGGGAGTTGATTTATCTTTGTAATCTCCTCTTCACTTTAACACTTTAACAGGTTGATTGCTTAATTTAGTGGATTTTACTTGTATAATTATATATCCATAAGGATCCTTTCCTGTTCCATCAATTCCTATACCAAAATAATAATATTGAGTAGATGAGGTCTGAAGAACTGATGTTTCTAGACATATCGGTGTGCATTGTCCCGATGAACAATCTGTAGATACTGAACCCATGGATATGTTAAATCCTGTTGGCCCCTTACTCCATTTCTTTGGCTCTTTCTCTGTATACCAATATGTGTGGCTAGGAGCAAAGGCAACGTGGCCAGTGCTTGCTTGGGGTGTTATCATTTGAAACAAATATTTCTTTTCTTTTACATAGTCCCTTTCCCACTGATAACTTCCGCAGCTTACTCCATACTCATCATTATGACCTTGTCCTATGCTTATTGCTTTACAAGTATCAAAGCAAACAGATATTTTCTGTTTTCCCCTTGTCTGATTATGGGCTATATAACCACCTTGGCTTTGGGCATGTGTAAATAATGTTTGTATTTCTTCTGTTCCCCCTTTATATCCATATATATATATGCTTCCAGTTATGGGTCCCACTGCTTTGGGTTCATAACATTGAATTCCCTGTTTTTTATAACATCTGGAATATTGTGTTTGGTTTGAGATGCAAGGTTCTATTCTTGTATTATTGCATTCTGGCTTATAAGTATAATATAACAAAGTTTCCACTATTCTGGTCCCTTGTTTAGTTTTCTGAATACATTCTTTGCAATTCACTTGAGATCCAGTAATCTTAGTATTTCTCATTCTTCTGGCTGTTTCGCTTTGTCCAACACACAGGTCTGCAGCAGTTCCTAGAAGCAGGAAGAGAATCAAAACATTCATTGTCTTTTAAATATCACTTTTAGAGGGTTTCCAGAAACTGGAATTACATGCCACTCAGCCGTTGGTTTCTTCGCTCGAGTATAATGGGTCCAGCCTTTCTCTTTGGTCCTTATCGCTGTGTCCGTTACCAACAGCACCAAGAAAGGGCCTTCCCAATTGAGTTTCAAAGTCTCTCTTCTCCAAGTCTTTATCCACACCTCGTCTCCCACTTCAATGAAGCTCAACGGAGGTGTCTGTACAAGATAGCCAGTTTTTCTGAAAGAATCAAAAGTCTGGGACAGTATTTGCAAGTACTGAATTAACCCTTTATCTTTACTGGGTAATTGTCCAATTTGTATGTTCCCACCCCTCAAAGGGATGCCAAACATCATTTCATATGGTGTTATTCCCACATCCCTTCTAGGTTGAGTCCTTAACCTGAATAAAGCTAGTGGCAAAGTCTTTATCCAATTCAATCCAGTTTCCAAATATAATTTTGTTTACCTTGGTCGCTATCAATTCTTTGTACAATTCCATATCTGGGGATAACGTGCTCTAATAAAATTCTTACAACAGTTCTAGCAGTTTCGTCAAAACAAGGATATGCTTTTACCCATCCAGTTAAGTGATCTACTATAACTAACAAATACTTATATCTGCCTACTTGAGGCATTTCAGTAAAATCAATCTGCACATTTTGGAAAGGATACAACGCTAGAGGTCGCCCTCCTCTCAATTGCTCTTTTACATGATTTTTATTTGTTCTCTGGCAAATGACACATTTCTGTGTTACTTGTTTAGCAGCAGTGTAAATCTTCAAGCCAGCATATGTTTTTAAGACCTCATCTATCAAAGCTTGCGTTCCCCAATGACTCCCTTCATGTAGTCTTTCCATTATTTGTCTCCTAGCCATTCCTTTTGTCCGTGTTTACAAATACATTGCTTAGTAAAGAGCCAACAAAGGAGCGCTCACCAAACTCTGCTTGAGTTTGTTTGCATACAAATCTTTATTCAAAACAACATAGCTCATTTATAATCCCAAAATTTTTCTCAACTCCTTCATTTTAAACAAGGGTTGAATTACAATTCCTTCAATTCTCTTAGATATTATGTTTTATCAGTGTGTCCTGCACACAGACATAAAAACAAACAAATAAATAAATAAATAAAACAACGCCCCCTTCTTCCTTCTCTCTCTCTCTCTCTCTCTCTCTCGCTCGCTCTTAAAGCAATACAGCCAGCTAAAAACGAAAGAGGGGGGGAAAGGGGGAAGAAGTTTTGCAAAAATCCTTCACATGCATTTCTCTCACACATCCTCCATGGAACTCTTCTCAGGCAAACACTCGCCACCGCTTCTCAATTGACCCCTAAAACAATAAAATCTGCCATTCACAACTTCTTCCACAGTCTGGGATGGGGAAGAAACTCACTCACAAACACACACTCGCTCACTCCCCCAACCTCCACAGTTTTCATGATTCCCAGTTTCTTCCAGCAATCTCACATTGCAGGCAACTAAATTCCTGCCTTTCAGGTATCATACACACACACACACACACACTTGCACATCAGCATATTCACACATTCACTTCCATTCAAACTACTTGTATAAACAACTTCACATACAGATATTTCATTTCATACTTTCTCTTGATAAATCAATAACTATTGGTCCTTCATTCCACATTCAAAGCTCTCCCTATTCTGGTATCCACCTTGAAATCCTCTTTCTCTGCTCCCATTACATACTGGTTCCTTTCATCCCTCCTATATTTTGTCTCAAAGGGACCCTGCTTATCCCCACACTCTTTTCTAGGAGGTTTTTCCTGCTTCATCACTTGCTGTACTATTGCTACCATCGTCTTACTTTTCTGCCTTACTTTCTCTGTATCCCTCTGAACATACACTTTCCTCTCTGTAATTTTCTTTTAATGGCAACATCTGTTCCCCGGCATGCCATAGACCCGGAACCCAGATGATGGCATAGTCCAATTCATTGTTTAAACTTTTGCATTTCTTCTTTTTAACATATGTATATAAATTGTGACATTGAAAATAATCATTTGACCCATTCCTTGGCCATTTTACGTTATCATCCTCCCACCAAATAAAACAACAAAGGTTAACCATATCTTCTTTGTTTAATCCTAACTTCAAAATCTCTCGATTGTAGGGTGGCGAACCCCATCCGGCCAATAATTTACCCAAAGGGCCATTAGGATCAATTTTGAGTTTAGGATTTTTACGGATCCATTTTACACACTTCTTCCCTGAATCTTTTGAATTAGTGTTACCTCCCATCTGTCCCACAGGTGGGGTTTGAGTATGTTCCTGTGTTCCCCCCGGTGGCCCCTCTAATCACACAGCACCGTCTTTTGAATTACTTCCCAAGTATTCCCCTCACTCACACCGTCCTGCAGATCTCCCCGAGATCCCTCAAAAGGACTTCCACCCGGCACCGCCACCAGTTCTCACATTCACTACTCTATCTGACCGCCCTGGATCTTGTGTTCTGTACTCACCAGGGTCCGTGTACGGATGTTACCCGGTCTTTCTCAGACGTCTCGTTTTCATCCACTTTATAATTCAACTCCTATTAGTCGTCTATTTATGCTTTTAATGGGCATTCAAGAGCCGTTAAGGCCTCTGGGTGGTTCCCCTCCATTCAAAACGGAACGGGGTGCACCTGAGGGGGACCCCTCAGAGTCCAGAAGCGGATTGAATCCCAGCGGTGCCTCCAATTTGTTTGCAGGATTTCTGTGTTAACGAAATTCAGACAAGACGAGTTTCGGAGTTAGAAAAATAAAGTTCTGTTTATTGTTTAAAACGGTTTGCAAAGCGTGGTGGAACCCTTACCAAGCACCTCACGGTTACAAGGAAGAGCCACACCCTTACAGAAGCGTTAGCAGAATTTATAGTTAGTTTACATCCCACCCCCCCTTTCCATAGATCACTAAACTACGTGTTCCAATCATATCTTGCTATTACAACTATTTCCTTATATGGCTATTTCTACTTCCTTCCTCATAGCTACTGTGCCCATTTTCTATTGGCTAAATTCTACTTCCTTGTTCTATGCATAGTCATGCACATTGCTAAGTCATGCACATTGCTAAGCATGGTCATGGGTCATGGAAAATTTTAAACCTTTTGAAAATACTCCACTCAGGAGTAACCTAGAGGTGGACGTCTGACCCCCCACAAACACCGACTGCAACCGATCAGAGAGATAGGAGGAGAACCACTGTAATACGGTGCCCCCCACTCCCAATCCCTCCAGCTGGCGCAGAAGGATACCATGGTCGATGGTATCGAACACCGCTGAGAGGTCAAGAAGCACCAAGACAGAGGACTGACCTCTATCCATATGTTTTGTAGTAATGTGTCTTCTTTATTTTCTTTAAAGAAGAATTCCATTTCTCTTTTCGCCAAGTCTACGAATTCTTTATCTTTTAGTATAGATTGATTTAAAATCCATCTTGGTTTTTTTTGTATTCCACAAAGGAACCTTTCTCAACAGGCTTGTGGCTAGGAAATCCTGTAATAAACTTTGGTGGCTCCTTCCACTGACCTACTAACATGATATAGCTAACTAGCTAAAACTACATTTCCCATAAGCCATCTCTTAAGGAGACAGCACTTAACCCAATAAATGCCAAACATTCTTACGTACAGATCTACTTGTTCTAGTGAGGGTTATGTAGCATTACACGATCCAGAACATACTTAGTACATGTCTAGTATGAAGCTCCCCCATTAGGACCCCAAGCCATATGGGAAGTCAGAAGTGAAGACTAGCCCTCCGCAGGCTTCTTCAATCTCGGGTGGGTCAGTCACGGGAGCCGAATGGTAGAGATGAAGGCATGAGGCAAGTCAGGCTTCTCTCTGGAGTGTCAGACATCGTATGTAGTCCGTGCACACCATTTATTGAGGTTACATCAAACAGTGTAATAAATCCGGTCACATACAAGGAAGTTTTAGTCCGGCACTTTAACAATCACATAATGATACATAGCATAATATATTTCTTTCATCAATGGTCATTTCCTCTACTATCTATTCTTGCTTTTCCTGCTCAGTCAAGAGGTCAGGATATTCTCATAATTACAGGATAATATATTTCCTACATGTAACTATAAACTAACACCATTTCTGCTTCCATTTTTGCCTCTGTCAAGAGGTCTGTAAGCCCTCACGATGTTATCTCGGGCTATTTAGCGTTTGTCCCTGATCGTCCTGTTATCTAACAGCAATTATCTCAAGCATAGCCTGAAGGTTTGTTTGCCTATGTGTTAGCCAGCAATTAGGGAACATTCTTTGATCTAACCTTTGTTCTGATAACAAATGTTTCCTTTATAGCCTGAAGGTTTCTATGTCAGCCGGTAATTAGGAAGCCTTTAAGCACAGCCAAAAGGTCCCTGTGTTAGAAGCTTTAGTCAAGGTCACCATTTGAAGACTAGCCCTCCGCAGGCTTCTTCAATCTTGATGGGTTCTTCACGATAGCCGGGTTAAGGAGAGACATGCTACCAGGCACATTTCTCGGGGTGAAGCAACTACAGACAAAAGGCTGCCTCCCCTTTTATTACCTGTTACAGTGGGCAGTTGCACAATGCATCACATGGTTACAAACAGCCAATGACAAAGTTATACCCGTAGCCAATAGCAGTGTTACACTGGCAAAGTTACATCTGTGGCCAATGGATTCAAATCTTGGTACAACGTTCCTCAACCTATTAGCCCCTCCTTCATTTCTTGTTGTTCCAAAACCGCATGGTCAAGCCACATGGCCTTTGTTCCTTTGTTCCAAGCCTCATGGCGACTTGCTAGGGTGCGTTACAACAAGAAGGGTGGGGGCAATTTCACCTCAAGGAGTAGGATATTCCACCTCAAACTGTCAGAAAACGACCAGTCGTAAGTTGAGGTCCGCTGGAATTTTGTGGGCTTTCCATTCCTTGGGTTTTCCCATCAAAATATGGAGCAGAGCTGAACAATGAAAGTCCGGTAGTTCCCATTAGAATCCTTCCTTAGCCTTACACAGCACCAGAATATTAACTTGAGACCCTGGAGGTCAGCCTTGAAGTCTTATCTCTGCACATCTGGCCATCCTGAATGGTCATCTCAGAGTAGTGGGCCTGCGTGGTCAGAAAAGTCAAGATGGTGTCCATCCCAATGCTATTGTACACCTTCTTGCTTTTTATGAGCATCTCGGCCACCTTTGATCTGTATCCTGCAGAAACCCCATCTTCAATTATTTTCTTTATTTCTGCAGGACCTCTTGCTAGATTTCTGCAACTTTAAATCGGCATTTGAATTAATTATTAATTATTTTCTGCAGTTTTTAACAGCTTTTAAAAAAAACACAGGGGTGAGAAGTGACTAATTCATCAAATTAATCCAGTATAATGTGTTAAAAAGAATTTTCCGGGTCCCTTTTCCGAACCGGGGTGTCGCAAATGAGATGCAAAGCATGCTGGTGATGGGGAGGAAGGGATCCGTTTACTCTCAAAAGCAAAGCGGTTCACTCTTTGGGGTCGGCCACAGAGGATAAAGTGCTGTGTTGCCCTGCTATACACACAAACACATACACAAACACACAGACGTACAGAAAGAGTTCTACAGGTATTTATTCAACACCCCCCCCAAATAAAACAGGTCCTCAGAAAGCACATCTGTTGTGTAGGTCCAGATTCCATGCTCAGTACGGCAAGAGTCACTGGGTAGCTGAGTCCAATGGGCACACAAAGTCCAGGAAACCAGGCCATGAGTCGAATGGGTCAGGATACACAGCATGAACACACAAGGCAAGGAACTGGGCATGTTGCTCCAGTAACGCTCAAGTCCTCAGAGCAGGATTAAACTTTAAACTTTATTCAAGCTTATATGCCGCCCTTCTCCTAGGACCCAGGGTGGCTTACAATAACAATACAATAAAAATTAATTACATTCATACAGCATACAATCACAGTCAACACGCAGTCGCTGATGGAGGGACATTCCTAGGCCCAGGGGCAGAGTGCAGTTCATACGCCCCAAGCCTGTCGGCATAAATGCGTCTTCAACAGTTTCCAGAAAGCTAGGAGGGAGGGAGCAGTACGAACCTCTGTGGGAAGCTGGTTCCAAAGGGCTGGGGCAGCAACGGAGAAGGCCCTTGCCCTAGGCCCCGCCAGATGACATTGCCTAACAGACGGGACTCGTAGGAGGCCAACCCTATGTGCCCTAACCGGTCGCTTGGATTCATGAGGCAGAAGACAGTCCCGCAAGTATCCTGGTCCATTGCCATAAAGTAGACACTGCTGGTGTAGCCCTTCATGAGAGGTGAAGTTGCCTCCTCGCGTATAGTCTAGCTGACTGACGACGTGCCTGCCTCCTGTCTGCTGTACGTATCCTTGGATCGGGAGGCGGTGTGAGCTCCAGTTCCTCCTCACTGCTAACAGGTGGCAGATGCTCCCGGTCCTTGCCTGGATCCTCCTAGCCAACGTGCTGCACTTGCAGCTTGCCTCGCTCAGTGTCAGCCTGTCGCTCATCCGAGGGACACAGCTGAGGCTGTCCATCAGGCTAGCACTCTCTGGACTCTGATCCTGATCATCCCTTGGCTCCATACTTCCTTCTGCTGACTCAAACTCACCCTCCTCCTCCGAATTTGGGTCTGGAGAGGGATCCGGGGCAAGATCCATGACTTGGAACAAGGTTTTAAAGGGGAATTGGTTCTTTGTGTTTAAGGTTGTGCATGTCACGGTTTGTGCGTGAGGTGGGTGTGAACGTGCTCATTCTGGGGCGTCACCTTTGGCCAGGGAACAACAACATCCTTCTTTTCCACAACTGTATTTATTTATTTATTTATTTATTAAATTTCTATACCGCCCCTCTCCCGTAGGACTCGGGGCGGTTTACAACCCAATAAAAACATATAAAACAATAAATATTTAAAATTAAATTAAATAAATACAAGGCTGTTACTAAAAACCTGTTAAATAACCCAATTCTAAAACCCGAACAGCCTTGTTTAAAAATTTAAAACCCGAGGAGATCTAGGCCAGGCCGGCTTGATTAAAGAGATGAGTCTTCAACTCTCTTCTGAAGGTGCGGAGATCATGACACGTCCGGAGTTCAGGGGGGAACTCGTTCCACATCGTCGGTGCCCCCACAGAAAAGGCTCTCCCCCTGGGTGCCACCAGCCGACACTGCTTAGCCGATGGCACCCTGAGGAGGCCCTCTCTGTGGGAGCGAACTGGTCGATGGGAAGTATTTACTGGCAGAAGGCGGTCTTGTAAATAACTGGGTCCTATGCCATGGAGCGCTTTAAAAGTGGTAACCAGTACCTTGAAGCGCACCCGGAAAGCCACTGGCAACCAGTGCAGCTCGCGCAGGATGGGGGCCATTCGTGCCCGCCAGGGTGCCCCCACTACCACCCATGCGGCCGCATTCTGTGCCAGTTGAAGCCTCCGCGTGCACTTCAAGGGGAGCCCCATGTAGAGAGCATTACAATAGTCCAGTCTGGAAGTGACGAAGGCATGGGTGACCGTGCGTAGCGCGTCCTTATCTAGGAAGGGGTGCAACTGGCGTACCAGACAAATCTGGTAAAACATCCTCCCGGCCACGGCCGTCAGATGGTCCTCAAGGGACAGCCGTGAATCTAGGAGGACTCCCAAGTTGCGAGCCCTTCCCGTGGGCGCCACTGACTCGCCCCCGATGGACAGCGATGGAGTCAGCTGGTTGTACCGGGACAACGGTAACCACAGCCATTGGGTCTTGGAGGGGTTGTGCTTGAGACCGTTCTTCCCCATCCAGATCCACACGGCCTCCAGGCACTGGGTCAGCACGTCAAGAGCTTCATTTGGGTGGTTCGGGGTGGAAATGTACAGCTGAGTATCATCAGCGTACTGATGGAATTCCACCCCAAAACCTTGGATGATCTCACCCAGCGGCTTCACATAAATGTTGAACAACAAGGGCGAGAGGACGGACCCCTGAGGTACCCCACAATCAAGGGGCCTCGGGGTCGACCTCTGGCCCCCGGTCAACACAAACTGCATCCGGCCAGAGAGGAAGGAAGAGAACCACCGAAACACGGTGCCCCCTATACCCAGCCCTGCCAGCCGGCGCAGCATGATACCATGGTCGATGGTATCAAAAGCCGCTGAGAGGTCCAATAGCACCAGGATAGAGAAGCAACCCCTGTCCCGGGCCCGCCAGAGATCATCCACCAATGTGACCAAAGTTGTTTCCGTGCTGTAACCTGGCCTAAAGCCCGACTGGAACGGGTCCAGGTACGACGATTCCTCCAGGTGCTGAGGGAACTGTCGAGCAACCACACTCTCAACAACCTTCGCAACAAAGCGAAGGTTGGAGACAGGACGGTAATTAGATAGAACAGCCGAGTCCAAGGCGGGCTTCTTGAGGAGGGGTCGCACCACCGCCTCTTTCAGGGCGGCGGGGAAGACACCCTCACTCAACGAGGCATTGATAATTGCCTGGAGCCAGCCTCGCGTCACCTCACTGGAGGCCAAAACCAACCAGGTCCAATAAACATGTGGTTGCTCTAAGACCTCCCAGCAACCTGTCCACGTCATCAGGTGTCACGTAATCAAACTCAGCCCAGATAGCAGTCTCAAGACCGGCCTCAGCCTAACTGTTTGTACAGGCAGTCCTCATTTAGTGACTGTCTTTTTTAGTGACCATTCATGGTTGTAACAGTGATGAAAAAGTAATTTCGTGGCCCTTGCTCACAGGGATGGCCTTCCCAGATTTGTGAAGCTGAGCCAAGTAAAAGTCGAACTGAGTGCACTCACTTTGCGACTACTTCTCTTGAGGACTGAGCTGCTTTTCCAGCTGTGGTTACTAAATGAGGACTGCCTTTAAAAGCAAATGGATGGGTAAGAGACTTCCATAGCTGATGATGAACTTAAACCTGGGTGTGTCTAGTTCTTTTTTATGATTTTATTTAGTGTATGATGACTCCCACTCAGGAGGTTGAGAGTTCAATCCTAGGCAGTGAGGATATGTCTCTGTCGGGGCGCAAAGAGAAAATATTTGCTCTGAACTCTGCGTAGGTGTCAGGAAGGGCATCCAGCCAGTAAATGCTTAGCTCCATCCAGCGGCCCCAACTCCACCCTGAACTGAGGGATTACAGAGTCATAAAAAGAAAAGAAAATTGTGTATGATGAGAACATGACAAAGAGAAGTAAACATATATACACAATCCAGGTAATTATATATGTTCTATCCCAGCCTATTGCTGTCCTTGTTAAAGGCACAAGGACCAAACCCCTGCTGATACAATAGGCTGGAGACTTTAAAACAAAACAAACCCCTTTTAATATGGGTGACAAACCTGTCAAATAGTCCAAAACACAAACAGAAAAACTCAAGTCCAAAGGAAGAAAATAGTCCCCAAGAAAACGCGATGCAAACAGAAGAGAAATCACAAGCAAGACGAACAGACCAGGATTCCAAGAAGCACTTTGCAAACGGTTGCCTTCAGCAACCAGCACCGCCCACACCTCCTCCCTTTATTCAGCAGTCCCAAGGCATTGCCTCTCATTGCCTTTTCCTTTTTCTCTGGAGTTGCCGTATTGACTGCTGCTGATTTTCTCTTGCTAAGTGACGCCGTGTGCGATCATCAATTAACAAGTCCATCAGGTGTGAGTCCTCTGAGTCTGACTCATTCTCCTCACACAGCTGAGCTTCATCAGGAACACGACTGGAGGGCCCAGGCTCTGCATCAAGCCATGAGTCCTGTAATTCATCCGAGCCTCCCTCTGACCCTGATGGCCCTTCCAAGGCCTCCTCCACCTCCTCCTCAGATTCCTCAGACTCAGCTGTTGCGAGCACAGGCTGGCACAGAATCACAACAATATACAAAACCTCTAAGTTAGACAAAGATCAGAAGAAATTGGCCAGCCCTACATTTCCTTCTTTCTAAAAAAAAAAAACTGTTAAAGCCACTGATCTCTGGGACGAGAAAAAACTTTATTAAAAACTAAGCTTTCATGAAACCTCTGCATACATTATCAAAGTGTGAGCTAGTATCTGGAGGTGCTCATTCTTATAGCTCTTTAGATGTTAACGATCTAGTCATAGATCTACCCGCCCTCCACTCTCCCATAATTAACTGTATTGATCCTGGTTCAGCTCAGTTGGCTGGCATCCGCTTCAATTTCGCCGTTCTGCCTCCCCCTGCCTGCCCCGTCTGTCGGTCATATCCGTCTTGCAGTGCACAGCTGTCCGATGTCGTTGCTGGATCACTTCCCCTGCTGTCATGTTTGGTCGTGCTGTCAACATGCCGTGTGGTTGCGTTGGTTGTTAATCCTCTCGCTGTGTTTATCGCACCGGTCACGTTGGTCTGTTGTCCCGTCCTTGATCTTGTGGTGGGTCCAATTCATACTTCCGTGTTTCCGTTCCCCGTGGCTCCCTGCCGTTCTATGGGTGTGTGACCAGGATCTTTCATCCTCCTATTTATACAGGAGAGAGATGGTCAAAGGTTTGTTCATCCTGATCTTCTGCATGACTGTTCATGTTGTTTCAGTGCTTGATATGCTAGTAATAGTTCCACGTGCCGGTTGATAGAGTGCTGGTTAGACAGCCAGCCTTCTTTCAGTAGACGGACGCCCGTTGTTGGATCTTGGGCAATGACTTCGCTCCCCGCAAAGTTGAATGTGTGACCATTTTCACTCATGCGCATCCACACTTGAGAACGGTGTTCATTTCGCCTGACTGCTAATTCATGTTCATGGACTCTTGTCCGAAGGCGTTTCGCAGTTTCTCTGACATAATTGCATGGACAGTCATTACAATTAATTTGATAGACTACGGATGACATGTCCCCTTTGGATAGAGGTTCTTTTGGGCGCATTTATTTATTTATTTATTATTTAATTTGATTTCTATGCCGCCCTATTCCAAAAAACTCAGGGCGGCTTACAACATAAATACTAACATATGGAAATCTGACATTAAATACATTATAAAACCCCTAGATTAAAAACCAATCATCCAAAGACAAACTTACAACAAACATACACTGGCATTATTCTTGTCCACAGGGTCTGGCTGGGTTTGTGTTGCCACTTTGATATTATGGGTTGCAAGTATCCATGCAGCTGCCTCAGATACTCCGTTAATATATGGAAGTGTCACCCAGGTGGCAGCTGTTGATCTGTCTTGGACCGATCGCGATTCTTGATGCTGGCCACAGTGCCGGATAAAGTTTGTTGAATATTCATTTTGCCTGCATATTTGGTAGAGGTGTGCCCGCTCTTTGGACTTTGCTGCTGTTGAGCTGCAATGGGTGTCGATCCTATTGAATAATGTCTGGATGCAGCTAATTTTATGTGTGATAGGATGGTTACTATCATTATGTAAGATCCGGTCTGCATTTGTGGCCTTGCGATAAACACTAGCACAGAGAGTGCCATTGGGTTGACGACTAACTATTTATTTATTTATTTATTTATTTATTTTTGCGATTTCTATACCGCCCCCCTCCCGAAGGACTCGGGGCGGTGTACAGCCCAACTAAAAACATCAACATACAAAAAGTAGAATAATTAAAAATAGATTAAACAATTTGGCCCAGAAACATTTAAAACCCAATATATTATCTTAAAAGCTCGATCCCCTAAAACAATTATGACCTTGTTGGTACTGGAGCTCTTATCCCAGGCCGGCTTGTCGAAAAAGATGTGTTTTTAATTCTCGACGGAAGGAACGCAATTCCGTCATTGTACGGAGTTCGGGGGGGAGCTCGTTCCATAGCGTAGGAGCTCCCACAGAGAAGGCTCTCCCCCTGGGGGTCGCCAGCCGACATTGTCTGGCCGACAGCACCCTGAGGAGACCCACTCCGTGGGAGCGTACCGGATGGCGGGAGGTATTTGCTGGCAGAAGGCGGTCCTGTAAATATAAAGTTAGATATAGAGATCTTCGTCATATTTTACTCACATTATACAAATAACAATAATATCAATTCATAAATCAATATCCTTTATTTGGTACTCTTGTTAAAATTTGATTTCCCATCAATATTTAAAATATCTTTATCAGTTACGATTTTCTCAATATTAATTACATTTATATAGCTAAACAATTTATTCATACCAATCCTCCTCTTATTTTCATATTTCCCATATCAAAAAAAGGGGGAAATGCTATTTTAATTCTAAGTGATATCTTTCATTATAGAAGTCTAATTATAAAATAAATGACTCACGATCTCCAGGAGAATCCAAGTAGGAAAAATATTTAATAAAACCGAGCTTTCATCGGAAACTTCCGACATCGTCAGGGTTAAAAGCTAGTTGACAGAGACGCCTTAAATAAGGTTAACTAATGCTTGCGCCTGGCTCCTGGACCGCGTCATCGGTCCCAGCCAGTTAAATTGTATTCTAGTTGTTTCTTTGACATCTGCACCCAGCCCTTTCCTGTCACTCCTTTGAACATTCTTATTTGCTCTCTCAATACTGGCTTCTAGGTCTGTTGAAATCCTTTCATCTTCCTCCCCTTTGGTGAAGCTTACTTTCGTAATGTCTTCGCCCTTCCTCGCCTTGTTCTCTTTACCACGGGTCTTGGGGGGGGTCTAATTATATCTAAGGGTCATTCATTTTTTAATCATATTCAAACAAGTATTTAAACATGTGATGCCCCTTCTATTAGGTCAAATCTTCTATTTTATAAATCCAGTTCTTGCTTTCTTTCTTTGCTGAGTAGCTTTCCAACCGACAGCAATTAAATCACCCAGGAATTTTCTTTCTATTTTTATGGAAGTTTATTTATATTTATTTTATTTATTTATTAATTTAATTTCTATGCCGCCCTATTCCGGAGAACTCAGGGCGGCTCACAACATGATAGAAATTACATTATATACATAAATATAAAAATCCTTAATTAAAAAAAGAAACCAATCATTCCACAAACATACACTGGCTAGGGGCAAGGTGTTAGCTGCCCCAGGCCTGCCGGCAAAAGTGTGTTTTAAGCAATTTACGAAAGGCGGAGAGGGTGGGGGCGACACACTTGGCCTGAGGAAGACAATTTAGGTACAATATTTTGGGTGGGGAATTCCACCCATTTATGTTCCTTAAACAACTCCCACCTTCCTTCTCCCTCAATATCTCCCCTCATCTTTTGTCTCCCAAATTATAACATTCCCCCTGACAGCTCTATGTTCCATTCCCCAAAATCTTCTTCCTTGTCATTAGGTGCATCTTGCAGATTTAAAGGATAAAGGATATTTTGCATTTTCATTGTTATGGATAAGTCTTGCAGTATTTTATTTGTGTACGATAGTTTATATTTCCGTTCTTTCATTTCTTCCATCTCTTGGTCCATTTCCTCTGCTTCAACTTCCAATCTCTGGTTTATTTGTTCATTTTTATTTTTATTATTATTATTATTTTTAAACTTTTATACCGCCCCTCTCCCGTAGGACTCGGGGCGGTTTACAGCCAAATTAAAACATAACAATAATAAATATTTAAAACTGAATTAAATTACCTAGGCGGTCACTAAAACCAATTAAAAACCCATACTAAAACCCTAACTACTTAATTTAAAATTACATAAAAAACCCGAGGAGCTCTAGGCCAGGCCGGCTTGATTGAAGAGATGAGTCTTCAGTTCTCTTCTGAAGGTGCGGAGATCATGACACGTCCGGAGTTCTGGGGGGAGCTCGTTCCACATCGTCGGTGCCCCCACAGAAAAGGCTCTCCCCCTGGGCGCCACCAGCCGACACTGCTTAGCCGATGGCACCCTGAGGAGGCCCTCCCTGTGGGAGCGGACTGGTCGGTGGGAGGTATTTACTGGCAGAAGGCGGTCTTGTAAATAACTGGGTCCTATGCCATGGAGCGCTTTAAAGGTGGTGACCAACACCTTGAAGCGCACTCGGAGGACCACCGGCAACCAATGCAGCTCACACAGGATGGGGGCCGTTCGTGCCCGCCAGGGCGCCCCCACTACCACCCGCGCGGCCGCATTCTGTGCTAGTTGGAGCCTCCGCGTGCACTTCAAGAGGAGCCCCATGTAGAGAGCATTGCAGTAGTCCAGTCTGGAAGTGATGAAGGCATGAGTGACTGTGTGTAGCGCATCCCGATCCAGGAAGGGGGGCAACTGGCGTACCAGACGAATCTGGTAAAACATCCTCCCGGCCACGGCCGTCAGATGGTCCTCAAGGGACAGCCGTGAATCCAGGAGGACTCCCAAGTTGCGAGCCCTTCCCGTGGGGGCCACTGACTCGCCCCCAATAGACAGCAATGGAGTCAGCTGACTATACCAGGATGACGGTAACCACAGCCACTCGGTCTTGGAGGGGTTGAGTTTGAGACCGTTCCTCCCCATCCAGATCCGCACGGCCTCCAGGCACTGGGTCAGCACGTCAAGGGCTTCATTTGGGTGGTTTGGGGTGGAAATGTACAGCTGAGTGTCATCAGCGTACTGATGGAATTCCACTCCAAAACCTCGGATGATCTCACCCAGCGACTTCACATAAATGTTGAACAACAAGGGCGAGAGGACCGACCCCTGAGGCACCCCACAATCAAGGGGCCTCGGGGTCAACCTTTGACCCCCTGTCAACCCAAACTGCGTCCGGCCAGAGAGGAAGGAGGAGAACCACCGAAGCACCGTGCCCCCTATGCCCAACCCCTCCAACCGGCGCAGCATGATACCATGGTTGATGGTATCAAAAGCCGCTGAGAGGTCCAATAGCACCAGGACAGAGGAGCAACCCCTGTCCCGGGCCCGTCAGAGATCATCCACCAATGCGACCAAAGCTGTTTCCGTGCTGTAGCCTGGCCTGAAGCCCGACTGGAGCGGATCCAGATACGACGATTCCTCCAGGTGCTAAGGGAACTGTCGAGCAACCACACTCTCAACAACCTTTGCAACAAAGCAAAGGTTGGAGACAGGATGGTAGTTGGATAAAACAGCAGGGTCCAGGGTGGGCTTCTTGAGGAGGGGTCGCACCACCGCCTCTTTCAGGGCGGCAGGGAAGACACCCTCACTCAGCGAAGCGTTGGTAATCGCCTGAAGCCAGCCTTGCGTCACCTCACTGGAGGCCAGTACCAACCAGGAGGGACATGGGTCCAATAAACATGTGGTTGCTCTAAGACCTCCCAGCAACCTGTCCAAGTCATTCGGTGTCACGAAGTCAGCCGGCTCTCCTCCGCAAGGCTCTCACCCTCGTCGCCCCGTCGCTCCGCTGCTCCGGGCTCTCCTCCTCTCAAGGGGAGGGGGCCAGCCGGCTCTCCCCCTGCGGGGCTCCTCAGCTGTCATTGAGGAGGGGGGCCAGCTGGCTCTCCCCCGCAAGGCTCTCACCCTCATCGCCCCGTCGCTCCGCTGCTCCGTGCTCTCCTCCTCTCAAGGGGGAGGGGGAGGCCAGCGGAGCTCTCAACCCACCGCATCTCCGCTACTCCAGTCTTTCCAGCCACGCCAACTCCAGGCTCCAATCCCCATAATTCTCCGAGGCCTTGGCATTTTCAGAGATGCCGCGCATAGCTGCCGATGCCTCTGCTGCCCCAGCTCAGTCCGGACTCCTGGAAGCCCTATTACGCTGCCAGATGGTCGGCAGCATTTTCCGGTACCCACCCAAGGTTGTTTGATGGAATTCTACCCCCTGGGTGGGCTCCCCAAACCTCATCTCCCGGACCCAAGCATCGGACGCTCAGGCATAAGTGTCCATCTTGCGCATGCTCATCAACAATGGCATGCTTTGTAGTCGTTGTCTGGGAACTTTCTAGTTGTAAATTTAACTTGGAGATTTGCTCATTTATATTATCTAAGCCATTTTCAATCTCATTATGGTTTCTTTTTGTGTCCTCTTTGTGTGTGACAATTGTTTGGTGAATTAACCACAGCACAGAGTATATTTCCTTTGGAAAGGTGTTTGTTTTTTCTTGAGGCATCATCCCTGGCGATCCTCTAGTATCACCAGTCTCAGTAAGAGTAGAAAAAAAGTTTCCTCTAGCTTTCTGGACTTTAAATGTAGCCTTTATAATCCAATAGATTCCAAAATATAGGTCCAGCCCCAAAAGCAATATTTTATAGTGATCCTTTGTCTCAAGCATCCAAAAATTGTGAGTCAGGCAAGGTGTCAGTCCAAGTGTTCAAATTGTACAACCTCCCTGGAAACAGCTCAAAAGTCTCTCCCAGCCAGATGTAATCAAACGGCAAATTTTTCTTTCTCTCCCATTAGCTCTTGAGATTAAAAGTCCAAGCTCAGTAGGTGTTTATAGTCCAAAAAGGTGAGGGTGACAAGTATGCCCAGCTGTTCTCCCTTTAAGTTAGGAGTCACCAAGCAGCCAGGAAGCTAGTTATAGTGCTATACTCAAATCCACCACTAGATGTCATTCAAAGTCCATTTTCCACTCTTAAGACAAAGGATTGATTTCTTATATTTCACCTCAATGTTTTTTGTTTTGTTTTTTCCAAAAGACAAAATCTTAACAATTATCCCAATTCTCAGATTCAAAACTGTAGCTTTATGTTACTTCCACTTCAATATTGTATATTTCTGTCCCCCATAGAAATTAAAATGCCGCTTCCGTTCACATTTGGAGGTTTTTAGCTTTTGGGGAGCCTTTCCCAGGAAATTCAGTTGTAAAATAGTAAAGAAAGGATCAATATTCTCACCCAGTTCCAAACATGCTGTTTACGATGTCTTAATCGGTGCTTTTTCTTCTTCGGTTCTCAGCAGCTAATAGCTGGCCACAGGAATGTAGCCAGTTTTTCCACTGCCAGTTTGGAGGCTTTTCTTGGATCAAATGGAAAGACCTCCATCTTTCCGTGATCGACTAGACACCCCTCGCCTTCATCGCCTCTTCAGGGCAACTTTAAGCCCTTTTTAGGGCCCCAGCAGGGCAAAATTGGGCGCGGAAGGCAGAGCCCTGCCTTCCTGCCTCTGTCTCACTGCAACGCAAAACCGGAAGTCCTCCTTTTCTTCTCTGTTGAATGAACAATGCTTGAGGCAGTGCAACATTTCTCAATGGCTGGCCAATTCATGAAAGTGTTCTAATCTCTCTAAGACTTGGAGTGTAATTAATAATAATTAGTGCTATACAGTATTAGTCTTCTGCTGACTGGGATAATACCTAGCAATTCAGACAAGAGTTTGCCTCTGAAGTTGCCAGCCAGAAGTTGCCAGCAAACAGAAAAAGAGAAACTCTAGCAACTAACAGCTCAGCACCTCCAGTTTGATAGATCACCCACAAGAGGTTTCCATCTCTTTGAGTCAAGTTAGGGGTCTATTACAGTCAAAGACCAGCACAATGAAAAATGCTCGCAGAGTATCTAGCTAAAAGTTCTAGGATAAACAATAAATAAGAAACAACTCTACGTTGCAATCATAATTTAGCAACCTATCTTATCGGCTGCATGCGAACAAGACCAACGTCTTCTAATTACGTTGCCTCAGAAAGAATTCTTCGCATCTCAAATCGGGACCATGTCGCAAACGAGGAAATTCTATGGAGGGGAAATTCCCTGTTGTAGCCCCCATCGGAGCCCGAGTCCGAGGAGGAGGAGAAGTTGGACGAGCTGGGGCTGAAGGAGGGGGGTGGCGCAGCCTTATGGCCCATGAGGAATGACCTGGGGACGAGGACGAGGCAGCCCCGGGTCCATTGGGCCTCGGAAGGGTAGGCAGGGAGGAAGAGAGGGTGCAGGCTGATGGAGGAGGAGAGGAGGAGATGGAAAGGGCAGGCAGGGGAGAACAGGAGCAAGACAAGAACAGTCCTCAAAGCAAGACCAAAAATCTGAGCCAAAGCCAGGGAGAATATAATCCAAAAACGAACACTTGTTCCTGGCAAATGCACCTCCTCGCCCTATGTCCATAAATGCTTGACATGGTTCCGAAAAGAAGCAGCTTTTCAAAGAACTTTGAGGCTTATTTACCTTAAAGTATCCTTTTATTTCTGCATAGCTTCGGCACACACGAAAGTTAAGCCAAAAACTGAATTCTTCCCACCCCCAATCCCCCGTAACAAAGCATAATTCACTCCTTCATTGTACAGTCATCAATCACATTCTTCAATTAATGTGAAGGGTGAAGTGCCCCTCCCGTTACAGCTGACCTTGGCAATACTGTGCTCAGATATTGTTATGGGTAGCTGCATATTTTCCCATCCACTAGTATTATCTGCTTTAACTCTAAAAATGCTATACAGGCTAAATAAAAACCAGGCTTGCTTCTTCATATATGGCAAGCAAGAACATCCGATGTTAGCAGTCTTGACATGCTACTCTCCAGGTGAACCTCATGAGGAAGGGCAGGGCGCCCTCCTCCTAAGTAGTCAATTCAGCCTGCGCTGACTCTACTTCCTCTCCATTCTCCGTGCTTGGCGATTGAGCAAGGGAGGCCTTTGCTGGTCTCCGGAGCAACACTGTAAAGGCAAAATATTTTGTCCTGTTGGATGATGATGATGATGATGATGATGATGATGACGACGACGTCCATCCTGTGGTGTCCAACTCTTGGTGATTCTCTGGGCCCGATCTCTCCACCTCTTCCTATCTTACCCTTCTCCTTTGTTGAGTTTTTTTCTGCTCTGTCCGGTGTCAGCTTTGATGGTATCCGGCCGACGTGTCCTTCAACTGCCCCGTTTCCTTTTAGCGATAACTCTCCCCAGCATAATGGCTTTCTCCAGCAGATTCCCCCAGTAGGACACAGCCAAAGTAAGTGAGACGCAATTTCTTGATTTTGTCTTCCAGTGACCTGTCTGGAGTTATTTTGGGGCTTCTTTGCTGGTCACCTTTGCTGTCTTGGGTATACAGTGTTTAGATTCAAAGGAGCTGGACGTTTTGTTTGCAAGTTTTCAGCACGTTTTTGAACCTCAGTGTCCATGTTGAAATGAACATAAGGGTCCTCTTTCCTTAGAAGTAACTGGGATGTCCTGCGCAGGTTTGATCTTGCACAACAAATTTAATTATAGGATCAGTGCACCATCCAGAGTCTTAAGGACCAATTTTTTCCATTTTGATAGTTAGTAATGTCATCCCAGGTTTAGAAGATAATCTGGGACTCTGGAAGGAAACACTTCTGGAGATCCTCCTCCTCCTCCCCCCCCTCTTGTTGTTCTTGTTCTTCTTGTTGTTCTTGTTCTTGTTCTTCTTGCTGTTCTTGTTCTTGTTGTTGTTCTTCTTCTTTTAAAAATATTTTATTAAGTTTATATAAATGAGGAAAGAGTAGGAACAATACAGGTATGGGGAGGGAAGGGGATGGGAAATTTAGGATGGAAAAAGGGTAGGTACAATAATCTCGTACTTTAACAAACAAGCTACCATCCGGATCATAAAGGTGAATGAATATAATTTGTATCATACTCAGCCATTTTAAAATAGGATTAATTATAACCATATTACTAACAATTAATAAACAGATAAAATTCATCTATGTAAATAAACATAAATAGTAAAATCTCAACTAATCATAATTGTCAACATTAACGGTTAAGAATCACTGAAAATAAAGATGTTATCAACCCATGAACTATAACTCAGTTAAAAATCCATCATCTATTCTATAATATTAGATTCTTTTCAGAGTCTAACGCGTCTCTAGCCATTGGTAAAAATTTTCCCAAGTGTTAAAATAAACTGAATCATCTTTCTCTTTCATCTCCAATGTTAATCTATCCATTTCTGCACAATCTAAAATTTTAGTAATTATAGCCTGGTCAGATGGTAGATTTTCATTTTTCCAAAATTGGGCAAATACTATCCTTGCAGCTGTTAAAACATGTAGTATCAAGTAATCATTCTCTTTACCATAGTTAGGTCTTAATATTCCTAGCAAAAACAATTCCGGTTTAAATTCTATCTGTATTTTCATCATCTTTTGAAGCTTTGCCCTCCGTAGGCAAGCTTCAATTCTGATTTGGGGCACCTCATTGCGCCCCAAATCAATGGCGGGTCCTTCACGATAGCCGAATAAAGAGACACATGCTGATCACATTTCTCTGGGCGAAGCAACTAGTGACAAAAGGCTGCCTCCCCTTTTTATTAACTGTTACAGTGGGCGGTTACACAATGCATCACATGGTTACAAACAGCCAATGACAATGTTATTTCTTCAGCCAATGACAAGGCTACACTGCAGGGCCACCCTGTGGCCAATGGATTCAAATCTTGGTACAACGTCCATCCACCTCTTAGCCCCCCTTATTTCCTGTTCCAAGGCCATATGGCCTTTGTCCTTTGTTCCAAGGCATGTGGTCAATGGACTCCATCTCTTGGCTCCGCCTCCATTTCCTGTTGCTCCAAAACAGCATGGTAAAGTCACATGGTACAGTCTCTTTGTCCCAAGCCTCTCCAAGCCTCATGCATTACAACATATTACAACATATCAACTTTTTTTATTTTATTTTTTAGCAGCTGTGGGTTGTTCCACCTATGCGCCGTCCAGCTCTGTACACGATCCTAGGGCATAAGCTGTCATCTGTCCAGTCCTCAGAGGCTGCCATCATAGAAACATCTCTGTCCAGTCATCAGAGGCAGGAGTTGGTTCTTGGCTCTTTTACAGGAGATGGTTAGAAGAGGGAGGCTTACACAGGTTTTACACAGGTTCAACAGGGCAGGGATACATTTGTACACAGCAACAGATTGTTACACAGAATACTAGAAACATTATGATACTAAAAACCCAATTCCTTGAGCCACCCAGCATTAGGTAGCCAGGAAAATAACTGTCAATAAAACAAGGCATACAGTTTCTTGTGATAAGGGATTGTTTTGTACCATGTTTTCCATGTGAGCAATTGTGGCAGAAATGTGTGTTGTGTTGTACTAATGTAAATGTACCAGACCAATTCTGGGGTATTGACCAATGTGCAGCTTTTCCACATAAGATCTACCTTGTCTTTTAGAGAAGTTGTACAAAGTTTCAAAGTTTTCACCAAAATCAAACAAGGGAACAGAATCAGCACATGCTTTCTTGTTGTCAGATTTGTCTCATTATCTGCAAGAGATGGTTGTTACAAGATTGCCAAATACCTAGAAAAGTCTTGTTACTAACTGATGAAGCTGTGATTAAATGCCTAACACAAAGTAAGGAAGGATTCAAAGTTAAAGAGAGAGATTGAGAGATTTCATTCATAGGCACGCTATGAAGGCATACACAATTGCTTCTGTGTTTGTTCTGTGCTGGAATGTTATCAGATCCAACAATTGGATATCTTAGCATGGCGAGAAACATAAAATGCAAAACAGCAATGATTTGTCACAAAAATTAAATCATTAACAAGAAATAAGAAAGAGACAAAATGAAAATCATTACCAAGACTAGAAAATATAAAATTCAAAATAGGCAAAGAGAAATGAGAAAGACACAAAATTGGCAGAGAAATCAGAAAGGCAAAATTGACAAAGAGAAAATAATAAGAAAGAGAAAATTAAAGGCATGGTTTATTAAGCAAGACGACCAGAGAAGGGGGGGTGAGAGAGAGGAGGGCGGGAACAGATTCAAAGAGGAAATTCAAATTCAAATGCAATTTGAGTCTCCGTTTACAGCCATCCGTTTCCTTGGAAACCAGGAGAGAATAGCTCATGTCATTCACAGCCATCCTTTTGTTCCTTGGAAAGCAGGAAGACTGTTTTTTCTGGTTTTAAACCGTCCTAGTTGTTCTTCATTGCAACAAACAAATTCTTCAGATCTGGCAAGGGGGAAATGGCTCTGCTTTAAAAGAAAAAAGGGGAGAGAGAAGGGGGGAGGAAATGGCTCTCTGCAGAGGAGCAAGGCATTATTAAGCATTATTAAGACAGTTTTAAATCAATGGAAAGCCATGAGATATTTTCCCATTTTTTCAATTATTAGGGACAGAAGCAACAGGCTTCAGATTTTTTAACAAGTTAAAAGGTAAGACAGTAAAGACTGAATTAGCATAGTAAGATCAAACCAGATAAGCAGAGGCAGTTAAGCTGAATTAGCATAGGAAAGCATGTTCTGAGTCAGAAGGAGAAAAAGACTTAAGATTTTTCAGCAAGTTAAAAGGTAACAGGGCAGAGGAAACAAAGAGAATCCTGAGCCTTTTAAAATAGACATGCAAACAATTCTTTTACGTAAAGAGAATTTTTGAACACATAAGCCAATTTTTAATCCAATCAGCAATTTTTAGTGGTCCCTTTAAGATGTAAGAGACAATGCCAAACAAACATTAATAATACTTTTTGAACTCCTTACGTGAAGGCACATTTGTGAATCTTTGTTAGTTGCATAATTAAGGTCCTGGCAATTACATCAAGCCCTCCCCTTTGATCCTTGGAGAATTCCACCCACATACTCATGGGGGGGGGATGATCTCTGCTGAGGAAAACACCACGAGGTTTGTTCCTCCAGTTGGCCAAATTTAGAGTCAGATCGTAACATTTTGTCTGAGGGCTTCCTTTTTGAAAGCCTGAAAATTAGCCAATTTAGCTTGCTCTGTTTTGCATAGTGTAATGTCAGCATGTGACACTACAGCCTGTCATGGGCTAAGAAATCTGGCGAGGCTCTCAGCAATGGAGCCAGATACCTATTGCCATGTGGCGAGGTCTAATTGCTAAGATTTTTTCAAAAAAGCCAATAAAAGACATAGATCTTTTTGAGTGACAGGGAAAACAGTCTAATTAAGTTTCTGAACATAATTTGCTCTCCTGACTAAGCTAAGCAATTGTTTCAGGTACACAGCCCAAGTTTTGCAAAGCTTCTGTCTCATACTTACTTAAAGACGTGCGCACAGGGGCCTTATTCCAGGCGAAGTAAGTAGTGAGATGTCAGAAGGACGTGACTTCGCATCAAATCACATCAGGGGTCACCACTTGAAGCCTTGCCCTGCGCAGGCAAGCCTTCAATTCTGATTTGGGGCACCTCATTGCACCCCAAATCAATGGTGGGTCCTTCACGATAGCTGAATAAAGAGACACATGCTGATCACATTTCTCTGGGTGAAGCAACTAGTGACAAAAGGCTGCCTCCCCTTTTTATTAACTGTTATAGTGGGCGGTTACACAATGCATCACATGGTTACAAACAGCCAATGACAATGTTATTTCTTCAGCCAATGACAAGGCTACACTGCAGGGCCACCCTGTGGCCAATGGATTCAAATCTTGGTACAACGTCCATCCACCTCTTAGCCCCCCTTATTTCCTGTTCCAAGGCCATATGGCCTTTGTCCTTTGTTCCAAGGCATGTGGTCAATGGACTCCATCTCTTGGCTCCGCCTCCATTTCCTGTTGCTCCAAAACAGCATGGTAAAGTCACATGGTACAGTCTCTTTGTCCCAAGCCTCTCCAAGCCTCATGCATTACAACATATTATAACAATCTTTTCCAACCATCTATGAATCTTAAGCCAATACTTCTTAGCATTAGGGCATATCCACCAGGCATGGTAATAGGTGCCTGGCTGTTGTTTACATTTCCAACAAGTATTCAAAACATTTTTAAACATTTTCGCTAAGCGAACTGGTGTCATATGACATCTATAAAACATCTTACATAAATTTTCTTTATATGCTGTTGCTTTTGTAAGCTTAATATTTTTATCCCAAAGTTTTTGCCAGTCTTCTAAATCTATAGAACATAAGAACATAAGAAGAGCCATGCTGAATCAGGCCAAAGCCCATCGAGTCCAGCATTCTGTGTCACACAGTGGCCCACCAATTGTGCATGGGGATCTTGAGCAGAAAGAGAAGGCAAAACTCTCCCTTTCCCTTGACCCCCAACAAATGGGACTCAAGGGAATCCTGCCTGCCTCAACCAACATAGAAGCAGCACATGGACATCCGTTTTAATAACCACCGATACACTTGGCCTCCATGAATCTATCTAGCCCTGCCTTGAAGCTGTCAAGGCTGACAGCTGTCACGACCCCTTCTGGAAGTGAATTCCATAAATCAACGACCCTCTGGGTGAAGAAATATTTCCCTTTATTTGTCCTCACTTTCTTACCTACGAGCTTTAGGGAGTGCCCCCTTGTCCTGGTATTGTGTGATAGAGAAAAGAATTTTTCTCTATCCACCTTTTCTATCCCATGCATGATTTTATACACTTCAATCAAGTCACCCCTTAAACGCCGTCTTTCAAGGCTGAAGAGACCAAGGCGTTGCAATCTGGTTTCATAAGGGAGGCGCTCCATTTCCTTGATCATTCTTGTTGCCCTTTTTTGCACCTTTTCCAGTTCCATTTATATCCTTCTTGAGGTGCGGTGACCAGAACTGTACACAGTACTCCAAGTGTGGTCTCACCATCGATTTGTACAGAGGCAATACAACACTTGCTGACTTATTTTCGATTCCCTTCCTAAACATGCCAAGCATGGAATTTGCTTTTTTTTTTTTACTGCTGCTGCGCATTGGGTTGACATCTTCGAGCTGTCCACCAAAACCCCAAGATCCCTTTCTTGGTTTGTCTCAGAAAGTTTGGTCCCCATCAGTTGGTAAGTATAATTGGGGTTCTTTGCCCCGATGTGCATAACTTTGCACTTGTTTAGGTTAAAATACATTTGCCACTTTGTTGCCCACTCACACAATTTCGAGAGATCCTTCTGGAGCTACCGACAATCAGTTTCACTTTTCACTACCCGGAACAATTTGGTGTCATCAGCAAACTTGGCTACCTCACTATTTACTTCTACATCCAGTTCATTGATAAATAAATTAAAAAGTAAAGGTCCCAAACTGAACCTTGGGGTACACCACTTCTCACTTCTCTCCATCCAGAGACTTGTCCATTTATTGCCACCCTTTGCTTCCTACAATTTAGCCAGTTACCAATCCAGGACAAGACCTGTCCTCTAATTCCGTGACTGAAGAGCTTTTTTAGGAGCCTTTGGTGAGGAACTTTGTCAAAAGCCTTTTGAAAGTCAAGATATACAATATCAACTGGGGCCCCTTTATCTATGTATTTATTTACACCCTCAAAGAATTCTAACAAGTTAGTAAGACATGATTTGCCTTTGCAGAAACCATGTTGATTTTCTTTCAGCAATGCCTGTTTTTCTATGTGCCCTGTAATTTTATCTTTAATAATGGTTTCCATCAGTTTGCCTGGAACTGAGGTTAAACTGACTGGTCTATAGTTTCCCGGATCACCTCTGAATCCTTTCTTGAAGATCGGGGTTATATTTGCCTCCCTCCAATCCTCCGGTACAGTGCCTGATCTTAGAGAAAGATTATATATTTTAACTAGAAGTTCAGCAATTTCACACTTGAGTTCCTTGAGAACTCTAGGGTGGATGCCGTCTGGACCCGGCGATTTGTTGACATTTAGTTTAGAAAGGCATGCAAGAACATCTTCCTTGTTTATCTCTATCAGGTTTAATTCTTCTATTTCCCTCCCTGGGAAAACTAACTCAGTGGCAGGCAGAAGCTCTCTATCCTCCTCAGTGAAAACGGAGGCAAAGAAGTCATTTAGCCTCTCAGCAATCTCCTTGTCTTCTCTGATTATCCCCTTCTGACCATTGTCATCGAGTGGCCCAACTGTTTTTCTGGTTGGGTTCCTGCTTCTGATGTACTTAAAAAAGGTTTTGTTATTATTTTTAATATTCTTGGCTATATGCTCCTCAAAGTCTCTCTTGGCTTTCATGACTATCGCCTTGCATTTGGTCTGCCAGAGTTTGTGATCCCTCCTGTTCTCCTCGGTAGGAAGAGCCTTCCATTTCTTAAATGAGTTTTTCTTCTTTTCAATAACCTCCTTTACCTCATTCGTAAGCCATACTGGTATCCTCTTTAACTTTCCAGTCCTCTTTCTTCTTTTAGGAATGCATTTTATTTGAAGTCCCCCATTATGACTACCCTATTTCTTTTTGAGGCCTCCTTAAATTCATTTTCTAAATAGCAATCTGCCTCTGGAGTTTGGTTGGGAGGGTGATAGCAGATCCCTAACGTCAGATTAGTTTCCTGTCCTGGGATTTTTATCCACAATGTTTCTGTGGGTGAGTTTGAATTTTCTTGAATTTCGAGTTCATGAGATTCTAACTCCTCATTTATGTACAAGGCCACGCCACCACCATTTCTCCCTCTCCTGTCCATCCTATACAATTTGTAACCTGGAATCCTTGTGTCCCATTGATTTTCATCTGTCCACCAGGTTTCTGTTATGCCAATAATATCAATATTATTTTCCTTCACCAAGCATTCCAATTCCCCTATTTTTGCTCGAATGCTTCTAGCATTCGTGTACAGACATTTATATGTAATTTTCTGGTGCACTTTCAACTTTGACTGTAGATTTTGACTGTAGAATTTGATTGTAGAATTTGTAGATGGTCTACCATGTCCTTCTGCTTGACTATTACAATTTAGTTTTCCTGTTGACTCACCAATGTGTGCATAACTTCCACCCTCCATATTTGGCAGTGCGTCTTCTCGAACCGGAAGCTGCCCAGCTCCTGTCAACTTGCCCCTATGAATCAGTTTAAAAGCTGCTCTGAAACCTTTTTAATATTATTCGCCAGTAGTCTGGTTCCATTATGGTTCAAGTGTAACCCGTCCCTTCTGTACAGGTGTGGCTTGTCCCAAAATGTTTCCCAGTTCCTGATGAATCTAAACCCTTCCTCTCGACACCACTGCCTCATCCACGCATTGAAGCTCCTGAACTCTGCCTGTCTAGCTGGCCCTGCTCGTGGAACAGGTAGCATTTCTGAGAATGCAACCTTGGGGGTCCTGGACTTTAATCTTCTACCTAGCAACCTAAATTTGGCTTCCAGGACCTTCCACTTAGCTTTCCCAATGTCATTGGTACCGACATGTACCACAACAGTTGGCTCCACCCTAGCACTGTCTATCAGCCTGTCTAGATGCCTCATGATGTCCGCAACCTTTGCACGCAGCAGGCAGTTTACCATGCGGTCAACACTTCCATCACAAACCCGTCTCTCTATATTTCTAACAATCGAATCACCCACTACAAGAAGCCCCCCTCCCACCACCCGCGGAGAAGTATCCTCGGTGCAAGAGGATATGGGCACATCCTCCAAGGAAGGGGTCCCAACTAAGGGAGCTTGTTCCTCTTCCACAGATTGATGTCCTCCCTGCCCAAGATCTCCATTCTCCTGTCTCGCTATCTCTCTCTGCTTCTCCAGGTCTGCTACCTTGGCTTCAAGGGAAAGAACCTGTTCCCTGAGAGCCAGGAGCTCTTTGCACCGATCACACCCCCAAGACTTCTGTCCAGCAGACAGATAGTCATACATGTGACACTCAATGCAAAACACTGGGAAGCTCCCCTCCGTCTGCCGGCTATCTATCTCCATTTCTTGTTATTATATGTTTGTTGTTGTTATTATTATACAAATTACTTTAAAAAACATATATTTAACTTCCTCTTCTAGATATCGATGATTTTTTGATGGTTTTGATAAGGTTAATAATTTTATTCCCTTACTCACTTATATTGATTTTTTAAAAAAACCACAGCTTTTTAGGTTGTTCAAATTTTTGTTTTGGTCTTAGTTTACTTTTTGGAATTTTTCCTACTTGTTTTAGGATTTTATCGCATGCCGACAGGGGCGCTATGGCTGCTAAAAAAAGGTGAATTAGCAATTAAACAAGAAACTCTCACAAACTTACCAGGGCTCAGCAGGTATTCTTCACAAGGTTCCTGCCAAGTTCCTTTCTCCCTTTTTTATTTTCTGTTTTATTTCCCTTTTTTGAAAAAGCTCTGCTTAAATAAAAAGCAGCTGCCTCTCTGCTTCCCAAAGGAAGAATATAGAATATCCAAAATTCTTTGCCCATACTATCATTGTCTCTTTCACTTGTTCTTCTTCCATCTTCCAATTTAAAAGAAATTTATAGAGTTTCTTAATCAAATTCTCATCCGTTTTTAACAGAATTTTATCTAATGGAGTCTGTTCTTTGTAAAATCCTGTTGATTTTATATCTTTTTCGTATCTTGTTTGAATTTGCACGTAGGACTACCATGTTAAGTCAATAACTTGTTGTTGAAGAGTTTGCCTTTCCTTAAGTTTTCTGTCTTTATCCAAAATATGTTTATAACTAACCAGTTTGTCATAGTTAATCAAGTTTGGATAAGCAAATGCTTCCATTGTTGAAAGCCACTCAGGTATTTTCATATACATTTTATGTCTGATTTTCTCCCATTCTGAAAGTAATATGTTTCTTATGGCGTGACTTTGAAAATATTTATGTGCTTTAGTTTTCTCATACCATATAAAAGCATACCAACCTAGTTGAAGATCGTGTCCCTCTAAATAGAGCAGTCTTTTATTTCTCAATACAATCCATTCTTTGAGCGAAAGCAGAATAGCTGCTTGATAGTAAAATCTCCAATCTGGAAGTCCGAAGCCCCCTCTATCTTTAGCTTCTTATAACAGTTTACATTTGATTCTAGCTTTCTTTCTTTGCCATATAAATCTTAAAATTATTGCATTTAGATCATCAAAAAATTTCTTGCTCAGTTTAACAGAAACTGTTTGGAATAGAAAAATTAGCTTTGGTAAAATATTCATCTTAACAGTCGCTATTCTTTCTAGCAGGGATAATTGAAGATTTTCCCACTTTTCTAAGTCTATTTTTATTTGTTTCATTAATCTCTCATAATTATCTTCTTTTAATGTAGTATATTTTGCAGTTAAATAGATGCCCAAATATTTAACTTTTTTAACTATTTGAAGGTTTGTCATTTTAGCAAGTTGGATTTTCTGTTTATCCGTTAGTTTTTTTGTTAGTACTTTAGTCTTTTCCCTATTTATTTTCAGTCCAGCCACTTCTCCAAATTTCTCAATTTTCTGCAAGAGTTTTTTTTAAAAAATATATATTTTATTAATTTTATAATTTTAACAATAAATGCTTAGTTAGATAAACAAAAAGAATTTCAGAATAAGAACATACTTATACAACTCTACTTAATACATTCTTGTTCATCTTTCTATTGCCCTCTCTAACACAAAACAAAAATCAACATACATTCATTTAGATTCATATATATAGAATACTTTAAATAAAATAAAACAAATACCTACACTTGACTATAGGTGCAGCTCGGACATCACCCCCCCACCACCACATCTACCCTCTCTCTTCCTCCCTATCTTCTCATCCTACTTCCCTCTTCTCCACCTCTCTCCTTCCCTCTCTCTCCACTTCCTCTTCTCCTCCAAACTTCCTACTTCCTTCTCCCTCTTACACTCTTCCCCCTTCAGGTGTAGTGCAGAGGTGGTGTCTGAGCAACACCCCTAATATTACAGGTATACAAAACCATCTAACACCCCCCAACCTTCCCCCCCCCACCTTCCCGGAGTGAAAACAGGGTAGTTTAAAAAAGAAATCCTAATACAAATTTAACTATATGCTAAATACAATTTTTTGGATTGATATTTCCCTTGAATATACTCAAGCTTGGGGGTCGCATAACTAGTTAGCATGCCAGAGTCTCGTTCGTTATCAGAATTAACCAGACAAATCACTCCACCAACTAAGAACGGCCATGCACCACCACCCACAGAATCGAGAAAGAGCTATCGATCTGTCAATCCTTTCCGTGTCCGGGCCGGGTGAGGTTTCCCGTGTTGGGTCAAATTAAGCCACAGGCTCCACTCCTGGTTGTGCCCTTCTGTCAATTCCTTTAAGTTTCAGCTTTGCAACCATACTCCCTCCGGAACCCTTTGGTTTCCCGGAAGCTGCCCGGCAGGTCATGGGAATAACGCCGCCGGATCGCTAGTTGGCATCGTTTATGGTCGGAACTACGATGGTATCTGATCGTCTTCGAACCTCCGACTTTCGTTCTTGATTAATGAAAACATTCTTGGCAAATGCTTTCGCTCTGGGTCGTCTTGCGCCGGTCCAAGAATTTCACCTCTAGCGGCACAATACGAATGCCCCCGGCCGTCCCTCTTAATCATGGCCCCGGTTCCGAAAACCAACAAAATAATTAGTATAAGATCAGTATCTTCTTTAGGTATCAAAGTAATATTAGCTTCAGTCTATGAATCCAGTACTTTTGTCTGTGTGAAGACTTCATTACATAAATCTTCCAAAATTGGAGTTATCATGTCTTGTAATGCTACATAAAATTCTGCATTCTTCTTCTTCTTCTTCTTCTTCTTCTTCTTCTTCTTCTTCTTCTTCTTCTTCTTCTTCTTCTTCTTCTTCTTCTTCTTCTTCTTCTTCTTCTTCTTCTTCTTCTTCTTCTTCTTCTTCTTCTTCTTCTTCTTCTTCTTCTTCTTCTTCTTCTTCTTCTTCTTCTTCTTCTTCTTCTTCCTGGGAATGGGTTTATTTATTTATTAAATTTTTATGCCTCCCAAGATCGCTTTGGGCGGCTTACAGGTTGCAAGGCAAACAGCAAAATAATAAAAAAAGATTAGAATTATTATTATTTATTATTATTATTTATTTAATTTCTATGCCGCCCTATTCCGGAGAACTCAGGGCGGCTCACAACATGATAGAAATCACAATAAAATACATAAATATAAATATATAAATATAAAAACCCCGAAGTTAAAAAAAGAAAAACCAATCATTCCACAAACATACACACAAACATACACTGGCTAGGGGCAAGGTGTTAGCTGCCCCAGGCCTGCCGGCAAAGGTATGTTTTAAGCAATTTACGAAAGGCGGAGAGGGTGGGGGCGACATGGATCTCCGGGGGAAGTTGGTTGCAGAGGGCCGGGGCCGCAACAGAGAAGGCTCTTCCCCTAGGCCCCGCCAGGCGACACTGTCTGGCTGACGGGACCTGGAGAAGGCCCACTCTGTGGGCCCTAACCGGTCGCTGGGATTCATGAGCCAGCAGACAGTCCCGTAAATAACCTGGTCCGATGCCATGTAGGGCTTTATAGGTCATAACCAACACTTTGAATTGGGTTCGGAGACCAATTGGCAGCCAATGCAGCTCGCGGAGTGATGCCAAAATGTGGGCATTTCTAGGCAAGCCCAACACTGCTCGCGCGGCTGCATTCTGCATTACCTGAAGTCTCCGAACATTTTTCAAAGGTAGCCCTTTAAAACTGCACTGATTAAATGTTTTAAAATATGTAAAAAGCCAAACTAAGAGTTGGACGGTAGGGGGAATAAGGTCCTCTTACCCCAGTGGTTCTCAAGCTTTTTCAGGTTGAGACCCCACTTGCTCCGCCCATGCACAGCGCGACCCCGGCGCGCAGCGCGCGCGCGTCAGACCAATCTGCGCATGTGCGGTGTGCGCGCGACAAAACAAAACAAAATGGCGGACCGCGATGGGCCGATCTGCGTATGCGCGGCGTGCACGCGACAAAAAAACAAAAACAAAAAACAAAATGGCGGACCGCAGTGTCCGGCGACCCCCGCGAAATGGTCGTTCGACCCCAAATGGGGTCGCGACCCATAGGTTGAGAACCGCTGTCTTGCCCCACCAACCACTTGCAGTTGGGAGCATCCCTCTTGGATGCCAACCCAACTGGCAAAGGCAAGTTTTAACACCTGTCCATCGTCCCACTTGGTCATCTGGTAAAGAAAGCCCATTGCTTCCTCCGAAAGTATAATTTACTAAAGGCAAAGCAGCTACAGAAATAGCAAAGCTGGATCTGGCAATTTTGCCTGCAAACCACATAATTAACGTTCCCTTTTCCCCAGCCATTCCCTCCCCCTCCCCCCATCATCAGTCAATTTCCAATTAGACTTTCTCATATTGTTTGGGAAACGGACCCTCACTTTCCAGTTGGGCATTCCATTGGGTGACCTCGGAATGCTGGTGTTTATTTTATTTATTTGGAAAATTTTGTATTGCCGCCTACTCGCCCATGGGGACACAGGATGTAAAAACACAATGTAAAAGAAATTAAAAAATAAAAATAAAATAACAATCCCCCACCCACCCACCCACCCAGGGCTCCATCCTGCTCTGGGTTCCCCAGGCCTGCTGGCAGAACCAGGTCTTCAGGGCCTTCCCAAAGCATGTCAGAGTGGGGGAGGGCATCTCATTTCCGGAGGGATGATGTTCCAGAGGGAGGGAGCCACCACAGAGAAGACAATTCTTCTGGGTCTTGCCAGATGGATCTCCTTAGGAGACAAGACCTACATATACGTCTCATTTGTTGCAATGTGAAGCTAACAGAGTTGCAGCGTTGACTTCTCGACAGTCAAAAGAGAAGGGCAGTTCTTTTCTCCAGTGGTCGAGTGTTCCAGAGGGCTTGGGCCAGAGCAGAAAAGGTTCTTCTCCTTGACCCCGCCTGCTGGAATTCCTTAGCAGACGGGATCTTCCACCGGTGTGAGTGGGATGGGCTAACCTTACTGGGGCGAGATGGTTTCTCAGATACCCCTGGACCCGTGTTGTGTAGGTGCTTGAAATGGCTGCAAACCAGCATTCCCGAGTTCCAAGCGCCTTGCAGTTGTTGCTGACGTGTCCGTGTGAATGCAGGAGGCTCAGTTGGCATGAGAGGATGGAGCAGCCTGTCAAGATTGAACCGTCAACGATGCCTGCTTCGTTTCTAACGCTAATCAACTTGCCATAGAAAAGGAGGGAGGGGGTAGAAAGTGAAGGGAGGTGACGGGATTCCAAGAAGCCATTCACGGGATCGTGAGAGCCTGCACGAATGCCAAGGCCACTAATTTAGGTGCTCGGCGGAGAATCGGCCTGTTTCTGTAACCAAAAGAAGTATTACTGTTGGACAATGTGGGGGGCAAGGGAAAAGTATTGTTTAACTATGCATGCTTTCACGCAGGAAAACAAAAGCTGGTTTTGCTTCTTCAGTTCTGAGATGGTGTATCTAATAAAAGATTTGCCTTTTATTTATTTAATTATTTTATTTAATTAAATTTGTATGCCGCCCCTCTCCCAAGACTCGGGGCGGCTCACAACAAGAATATGAACATAGATAAAAATCAATAATAATTACATCCAATTAAAAAAGCGACACACATACAACAAGCAAACACAATCAAGTAAACACTCAACAATGGAAGGAGATTCCTCAGCCCGGGGGCAGAACAAGGTTCATACCCCCCAAGCCTGTCGGCATAAATAGGTCTTTAAAAGTTTACGGAAAGCTAGGAGGGAGGAGGCCGTATGGACCTCCGAAGGAGGAAGCTGGTTCCAGAGGGCTGGGGCAGCAACGGAGAAGGCCCTTGTCCTAGGGCCCGTCAGATAACATTGTTTGATGGACGGGACCCATAGGAGGCCAGCCCTATGTGCCCTGACCGGTCGCTGGGATTCATGAGGCTGAAGACGGTCCCGCAAGTAACCTGGTCCATTGCCCATAAAGGGCTTTATAGGTCATAACCAACACTTTGAATTGTGTTTGGAGACCAATTGGAAGCCAGTGCAGCTCGCGAAGGGCTGGAGTGATATGAGCATGTCTTGGAAGACCCAAGACGGCTCGCGCGCGGGCCGCATTCTGGACAACCTGCAGTCTCCGGACATTCTTTCAAAGGTTGCCCCATGTAGAGAGCATTACAGTAGTCAAATCTCGAGGTGACAAGGGCATGGGTGACTGTGAGGAGTGACTCCCAGTCCAAATAGGGATTTGGATCCCTTTTGGGGATTTAATCGCCTTGCGGATCCCCTCCTTTCATTGGGTTGGGCTAATCAGGCTTTTGACACAGCCGTGTTGCGTCAAATTGCAGCCCTGCTCTCATCCAGCATTCAATCTCCTCCCTGGCCTCCATGACGGAGGCTGGATACGATGGAGGCCTCTCCCCAGGTTGTCCACCTTGCTTTCGCTTCCCTCTCTGTCGCCTTCAGAGGTCCAGATGTTCCAGACCTTCCTGGGGTCAGTCAGTGGCCTGCTGACCAAACAGCTGCCCACGTTAACAAACAGTGAACAACAAACAAACAATAAGCAAGTGACGCCACGTCTTTGTTTATTTTTATTTGCTAACTGTTTACGCCACCCATCTCTCCTATTCCATTTTTATTTCTTTATTTAACAAATAAATAAAAATACCCTGTAGGCAGCCTTGGGTTGTTCAAAGCCAGCAGGAGCTTCCACACACCACGAAGGACACAGCCACACAAAGTGGCAAGCATTGTGCTCCTTCAGTCAGCCATGTTTGAGAGACCTGACCAAAATGGATGACCCTCCCTCTCCGGGCCCCTTCCGTCTCGGAGCAGCAGCCTCTGCTTTGACTCAGTCTGGGAGGGATCAGACTGAAACCTGGTGGAATCGTAGAATCCTAAGGTCGGATGGGACCTCAGAGGTCTTCTAGTCCAGCCCCCTGCCCAAGATCATAGAATCATAAAGTCAGATGGGACCTCAGAGGTCTTCTAGTCCAGCCCCCTGCCCAAAATCATAGAATCCTAAGGTCAGATGGGATCTCAGAGGTCTTCTAGTCCAGCCCCCTTCCAAAATCATAGAATCCTAAGGTCGGATGGGATCTCAGAGGTCTTCTAGTCCAACCCCTTGCTCAAGATCATAGAATCATAACATTGGATGGGACCTCAGAGGTCTTCTAGTTCTGCTGATGGTGGTGATGAAGACTCCATTGCAGGCTTCAGGAGGCTCCAGTGGAAGGTAGGATGGATCCTTCTGAGGATCTAGGGCAGGTTCACCTTGATGGTTACTGGGTTGATAACTCTGGCGATGGGGGAAAGCCCTGTCTACTTTGGCCCTACTTTCTTCAAAGGTTGCCTGGATTGCAGGTATTGGATGGAGAGATGTGAGATGCACAGGCGTCAGATGGCGGTTCCGACATCAGAGGTCTTCTAGTAGTCCAAGCCCCTGGCCAAGGCAGGAGTCCTATCATCTCCTATCATCCCAGATGAACGGTGGTCCATTTTTTTTCATGAAGACCCGCAGCGATGGAGCACCCACAACCTCTGGAGGTAAGCTCTTCCACTGGTTAATTGTTCTCTGTGAGAATAGAATAAAGCTGGAAGGGGCCTTGGAGGTCTTTTAGTCCAGCCCTCCCCCCAGCTCAAGCAGGAGGACCTATACCAGGGGTAGGCAACCCAAAACACTCAAAGAGCCACTTGGACCCGTTTCCCACCAAAAACAAAACACTGGGAGCTGCAAAATCCTTTTGATATCTAAAAGGAAGATAACACTGCATATATCCTTTTTTTACCTTATATATATGATATATATATATATCATAAAAGTAAAAAAGGATATATGCAGTGTTATCTTCCTTTTAGATATCAAAAGGGTCTCTCTTTCTGTCTCTCTCCCCCTCCCTCTCTCTCCCCCCTCTTTCTTTCTGCCCTTGATCTGCCAGTCCTCTTCCCTCTCTCTCTCTCTCTCTCTCTCTCTCTCTCTCTCTCTCTCTCTCTCTCTCTCTCTCTCTCTCTGTCTCTCTCTCTCTCTCTCTCCTGTCTCTGTCTGTCTGTCTGTCTGTCTGTCTCTCTCTCTCTCTCTCTCTCTCTCTGTCTCTCTCTCTCTGTCTGTCTGTCTGTCTCTCTCTCTCTCTGTCTCTGTCTCTGTCTGTCTGTCTGTCTGTCTGGTCTGTCTGTCTCTCTCTCTCTCTCTCTCTCTCTCTCTCTCTCTCTCTCTCTCTCTCTCTCTCTCTCTCTCTGTCTCTCTCTCTCTGTCTGTCTGTCTGTCTCTCTCTCTCTCTGTCTCTGTCTCTGTCTGTCTGTCTGTCTGTCTGTCTGTCTGTCTGTCTGTCTCTCTCTCTCTCTCTCTCTCCTCTCTCTCTCTCTCTCTCTCTCTCTCTCTCTCTCTCTCTCTCTCTCTCTCTCTCTCTCTCTCTCTCTCTCTCTCCCTCTCTCCGATCTTCTGCTCATCTGGCAAGCTGGCTTCAAGCTGTTCTCCAACAAGCTGAGAGGTAGGCAACCTCGGCTCTTTTATGACTCATGGACTTCAATTCCCAGAATGCCTGAGTCAGCATAGCTGGGCTAGCTAGCTCTCTCCTGCCCTTCCTGTTTCCTGCTTCCTGCAGAGACAGCAAAGGGAGGAGCCACGCCCCAAAAGATTTTCAGCTTGTCGGAGAACACAGTGAGTCCACTCTCTTTTACACACACACACACACACACAGAG
>JARGCV010000248.1:0-145000 GCA_034064705.1 Bothrops alternatus
AGGGCCCTGACAAGCATCGCATTCTTCCAGAAAGTACAATGAGGAGACAAACGACTCTGCCAAGGAGTTAGCATGGGAGTGAAAAGGCGCCTCAATGGGAGCTGGATAATGGGCTGCCAGGCCGTCATGCACTGACTGTCATCTGCAGCCCGGGCCCGAGAAACTGCGGCGGCCCCTACGAGCACAAAACTGGCTGGGAAGACCAACGGGCCATTCCTTCTGAGGGTGGGCCCCCGCGGCCAGCCAGCCAGCCAGCCAGCCAGCCAGCCAGCCAGCCAACCCTCCCCTCATTCTCCTTCTTTTTCCAGCCTCCTTCCTTTTCTCCTGCCAATGTGCCTCGAAGCTGAGAGGGCCACTAAACAGTGGGGCTCTGCTTCTGTTGGGCTGTGGATGTTTATTTATTTATTTTTTTCCCCTCGCCGGGATGGTGGTAGGGAAGCGGTGAAGGGATTGAACAGGCGTGAGAGTGAGTGTGAGAGAGAAACTGAAGAGATTGGAATTGCAATTCAAGATTTTCTCTGGGAGGACAAACTTTTGGTACCCTGGTTTTTGCAGGCTGGGGCAAAGCTGGGAAGCAGGGCTGCCCGTCTTTGTACAAACAAGGTGTGTGTGTGTGTGTGTGTGTGTGTGTGTGGTGAGGTGGGGGAAACCTGCAAACCTAAAAATGAGAGGTTGGGAGATAGGAATCTGGCTCTTTCTCTTTCATTTGCCAATCTATATTTTTTTTCCTTTAAACTCCCCCTCCAGTTTTTTGTTGGGGTTTTTTTTGGCATGGGGGGTGCTCAGTATTACAACCTTTCCTGGGTAACACCCGTCCCCTCAGTAGCTGAAGAAATAAGAGGGCTGGGCAGACTGGACCAATCCTTGTCCTCTAGCCACCGTAGTTAGGCCTAAGGCAATCTGTATTTTCCCCATTGAACTGGGAAGCGGGGACTAAGTTTGCAACCGGAGTCGAATATAATGGTAGAAACGGGGGAGGGGGGGCGGAACTCGAGAAGAGGACGTTGGTAAAGGTAAGTACCGGTAGGAACTTGAGAATTTCCTGGGTTGAGTTGCTGGTGTGTGCTGAAAAGCTGTTCGGGTTGCTAATTTAGATCTATTTAAAACGAACTGGTTTCCTCCCCCCCTTTGGTACCCCCCCACTCTTATTCTTGAATCAGCCCCAGTAAATCTGAATCCCTTTAATGTGAGGGTGATAACCCTCCCCTCCAGTCAATTTAATATTCATTGTTAAATTATTCATCTTTTTTTCAATCCAGCTTCAGGAAAACTTTAGAATGAGCTTCTCAAGAGGGATCTTGGTAGAAAGGTGCAAAAGGAAAGGAAATCTAGATTAAGAAAAGCTTGGACTTTTTTTTTTCCTTCCAAAACCTAACTTGTTAAGTCAGCAAGTGGTTTGAAAGGACATTAGCCCTTCTAGATATTGTAATGCAATAAAATAAAATAAAATATAAAGTGGGGTTAAGCATGTTGAGTTTACTGTGTGTGTGTGCGTGTGATATTTGTTTAGACTGTATTCTAATCTTATGAAAAAGAATTAAACTTCTGTTTCTCTTTGTTTAAACTTAAAAACAGTGTTAACTCTTTTGAGAAATATTATAACAACTACAGCAATAACAAAGGAGGGAGAGGGGGGACGGAAAGTGAGAGGGGGAGAAGCCACAAGCTCTCTACCCAGATCTTCAGGCAAATATCATTTTTACAACCATTCAATTAGCTATTCTTTGGATTAGCACCTACTTATATGCTTCATCTCAAAAAGAAAGGAGCTGTAATCTTGTTGCTATTTTCCCCCAGGGCACAGTAGGCCTTGTGTGCCTCCCTTTTCTTAGTTGCTGATTTTTTTAAAAAAAACAAAACAAAACAACTAGGAGGACAAAAAAATAATGAGAGGGAAATAGCGAATAATCTGACGTCATTGCAGAAAAGGGACTAGAAGTGAGGAAGCAAGTCTGAGTAAAGAGAGAGAGGGGGCCCCCCCACAAAAGATCGATAAAAAAAGTGGGCGCCTGGGATGGCTGCAGATCTATCAGGACTTGGAGAACAAGAGGGCGAGGGAAGGCGGAGGAGCCTCTGAAACTAAGAAAGCAAAAGTTGAAAGAGAAGGATGGTGGGGGGGGAGAGGAGCAGGAGGAGCAGGAGGAGGAGGAGGAGGAGGAGGAGGAGAGGAAAGAACAAGAGCGAAGAGGGGCCTGTATTACAAAGTGCATGTGTGAAAGAGAATGGGAAAGGAAGAGCATCGGGCGTGTAGAATGTGGGCGTGAGAAAGCAAAGCAGGATTTATGTGAAAAGAAGGGAGAGAGGCGAGAAAAAGGGACAGGCAGATCAAACCTAGAGGTCTGTGGGCCCGGATGCCTCACCAGAGGGTTCAAGAAAGGAGAGGCCAGTTAATGAGGGGAGAGAGAGAGAGAGAGAGAGAGAGAGAGAGAGAGAGAGAGAGAGAGAGAGAGAGAGAGAGAGAGAATGGGCGCGAGAAGGGAACTTGGTCGACGGGGCAGAGAAATCCCTGCCCTCCTATACTCACTTTCTCCTAAGGAAGTTTCCCTGAACTCAGCGGGGCTTTTCCTTCGGCATAGACGCGCGTCGACGTCCCGGGGAGCCAGCTTAAAGGCCCCGAAGGCCGGCGCTTCAGTGATCGGAGGGCGAGGAGGCTCCGGGATCCGGGCCTGCTTGCGCGTGAGTGAAGGGGGACGGCGAGTTCGTGGGAGGCCGCGGTTCCCCTCCGGAGGAGGCCGCGTGGGTCGAGAGCCGAAGGCGGCGGCCGGGGGTGGCAGGTGGGGTCGGGGACGGTTCTCGCCTGGGCTGGAAGGGCTGCTCCATCGGCGGGAGGGGGGAGGGCGAGCAATTCCCAGGCCGGCGCCCGCCTGCAAGCCGGGAAGGGTGGGAGACGCTACCTGCCACCGGAGGCGAAGGAGAGGGAGGCCGTGACCGGAGACGCCATTTTAAATCGGGGTTACTCCGGTTCCTGAGAGGGGCGGGGGCATTAAAAGAGAGGGGGGGCAGAGAGAGAGGGGGGGGAAATCAGGCCGGGACGCCGGGGGGGGGAAGAAAAAAAGCCAGAGCCCCTTCCCGCTTCTCTCAGTCCGGCCCAGGTCGTCTGGGCAGGTGGGCGCCTGGGCTGGCCCGCCACTTGAGGCTCCTCGAAGTGGCAGCCGTCCTCCGGGCGCTCCTTCCCAAGCGGCCCTTCAGCCAGGGACAAATAGGAGCCGACGGAGCGAGGAGCGGGCGGGCGGGCTGGCTTCGAGGGGAGGGGAACGGATTGGTGATTACCGACCGGTCCGTCTCGGGAAACGGAGCGCGCGAGAGCCGGACCGGGGACCCAAAAGGCGCTCTTCTTCAGAGATCCCGTTGGATCAAGAAGGGCCAAGGGCTTAAATTGGTGAAGCGCTTGGGATGGCAACCCTGTGCCCGATCCACCAGGCTGGCAGATTCCCAATCCCCGAGATCTGGTAGGCCTGTCACCGAGAACAACTCTCAAAAGACGGCGGGTTTCTTCTTTAGACCCTCGGGCGCTTGAAGCGGAAAGAAAGACGGTGCCCGGCATCCAGATGGGCTTGTTCCCAGAAAAAAAACGCGCCTAGGATGGCAGCCTGGCTCTTGCCTATCTCACCCGGCTGCCGGCACCAACAACCGGGTCCTGGAGGGAGGCGTTGCTTATGGGAGCCTGGAGCGGCAGAGCCTCGGAGGCTCCCCGATTTCCTGAGAGTTAAACTGCTCAGTGGGCCAGACTCGGCTCCGACAGGGAGCATTCGGGCCAAGGGAGCGAGGCCAAGCGAGGCTTCTTGCGCCCGAAAAAGCCAGTTTGCGCGCCTCCGAAGCGCGCGAGCGAGCGGGTGTTCTGCGTCTTCAGCGAAAGTCATAAATAGTAGTAGTAGTAGTAGTAGTAGTAGTAGTAGTAGTAGTAGTAGTAGTAGTAGTAATAATAATAATAATAATAATAATAAGAAATGGTAGGTTCGCCTTGCTGTCGTTTACATGGATGTGGCGGTCGGTGTCAGGTGGCTTCCGAGCTGGTCGATCAGAAACGGCTGCAAGTTTGGAGCGTACAGGTGTGGGGAGTTCAACTGAGGAATTTGCGGGGTCGGGCAGAGGACGATCCCTGGCCTTATTCAAAGGAAAGCAGCCGGGGCCGGGGGATCGATCGTTTCTCCTTTTGCAGCGCTGCGTCTCTTGTGTGAAGGCGACCCATGAAATCCGTCACTCGATTTCGTCTTTTTTGTTTCCCCCCCCCCTTTTTTTAAAGCTCACCCAACACAAAGCAAGCAGGGAAGGATTGGAGAGAAGGGCCGCTAAAAATGTGAATCGCTCAGAGCTTTGGCAGCTCCCTGAAGAGAAAAAGGCCAGCATCTTTGTTTATCTCCCGAATGCTAAATAAAGACAGAAGTGTGAATAACCGATACAGATTGTTTCAGTGCCGTCATTTGATCCCAGGAAGTGCAATTTATTTATGGGGGGGGGGAGAGAAATATTTAAAAGGGTGGGAGTGGGGTGGGGTGGGTGGGTTAGGCCCTCAGAAGGAATCGCCGAATTAAGCGCTCTTGGATCGTCTCCTTGCATTAAGATCTGCCTTGTGAAGGCACTATTTTATAAATACCCCCCTGAAAAGGGCTTCAAGTCCTCTTGTCCACTTCAGTCTCAGACTGAAGAGATACACCCACACTGACGGCTCGCTCCACAACGCCTCAGCCTTCAGGACACCGGCTGCCGACTTCGATTGGGGGGGAGAAACCCTTGAAACCTCTAATGCGCCGGACACCGAGTTAAACGGAGCTTTGGCGAGTTTAAGCAACAATCTGCAAAAAAAAAAAGTTTGGAATCGGTTTAACCTCTTTTTGCCGTGAGGCGTTTTGTAGGAAAGGCACTTTTTGTGTGCAAGGATTAGAGAAAAAAAAAATGGAGGGCGGGGGGGGGGAGAATGGAGGAAGGACTCGGCCTTGGGGGACTCTGAAAAGAGGCGGCGGCGGCAGCAACCGCCGTGTTTTGTTTTGTTTTTTGTTTTTTTCCCCTTTTTCTTCCCACCATAAGAAAGTTTAATATTTATAACTGCAGGGAAGAAAGTCTACAAATAAGCCACCGCGGACAATTCTTCCAAAAAGTGAAAACGGGAGAGAAAGGCGAGAGAAAGCACATCAGCAAAGCGCATCCTGACGGCCTTTCTAAACGCTATTGATTGGAACAAGCTGTTCGGCGCCCCCCCCACTCCCCGAAGCACTTAATCTGCCTGTTAATCAAGGCACTAAGGAGCTCAATGCGACTTTTATTAGCGACTGGAGAACACAGCGGCAGAAAGGATCAAAAGACTCTCCCCCTTGATATTTGTCAAGCCAGCCTCCCCACACAAAAAAATATTTTCAATTACAGAGCAATTCTTAGCTTATCATCCCCGCGTAACAGAAACACGCAGATGGTTTCCCCCCAAACGCTGCCAGAAGAGAAGAGAAGAGCCGGCTCAAAAGGCGGAGGGAGACTTCGCCAGAGCTGCAGCCACCACTGATTTCTCAGGCTTTCCTCCAAAGCAGGGCGCTGCAGGGGGAAAAGGGAAACATTCCGCCGGAGCAAAGATAACTCTCGCCTCTTTTTTCCTTGTCTTTCTTTTTTCTTCTTCTCTTCCACCACCTGTCTAGGAATCGCTTGGATTGCTAGCAGAAAAAGCATCAAGCTTACATTTACCAATCCCAAAGACACCCCCCGCCCCTCTTCCTCTGCGTGGATTTGGAAACGGGCAGCTTTCAGTGGGATGTGCATCCTTAGAGGGATGGGAAAGCGCCAGGCGTTCTGACTTACATTCCAGCCACAAACTATTTAAAAAAATAAACATTCACCGACACACCAGCGCCTAAAGGTGCGCGCGGTTGGGTGGGGCTGGGGGGCTGGGGGTGGGGGGTTTGTGCTGACTGACTTGGAACTGAGTTGGGCCGTTCCTCCGGAACTAGTTTCAATTAAGGTAAAGGTGGAGAAACTTTCCATCTGTGAAGATCAACATTTTGATCTTGTCGTTTTTAATGCGGATCGGGTGGTTGCTGGATGTCAACGAGATATGCATATAAAAAGACTATGTGGTCAGAGGTAATTATGTCACAGCTTTTTCTCGTCGTGACAGCTGGATAAACACAATCTCCAATAAACATCTCTAATTAGGGAGGAGGACCTGCGAGGCTGGGTGTTTGATTTATTACCCATCCAGAATGTCCATTTACTGGAGAAGATTAAAGTGGACTTTTCCCCTCCTTTTAAATTTTGTTTTGTTTTGTTCCAAAGCACCTTAAGAGATTCTAAGACCTGAAAAGCTGCAGACTTCATCCAAGAGAGTAAATGAAAGACAAATGGGGGGGAAGGGGGAGGAGAAAAAAAGCCATTATCTCACTAATCCTTTTTTCCCCTAATTAAGAAACACCCCCCCACCCAATCATCTAGATTTCGAAACACAGCTCACCTGCCTTGGGCTGCAATCCTAAACAAACGGTTTGAAGCCTGTTGGGATTTACTCTCAAGGATGGGCAGCTTTCTCTATACTCCGCTTTAAACCAAACCCGTTCAGAAGACTATCCTCCCTTACAAATCGAACTGCTTTTGCATAAGTTGGCTTCAGGCGGCAATTCAGCACAGAGTTTCCCAAGAAACGGTTCCCCCTTTCCTCATATATTTCTTTGGTTTCCGCTCTTATTCTTCCCTTTTGCAGCTGCCGCCGCCGCCGCACCGCCGCCAGCAAAACAGAAAAGCAAAATAAAAATCAAACGCACCCTTCTGCTCGCCTCTGGCCTTTCCCCAGTCCTCTCACTACCCGAATTCACGCTACCTTTTTTGGGAAAGGAGATCCTCGCCATTCCACACCCAGCCCTTTGCCCCTTCACCTCGGGATTCCACGGCCTATTCATCGGACCAGAAACTTCGAGAAAGCTTATCCGGATGGCAACAGTTGAAAAGTGAAATCAGAGCCGGTGTCTCGGCTGCCCCCTTTTCTCCAACCATAACACACCACCTGTGTTTTTCTGCCAGCCGGGATAATTAAGTCGGCGGCGCGACATCACAAGGAAACAAGGCAGAGCAGGTAAAACTGGCAGGACGAGATCGAAAGTCTTTCAGAATAAGGCCCTAAAGGAATTCTTCCGGAGAAAGTTCTACGGGTCAACTCTGTGCGTTCTTCCCTGCCGGTTCGAACGTCCACACACAACGCAATTCGGCTTCGAGGTGTGGGCTTTGGGCTGAATGAACTTGTGGATCAGGCTCTGAAAAGCGTACCCCTGACGCCGGGTGTTTACTCTCCCCTCCTTTCTCGCTTTGAATACGACCGGCGGTGGAAAGCAGGAGTAGGAGAAAGCGTTGCAAAACGCAGCAGGCGGCTGCGCCTAGGACTTTATTAACCTGGTTTGAAACCTCCGGGGTCCCGAATGCATGCGTTCGCTTGGCTTGCTCTAGAACAGCAACCGCCCCAAACGGAACCATCCAGAACGAAGAGAACATTTTGCCACCGTCTCAAACCGAAGTGCCAAGTGAGACCAGACACGTGAACTGAGGTGGGTGGGTGGGTGGGTTGGCAAACGGCCGGAAAAAAAAGAACGAGGCTCCAGTTTGGGTCGGTTCAAAACAAGCAACCCAGCGCGAAAGCTCCCCTTGTCGGGCGAGGTTCTCCTGAACGCGGCCCGAAATGAGCGGCAAACGCCCCAGCGGCTCGACGGCAGGAGCCCTTTAAGCTGCCCGCAGCCCAAGGCGAGCAGGGTGCGCCGGAGTCCCCGTGTAACCCGAAGCGATTTTCTTTCTACCTCAGTGAGAATCGTTAATTATTAGGTTTTCTTTTTTTTCCCAAGGAAAGCTCAAATCACTCGGACTGGGGATAGAAAACGCCTCCCAACAATGCGCGCCGCATTCTTTCGTGCCTGCCTCAACTTCAGGGCACCGAGGCGCGAAGGCCGCGGCTCCGGGCTCGCTCCAGAATCGAACCCTCCGTTTCCCTCTTTACAACGCGACACTACTCCCCCCTCCCTCCCCCAATATCCGTGGAGGTGCTTTGGCGTGGCACGGAGTCCTGCTCTCCCCACCTGCCTTTGGCCTCGGTTCCTCACTGCAAAGGAGAATCCAGGCCATTTCCCTGGCTCTTCCTATCCCCTTCCCACTAATTGCACTTGGGCTTGGGCTACACTTCGTCCACTCAACGACATGGGGCTTCACGGGGAAAAAATAAAATAAATGACCCTCTGCTTCACTAGCCCTTGGCAAGCATGCAGCTCTCCTGCTCCAGAAGTTGGCTAGCCGACTATTCCCAGCTCAGCCGGCGTCAAATAAGGTGGTAGCAACGGCAAGACCCCCCTTTCCGCCATAAGGAATTTAACAGAGCTTTTAGGGTCAGAAGGAGAGGAGAGCGAAGTAAATCTGCACGCAAAACACTCGCGCACGTGAGTACGTGTGCGTGAGAGAGGGCGAAAGCTCGCCGACGAGAAAGGAAAGCGAACATCCAAGACGCGCAGAAAATTCGGGGGGAAAAAAAACCCAAACCCAACCGCTTTAGGAAGACCCTGTGCAAAATTCTCGGAAAACGACGGCATCAAACGCAACAAATGTTTACCTGTTAGCGGGAGGGCCGGCGGAGGCGCATGGTCCGCGGAGTCCCAATCCCGCCTCTGCGAGTCGGGAACTGGCAAGTCGGATCGCCAATTTCTACCCAAGAATCTGCCACACAGTTTAAATGTCAATGACAATAATACAAAAAAAAAAAAAAAAGCCAGGGCGCTTAGCTTTGCTCTAACTTTCCCCTTAATATCAGCGCCAGCGCTTCCCTCATTGGCTGGGCTGCCCCCGTGACGTCACGGCGGAGAGCAGTTTAGAGCGGCCGCTAAGCTAATAAGCCATTTTCGAGAAGGCAGAGATGCTCCCAAGCGCCGGGCTCGTTCACTTTCCCCGCGGCCATTGCTGAAACTTCGAGGCTAAGGCGAGGCGCACGTGGAAGGCGGCCGGGGCCCGCGTCTCCAGCCTCTCTCCGTCCGTTCCTCTGGATCCGGCTGCGCGGGGAGGCTCTTTGCTCCGCTTCGCCGCGGACAGCCTTGTCAGAGATTGGGGCGGAGGGGGGGGGAGGAGTGCCCCCCTCCCGTTTCCAAAATATCCCGAATCTCCCTTTGCTTGGGGTCCCCTTTTTTCGAGCTCCCTCCTTTGCCCTCCCCGCCTCCGCCCCCCCCCCAGTTTGTACTCCGCTCTCTTCTTTGGCTTTACTTCTGTGCCCTTGCAACAGCAAACTCCGCTGTGTTCCAGCTATTTAGTAGCTTTGGCTACTACCGGTACTAAAAAGTCCCTGGACAGGTTACTAGGGCTGGAGATCAACGGGCCTCCGCCAAGGGACCCAAAGGAGTCTGGAGGTGGACGTGGCTTTTCTTCCCTGAGTCTCTAAGGCGCAACACAGTCCATACGCACCTCTCTGCCCACCAACTCGGCCACCTTGGCTCCCACCTTCTGGGAGGGCTCCAGCCCAAATCTAACTCGGGCTTTGGGTTGGCGACCTCGGTTGCAGCAAGGGGGAAGGCAGGTCGGGCTGACAACGATTGCCCGCGTTTTGCTGTTAATGGGAATGGTGTGTTATGTATAACATTGGCCAGCTAAAGAAAGCTGGCACACGCGCGGAGAAATTTCGAATGGAGATAACTTGACAAATTCTCATATTTCTTCGACTCTTCCCCCCCCCGCGTCCCCCAGGTCTCAAAGAATTTAAAAGACAGTAGACCGACAATGTTCTCTTTAAACCTTAGAAGGCTGGGAAAGTGAAGTTCTTTTCAGGAAGTGAACACCCTGTTTAACGGGTACCCCCAACACACTTCTCTATCTTTAAAACACTCGTCTCTAGGGTGGGTCATGTCTTTTCACCGCAGTGTCCTCCTGATGTCTTTTTGAGGGGCATTTCCTGGGAGTAGAAGATTAGTTTAAGGAGGAGAACTGGAATTACAGAGTTATTTGTAATGGTTTGACTAAGTTTTATGACCCATCAATTATTTTTTCAATAGCAAGAACTTTACTGCTCTCTCCCAGTAACATTGATGAGCTACTCCACTTGGAGAAGCCAGAAGTGGCTGTGAACTCACTTCGGTTCTGGTAATCAAAATAATTTCCTGAGACCACCAATTTCTATTTTAAGTGCATGTTTTCTGCACCGAGTGATTGCTTTTTGTGGAGAGGGGGGGGAAAGATGTATTTTAAATAAATTATATTGGATCCCACGAGCTTAAAAACATGCTTTGTTCCTTTACTTTTTGAACCACGAGGGATTTTTATTTTCTGGGAGGCAATGACAACCCTTTTCCTATTAAGGTACCCCGTGTTTCCCCTAAAGCAAGACAGGGTCACACTTTCTTTTTATCCCCAAAAGCCTTTCTATGTCTTACTTTCGGGGTACGGCTTATATTGATTGGAAAACAATTGTCAGTTTTATTTTAAGTATTTTAAGTATATTAAGTATTTTAAGTATTTTAAGTATTTAAGTATTTTAAGCAGGAGGCGGAAGTGGTACGGCTTATATTAGCCGACCCCCTGAAAACCCCGATACGTCTTACAATCGGGGGTGTCTTACTATCGGGGAAACAGGTACTATTCAGAGATAAAGTCTCCTGTGCCTTATCCACTTAACATCAGTGAGAATCGCCAGCTATTATTTATTGGGAAACTCTTGTTTCCATTTTAGTGTGGGCTTCCATTCTTCATACATTGACAATATTGAGTTCTTTGGTCAGGAAACTAGACCACGGTGGAAAGTTTCAGATGTGTTTTAACTGTACATTAGTATTTCAGACATATTTCTGGGGAAAATGTCTGCCAATGGGTTCCTGAAAGGTGCTGGAAGAAAAAACTCTCACAAGAGTAGGTTGTTTTCTTTAAACAATGTTCTCCTCTTGTTCCTTTCCCCCCATCTCCCCTCCCCTCCCCCATATCCTACTTCCTTTCTCGATTCTTCCCGTTGACACACTTGCACTACAAGCTAACGCTTCACTCCTCAGAAGCAGGCCCCAGGTGGGCAATTGATTTTGAAGGCTGCAACCCCATCGTAAAATATTGGAGCTACTTTAAATTCAAGGCAACAGATATTCTCTTTAATCATTTTTCAGGTTGTTTTTTTATTATATTAAGTGACGTAAATAAACCTATTAAATTAAGATGCTCTCTGAGTTGTTTTTCAAAGAATGTGGTGAGCATAATTGTATGTTTGTTTTGTCAAGTGCTTTCTTGGGAGGTTCCCTCATTCGTCCAAACACATTTTCAGAATAACAAGGAAACTATCCTTGATCTACCAAAGACCGCAGACTTAGGTGGATTGCTTTCCCACGGACCTCTCTATTGTGGAACTGACAAGAATGGGAGTCCAGTCTATTGTTGCCTCATTCCCCCCCACACACACTCTTTAGGATCTTAGCTTTGGAGAATATTCAGCTGAGGAACCTTTGGACATCATGCCTTGTAGAGACTTTGATGGCAGCTTGGCTGCATCAACATTCACAGGTCCCCACATCCTGAAACCCCAGGCTGAGGATGTCTTGGAGATCTCCCTTAACCCCACCAGAAATCAATGGTTTCATTTTGTATGTCTGGGGCTGAGGGTGTGAGCCCACGGAGATAAATTAAAATGCTGAAAGAACCAGAAAGGTAATTCAGTCCATCTCTTGGGTCTTTAGCTAAGAGGAAGTCTAACTCTACCAAACTTTAGAACTTACCTTTCCAGCCCCTGCTTAGGATCCAACCTGAAGGTCCCTGAATAACTACTAGCCTTCTATGGAATGAAAAGAATTTCTGAAGGAGACCCCTGCTGGATGAGGTGGGAGTGGGATGGTGGTCCTACGACAAACAGGGCTCCAGGTGAAGTAACCTTCAGGGTAGGATAAGGCTGAATGGTTCTTTTCATCCTATTCCAAATATTAGTTTCGCTAAGTGGGTCCCCTCCCACGAACACATTTACTCAGCCCTGGACGCGGTGGCTAGAGAGAAACCTGCGGGAAAGAAAGGCTCGAGAGAGGGAAATATAGTATCAAAGGGCTCAGCAGAACTACTGAAGCCCCCCCTCCCCCCGGGAGGAAGACAATCCCTGGTCTTCTCTGGTTCCTCGCCCGGTGCCCAGCCTTCCTCTTGCCCGTTTGTCTACGCCGCTTTCTAGGCCACCAGCGCTTTGCAAGGGGACGAAGAGGGCCGCGCTGACCCCCCCCCCGCCGGAAGGCTTCCTCTCTCCAGAGGGGCGGGCGCGCTGATCCAGAGACTTATCAGGCAGCCTGTTTGCCCCGGTTGTTTGGAGTTGCTGCCATTAAGACTCGGGCTCCCTGCAACCCAGCAGGGTTCTCCAAGGAAGCGCTGGAAACGCCACGCTCCCGCCTGCTTATCTGGCTGTCAATAAAGGAGATGGCTCCGAAAAGCAGGGCCAGGTGCTGCCTTGCCTTCGCGCCAACCGGCGCAGCTCTTCAGAAACCGATCAGGCGTGAAGCCAAGGCTGCTTGGCCGGGCCTCCGCGGCGAGCAAACAGTTCCCCGGCCAACGCCTGAGTGCCGCTCGCTTCGGCTCGCCTCGCCTCGCCTCGGGGACCGCTCCAGGGCGCAGCACCGGGCTGGGTTAAAATTAAACACCAACCCAAGAAACGCCCGGACCGGGCCGGGCCGGGCCGGACCGGACCTAGATGTGGGAACGGGTGCCTGATCCTGATCTGATTTGGATTTGACAGCAAATGAAACGATAGGCCAGATCTTGTTCGACGTGTCCCTGAAAGGGGAGAGGGATGGGGGCGGAGGGCGCCAAAAGAGGGCCGCCCTCCTGATAGTTCGGATTGTTCAGTCACCTCCATTGGATCAGATAGCAATTTAATTACCCGTTGCTTTTCTCTCCCTCCCGCCGCTCCCCCCATCCACGACACATTTCCAGGCGATTTTCACTCGGTGTCTCCCTAGTGCGGAGTGACAGGCAATAGGAACTGAAAACTCCTTTCTCTCCGCGCGCGCAAACGCTCACACTCCCAATCCCCCTTAAGGCTCCCGTTGGAAAACCTCTGTGGCCTCCTCTCCACTAAAGCCGGCCAAGACAGGCGCGGCATAGATCTGAAATGCTCCCCACTCTTTTCCTAGCCGGGCTTAGGTGTGAGGTGGGGGGGGGGGAGGCTCTCCAAACTTTCCTCAATCAGGACCAGAGGAATCACCTTAAACAGAACTTGTGAGCTTGGCAGAAGAGGCCTGCGGTCTCCCACTCTCTCTTTCTCACCCCTTCACTCCCCCACCTACCCTCCCGCCCCCGTTTGCAGGTTGATTCTTGTTCTTTTCCCTCTTTTCAACTGACTTTATTGCACACCATTTATAGCTCTCCAAAGCTGGCGCCATGAAAGCTTCCCCTTTCCAGGGTGACATTAGCGGGGAAATTAACAGGCCGTCTAGGTAGATAAAGCGCTAATGAGGGCACTGAGCCCGGAAAGGGAGGAGGGGGCGGGGAGAGAAAAGCAAGCGCTGCTTTCAATGGAGGCGTTTTGCTGCTCCGGATTTCTAATGGACAGAAGACTTGAAAGCTGTGAAGCCTCTCTGAATGGGTACGCAAGCAAGGAGCAACAGTAATGTGTTACAAATTTATAAGCACTCTACATATTTGATTTACACTGCGATAGTTCTCCCCCCCCGTTCTCCTCTTTCTTTCTGCAACACTCTCCCCCCCGTGTGTTCACTTAGATAGAGCAATTCTCAGCGCGCACACGCACGCACACACGCGCGCACACACAAGCTGTAATAATGAGGTTTAATTCTCTATCCAAGCAGAACTTGAGCAATAATAATAAGCCCATCAGAACAATTTGTTTACTGGCATCGAACAGACGGCAAAATAAGGTCCGAGAAAGGCTGGCTGCAGGAAACAGTTTAAAGGGGGAAAATGACTTCAAGCGAGTCAGAAAGAGGGAGAAAATCTGAGGAAGACACAAGGCTTGGATACGTGTAGAAGGTGATGGTGTTCCAGAAAAAGGACTCTGGTGGCGTTGTCCGAGGTATGTGTTTTTTAAAACTAGTTTTCCCCCCCATAGGCGTAAGACTACTTTCAGAGCATAAATAGCTCCCAACTGTCACCTCACCTTTATATTTTGTCATCTAGAAGTCCATATCTGATTTGTGTACTTAATTGCCTAAGTACCTTTCCTAGCGGTATTTACCTAGAAGATTGCTTTTTAAGGATGAGGTTACAAGACTTAAAGTATAGTCAGTAGCAAGAGGAAGAAATTGCTGTTTTCCGAGACATAAATCATATGGGGTTAATATATAATCCAATTTGGATTAAAATCAACGACAAAACTTTCGCCAGCTGTAATTGGTCAGGGTAGCTGTATTAACAGTCTCAGTCCAACCCTCCATTTATAAAACTGCAAGACATACGTAGTTCTATTCCCCTTGCATGTTGTTAGTCAATACCCCCCTCCCTTCTCAATTTTACTACTGCCTGGTGTAATTTTATAATACTGGCAAATCTTGGCATAGCTCTCATTCCTGTCCTGAGCACATGGTGAGAAAAAGTTCTTTCTTTCTGAAGCTTGAGAGACCTGGTCATAAGTGTTCTGCATCCCAATGAAATGTAAAGGCTGTGAGTTTAAAGTTTTGGGGCCTAAGAAGCCTTGTTAGGGTAAAGCCTCCTAAATTAGCTGGGATTTCTGGACAAACATATCTGGCTCCCTTTGTAAATAAAAACAAGTGATTTGGAAATGAAAAATGGGATTCCTTTTTTTTGTTGTTGTTATTGGGGATATGCGCTGCTGGTTATTAAATAAAATGGGGCAAGGAAGAAGACTATTCAGGGCAACCTTGATATGAGCAGACAATGAGATCCTCGTGGTCAGGCAGATGTAGTCCAAAAAAGAGTGTAGGTAGGAACGTCATTGCCATTTGAAGCTCAGGTATTCCCCACCTTCTGGTTTGTTAGCTATTCAGGAAAGATGGAAAGAAGGAAAGATGGAAAAGAGGATAGAGAGAGGTCTTTTTTTTTAAGGAAAATTAGAATAATTTCTATGAAGTTTTAAGGATCAGCAAATGCAGAAGGCTACATCCCTAGTTTAAGGTTTATTTGGGGCGGGGGGGGGGAAAGGGGGAATCAAGCTAAGGAAAGAAGAAAAGTCAGGTTGCCCACTCTGAGCTTTGCGCCTGCCTCCTGTCAGGAGTCTTAATTTGGCTCCGAAGGGATTCAGGCTTATCTGGCATTCTCTCCTTCCAACACCCCCTCCCCCAAACCCCTCCCACAATTTCTTAATAAACATGATGCTGGCAAATGTTGCTTGATTTGTTTTTGTGCCCCACGTCCCCGAGCACTTGTGCCCCTGCCTTTCACCCCCCTCCCCGGACTTAGACATTAGCTGAATTCCCTGGGGGTGATTGGATGCAATTCGCTGAAAGTCGACAGGCACGTCCTGGATGTTAGAAATTCACTTTTCCTCGACGTGACAAGACTGGGTTCGATCTACAATTGCATTTGAAAGGGCAGCGAGCGGAAAGATCTCCCTATTATTAATGCTTCTCCTCTCCTTTAGCAAAATAACAAGATACTTCATTTGCACACACGCGCGCACACCCACACCACACACACCTTTAAAAAGGGTAGGAGTAAAATGCCCAGACCCTCAGCGAGTCTAACAATTAGAACCTCTTGCCGCATCATTTGCAGTTAGGCAGGAGAGAAATAAAGTAAATTAAAAATAATAATAATAATAAAGGGAGGAGGTGCAAGAGTCTGTTTTCTCCGAAAATATCGGAGCTTTCCCAAAGCGACCATGTGACCCAGTTGACTTTAAGAAAAGGAAAAAAAAAACTTTAAATCTTGAATAAGATGTGAGTTGTAACAAGGGGATTTGCGCTTACTCCTTGACCCTTGTAATTGGATTAAATATAGACTGAGACGTGCGAACCAGACCAAGATTGACATCTGCCAACTGGGCTTCCTTATGATTGATTGTAATGCTTCGTGCTGGCAACAATAATGAAATAAATTGTATGGATAAAGCAGCGCGTTTGTCATTTCCGCGCCATAAGATAAAGGGAGGTAAAGCGGGGCTGGCAAGCTGTTAGCTGACAGCCCGATACCGAGCGGGCACGTTTAAAAGAACTAAAAACAAGGAGGCCAGTCGCTGACAGGACAAAAGATAACTTGTCACAACCTTCTTAAATCTTCAAGTTTGTCAATTAACATATAGATTGCGCGCTCTCTCTCTCCTGCGCTGACAGAGAGAGAGGGGGGGGGAGAGAGAGAGAAGCCACGCTCTAGCCTAGAACTGTCGAAACCCCGGGAGGCGCCAACATGGCGTCGTGGCTCCTTGCTTTCCCGGGCAGCGAGTCTCCCAGAGTGCATTGAAAGGGCGCCCAGAGAGGCGCAGAGGACCTGCAGGAAGGCGCTCGGAGGGCAACGGCGCCGCCACTTAAGAGGACAACAATAAACAGCAGATGAGCTCGAGGGAGGCCTCCCGGGGAGGCGTTCAAGAGCCACCCAGAAAGGCTCGCGCTCTGCCTGTGATAGAAAAAGGCGAAGTTCGCCGCAGGCCTCAAAGCCTGGCCCTGGCCGCCACGAGGCTTTAGGTAGGAGGAGTTCAAGCTAAGGGCGCCATTTGACCTTGACAAAGAAAGACTGGTTATTATTATTGACATTATTATTACTATTAATAACAACAATAATAATAAAGTAGGGACGGGCGCTAGCTCCCCTCTAGCACGGAAGGGGATGCCTCTGCCTTAGGCCGCGCACGTAAAAGCCCCATCTCCGCCCCCTCCCCCCCGCCCCGATTTCTTCCGCGAGCGCCCCGCTTTCAGCCAAACTGGATGCTTCCAAAGGCCGAGGCGCCGCCCCGCAGGCCACGCCCTCCCGAACTTGGAAGCCCCTCGCGGCGGTCAGCGGGGTTTTCTCCTAACCGCCTCCCAGAGAGCCTCCAGGGCAGCTGATCCCGCCGTTTGTTTGTTTTAGGGGCGAGAAAGCAGCGCCAGGCGAGCTCTGCCTCGGTTATTTTCCTTTCGCCTGTCAGCATTTTCTCCTGCGAGCCTCCTTCGGCTACGCCTCACTTAAGCCAGAGGGAAGCCTGCCGTCTTTTTCTCTGCCGCCCTTTACTCTAATTCCGAGTCTTCGTGTGTGTGTGTGTGTGTGTGTGTGTGTGTGTGTGTGTGTGTGTGTGTGAGGTATTAGGGGTTCCCTTGTCCCTAAGAGGAGCTGCTTCGGGCTCCGTCCTGCCCGGGGTCCCATGTGCCCGGAAGAAGTGGCTTCTCATCCGTACCCTCCAATAGCCTAACTAGTCACCTCCTATTGCAACCAGCCTCAGGTGTGCATATGGAAAAGGTGGCAAAGGGCTTTAGTCGCTTGCTTGAGAAGTTCCCCTACACATCCCTAATGCATTTTCTGACCTTCTGCTTGGAACAAGGCAGGAGATCAGCTGGCGGGTATCTCCTCTAATTTGACTATGCTCAAACATCTACCTTCCAAACTAGTTTGGGTGAAAAGGGGGACATCCGGCTGCTCTTGGGAATGAAAGGCTGCATTCATCACAGGCCTTATCCTGGAGCCATTCAACTGCAAAAGGACTCACTCTGACTCAGTCTGCTCACCCAGAGGAGAAGAGGTGTTTAAGGAGCCTGTGGTCCACTATCTTTGGTCCCTGAGCCATGATCTACTTAATGCTGGAAGGGTACAGTTCCTGTAAGCCAGTCCACAATCCAGCTAAGTGGAAATTCTTAACCACCAGAATTCTCTTGCATTTTTCAAGGACGGAAGTAGGCCTATAGTTAATTCAAATTTGAAAGTAAATTCCATTGACCTACTTCTGAGCAGGAATGCAAAAGATTGCATGGGGGATGTAGCACAGCCTATCAGCTAGCTTGGTCACACTGCCTTTTGGAATTACTTCTGGATAAGCATACAAAAGCTTACTTTGCCAACCTCTCAGATTTTCCTGTACTTTGGATTATTGGATTCTAGTTTCCTTGTGAGCTTTGAGTCTTTGTTGAATAATTCTTCACATGCACAATGCAATAATAGTAATAATAGTAATAGTCAGGAATCATAGAGGGAGAAGACATGTTGCAAGCAAATCTTAGACCAGTGAGCATCTGGCAAAATCTTAGCTTGAGCTGCAGCTCTGTTTTAGAGTAAAGCCCACTGATACCAATGGGCCTGTTTTCCAGGAAACAGCTGAGGAAGGCATGCCCTTAAACTGGGCCAATATAATATAACAATTTGGCCATCCATTAGCACTCACCACTGTGTGCCCAATGCTACACCTTAAGTCCTCCTAATCTGGTGACCTCCAACATATGTGGGTTACAGTTCCCCAAATGCCCCACCAGCATGATTGTTGGGTGTATTGTTGGGAATTTTGAGATTTGTAGATCTGGAAGGCACCAGGGTGATGAAAAACATATGGGGGCTATTTCAAACAGATGTCTTCTTTTTATCTGGGCTCTTTTAGGAAGAGTTGGGTTTAGGGTCTGCCTTTAGTGTTATATATCTGGTGGCCCAATCACAGAGATTGAGTAATTTGAATTCTCTTGGTGATAAAAATGGGGGAGTGGGGTGGTGGGGAGAGAAGAGAAAGCCAGAAAAACAATAATCAAAATCTTAGCATATGGCATTAGCAGCTCTATTAGAACTATTAATACTTTAAAGTAGAAGTCCTGTCTGTGATTTGACTCACAGTAAAAACTGGTTTTCTGGATATTTCTTTCTTATAATCAAGACTAAACGTGTAAATCACAACGCAGTTTATTTGAGAGCAAGTACTGGAAGTAATCACATTGCATTCTAGCAAAAAGTTTGTGGATTTTCAATTCTCAGCAGGAAAGAACCAAATTTGCATTTGAAAATCATCATAAACAAGTCAGCTCCAGCCCATGGTCCTTCACATTTCTGTCAAGATATGGATCACATCTCAGAATGATGTACACTATATTCTCCTCTCCTTTTCATTTTCAAAATAATTGCTTTGTTTCCTAATTCAGTCAAACTTCAGTTTATAGGGAAAATAAAAAAATAGCTGTATATCTCATTTCTAAAATTTAAATGTTGAAAGTGATTTGAATTAGGATAAAGAATAAGGAACAGGAGGGAAATATGAGGGGGGGGGAAAAGGACAAAACAGAAGTTCCATCAAATTAGTTTAGCTTGCCTGCTTTCCCCAGTGACTGCCTCTATTAGCATTATAATCTCAAACACCATTTTTTTATGTAACACTATTGTTAGTAAATCAACTCCTCAGGTCCACAGAGACGTTGACCCCTGGCAATTCAGTGAAAGTGTAATTATCTCCCCGAATCTTGGACAGATTTAAGAGATTACATTGCAACTAAATCTATATCAATGCTAATTTTTTCCCCCTAGACTCCAGGTGCCAGGCACTAGGAAATGGTGTGCTTGCCCAGCAGAACGATTTACAAAGAGGAAAGAGCTTGCTGTGGAGAAGGCCAAAAGAAATGGAACCCCCCCATAAAATTATACCTATTTGATGGGTTTTTTTGGTTTTGTTTTTGTTTTGCTACAAAACCTGGTTCTTATAAGGCAAAGTTAAACAAAGCAGCTATGCTAAATTAGCGTTAAATAAAGGGGAGTTTAATGCTCGGCTACAGTCAACTGGTGTATATCTGATGGCTAATTGTCTATCAAAATTAAAGAGAAAAGAATAAATGATTCGTTATAAGAAGGTGTTAAAAGCTCCAACAAAGGGAGACATTTCACAAACATAATATATTTAGATGGTAAATTTGAGCCTTTTGGAAATGGAAGCAAGAGTTTTATGTAGGAGGATGCATTTAACGTGTCAGGAGCTGGCTTTCTGATCGAAAGAGAAGCTCAGCGCAGGAAAAGAATCTGCAGAGATACCTCACGGTTCACAATCTTTAATCTTAAAATCATTACATCTGTCATAGAAAAGCAAAGAATGCTAAATGTGACGGAGAAAGGGCGGATTCGGAAGTTTTATAGGCTCTTCAGACAGAAGGCACGAGCCCCCTCAACGGGAACGGGAACGGCGCAAATAGCCAAATGCCACTGAGCAGAGATGCTGAGTGCTGGACCGCTGTGGCAGCGACTGTCCTCGGAAAAGATTCTTCTTGGGTTGAGACTCCAGGCGCAGGAAGTTTCAAAATGTACAAAGCAGGGGTGGGTGGGAAGGATGGGAAGCAGTTTTAGAGGATAAATCTCCTTTTTTAAAAAAAATGTTCTTTCACTTTTCTTCATTGGTTCTTTTTTCAATTTTTCCCTAATGAAATAAAAAAAGAAAAAAAACCAATAAACAGAAACCTTTGTATATCCATTTCTGAAACGCTTTGGAAGGCAGCGGAGCTTATTTTGTTTGTGTTAATCCAGCCCAATTTAAGCACCCTGAGTCCTTTCAGTATCTCCTAGCCGGTACTTAAACTAAGGGGGTGACTACTGCTAAACTTTGGCTGGATGCTTCTGAAGAAAATCACAGTTGACAATTAGACATTTAGAAAAGTAAAGAAACGAACCCTTCTTTCAATTTTATTAGGGAAGCCCCGCAAAAACACAACTATTAGGGGGGCAGGGCGGAGTGTTGTTCCCCAAGGTGTCAACCCGATGGCCGTTGGTGTGTTTGACGCTTCTTCCCCCCCCCAATCTGTGTGTTGTTGTTTTTTTAAAAAAAGTCTGGCTGAACACTTTCGTTGAAGTAAATGTAAACGAATCCATGTATGAAAAAAGCCCCCCAAACTAAATCATGCAGCAAGAAGGACAAACCGTCTGGAAAATGGACTTAAGGAGCAGCAAGAATATACTGCCGCCCCCCAGTAAATGTCTTTGACAATTTCCGTCCTTGCAGAAACTATCTTGAAGATAATCAAAATTATTACAATTCATTTCCGCATTGGTTTGAATGCCGACGTTCAAATAATAAAATTTCAGCAACACAGCCCACATTTAATTTATATCAGGGCATTGTTCTAGCTCCTCTTTTTATGCCTAGCTTTCCCCTAGAAATTTTTTCGCTAATATCCAGTTGTGTAAGTCATTGCATTATTCATGCGGGGCGGCGGGGTGGGAGAAGAGAAGAGGCAATGTTTTCTCGGGTTTTTCTCTCCCAGTAAATGGCATCCTCTGAAACTTCGAAACGTGGGTGGAAATGCACAACGAGTAAAAGAGCAGTTTCTGAGATGTGGGGATGGGGGCGCACAAATGTTTAACCTCCTCCCCGCGTCTTCTTGCTTGCCTCTCTCTAAAGCAAAGCTCTCTTAGGCGGAGGGAAATCGTTTCAAAACCAGCTTCGCTTTGAGCTCGCTTAAAGAAGAACCTCCTTCGAAGAAAGGCGTCCTATTTTTCAAAAGGGAAAGGGAGGGGGGAAAGAAGAACAGTGTCGGCGATTAGCCGTCGAATAACTTACTTGAAAAACCGGGGAGAAGAGTTATTATTTCTGATATTCAAGACCCTTCTACAGTCCAAAGCAGCTGCCAGAATCTTAACAGCGATGATAAATGCCTGGAGGGCGAGCAAAACAACCATTCCGTATTTGTTCTTCATAGGTTTCCGCCGAATCGTTTGTGTAATAAATGTGGATAGAACCAAGAAATTCATACTTTTTACTAGCTGCAGGACACAGCCTTTTAATTCTGTATTTATCACCTGTGCACAGGATGACAGTTCCGGAAACAGAGATATATATAGTTTGAAGGCATAAGAAAGTGTATGCAGTGTGAACGAATCGGATGAGAAGGAAGGAAGGGACAAAGAGACAAAGAGAGAAAAAGAAGGAAAACATAAAGAAAGTGTATACAGTGTATACAGATGAGAAAGAAGGAAGGAGAGAGAGAGAGAGAGAAAGAGAGAGAGAGAGAGAAAGAAAGAAAGAAAGAAAGAAAGAAAGAAAGAAAGAAAGAAAGAAAGAGAAAGAAAGAAAGACATCTTGTTTTCCGGGGTCCCACCTGCTTTGTTTTGACTGTGTGCTGCTTTGGGCGGACGTTTACTTGAGCACAAAGTTCAAGAGGTCATGAACTCTGCACCCACGTTACTTAGAAAAAGAAGGGAAGTTTAAGAAATGAAAAAATCGTGGTCCTTCTCTGGCTGTTTACTTTCTTCCACCATTAGAGAGACCATTTAAGCTAGTTATGGAGAAAATCTAAGTGTTAGGAAGATTAGACTAGCGAGCAGACCTCAATCCTGGCCGCTTCTTTCACCAGCCTCATAATATCCCCTCCTCCGCCCTCCCCCTCCATAGGAGCGTAAGCATGTACATATTCTTTTTCCCTGTCACATTTGCAAACTAGGTCTGGGGCAACGTGTCCAAATTAAAGATGGACCACTATACATCCTTGAACAACCTAAAAAAAAAAAAGAAAGAAAAGAGAGCAGACCATCTGGTAATTGTCTTTCTTTAGATCTTCCCTTAATTATGCTTTTAATTAAAGATGGTTCAAGGCATTGGACCACATGAAGGGCAGTAATTACAAATTACATTACAAATCAACAGATGTAGATGTATCTGCTGGGACTGTGTGTTTGTGTCCATATTGGGGCTGGGGCGGCGGCGGCGGGGGGGGGCGAGGAGGAAAGTACAGGAATATAACATGTACTAAACTTGGAGGGGTGGGGGAAAGTAATCCAGTGCCCTGAGAACAGAAGCACATTTTAAACATTATTTTTTATTATGCAGACTCTCGCCAGGATTTAAGTTCTCTGTCATGATTGTTTTCATATTTCTTTGACATCTATTGATTCAGAGGCAGCTGCGAGGCTTTGTCACAAGAGAGAAGAGCCGTCACAATATATTAGCTTGACAGCAAAACTCAAAAGACGGAGAAGGACCGGAGGAAGCACCACGGCGGCCACGTGACTTAGGGTTGTGGGCTTCTTCTAACACACACATACCCACAAATGTGTGTGCGTGCGTGCGTGCGTGTATCTCGAGATCTTGGGAAGAAAATGACCAAGGCGACAGGAGCAACACACTGATGAATGAACCAACACTACTCTACCATATTAAGCCTCTTCCGCCCGCCCGCCGCTGACTCCCCCGCCCCGCAATTTTTCTTACGGCTTAATTTGTATTGCGGAATTAAGCTTTCTGTCTTAGATAGGGGGGTGGTGGTGAACCATCACAGAGTTTGTCTCTTCCCTCCCTCCCTCCTCCATCTTTTCTCCCCTCCACTAATCTATTCGGAAAAGGAGAAAAATGTTCAACTCGTGACGTGGTTTTACTGAAATCCAACGGGAACTGGTTTTGCATTGTCAAACCCTGCTTTGATCTTAAAGGAGTAATCTAGGAGTGTGTATAATTCGGATAAATCGGTTTCGCCGGCTGGAGTTTCCGGGTTTGAACTCCAAAAATATCATCTTTTATACATTAATTCGAAGCCCAGCTCGAGTGTCTTGTCTGTTAAGGATCCCCGTTAAGGTTTCTTAACCGATAGCGTGTAACACCTGCAATAGGGTCAATCCTTAGGAAGACAACGTTTTCTTTAAAATTTATTCCACGACGTTTAATTGTGCTAAAATAAAGGGAGGCGGAGGGGAAGAAGGCAAATCACTCGAGGCAGCCGAGCAATTGGCAGAGAAGACCCTTTTGGCTTCCAAGAGGTGGACGGGTCCACGTGGAGGATTTAAGTCTTGGGTTTCCATTGGGTTCGCATGTAAACTTAGGCTGCTCTGCTCACCTGCCCGGCTTCCTACCGACCGGAGAAAACCCGGGACTCGTGAAAAGTATGGGATACAGAGCGAGCCTTATGCGGTCTACTTCTGCTTCAATGGGCAGACCCCCTGAACCGCACCCCGGGATTTCTCGATCTGTTTTCTCTCTCTTCCCCCCCCCGCCCCCCCAGCCTTCCTTCACTTCAAAGTGTCTCCTCCGCTTCCTTCTGCGGCTCTACACACATTGCCTGGCTTGTAGATTTCCAGAGCAGGTTTGGGCAAGAGATCAGACTCCTTGCAAAGCGCGCATTGTGCTTAATCTCGGAGGGGGGAAGGAGAGAAAGGAAGGGAGGAACCCTTCCCCTCCCCCCTCCCCCCTTCCCCCCCAATGCAAACTCTGCACCCGGGCCGGGACTCGAGGTTGCTGTCCGGACGGATCATCCCGGCCCTTCGCTCTCCGCCTCGCCCCGGAGCGCCAGCGCTTGGCCTGGGCGGTGGGGGCAGAGCTGTCCGACCTGATTAAGCCCAGGCGAGGCGCTGCGTCTCCAGATCAAGCTGAGAGGCGTTTACCTTTCGCTAAGCGGCTGTTTGCCGCTGCTCGCTTCGGGCAACGCGGCGGCTGCTGCTGCTGCGACGGCGGCCTGACCTTGTTTGCACATGCCCACCACAGGTGCAGGGGCGCCCGGACAGAGGCGGGATGAGCCTTCGACTCCAAACACGCCACGCCTCCTAATTCCCAGGTTTCCCCCCCCGTCTACCCCCCCAGCCCCGAAGTGATCAGAGAGCTCCAGTCAAGGGGAGCGCAGAGGGTTTGAGGATGTTCAGGGGTCAAATGGAGGCGAAGGGATTATTGGCTGACCTGGTGTGAGAGAAAACCGGCACGGAAGCAGGTGTTGGTTTTGGTCCTTCGTGCCCATTGGGCTCTTGCACTTTAAAGGGATCCTTGGTACTCTAGGTTTTCAGAGGTGGAAGAGATCCTGGCTAGGAACACACATCTCTGGATCTTTGCTGTTCCTTCAGAGGGATTTAGGATCTTCATTATATCTTGCCTCGCCTTAGATAGGACATATGGCCGCTTACTTAGACGAAGAAGTAGGAAATAAAGACCGAAATGTGATAATCTCAAAGGGTATCCAGTGAGCATAAAAGTAGCAATTGGGTTTACTCCCATTCTATTGTTCCATTCGGATTTAAACCCAACCGAACCTTCATTTGGATCAGAATACATCGGTATAAATTCCGTTCTCCTCTGCATCTTGGAAAACTTTTATCTCACTATGAACTGAGTGAAAAATGTTTTGATTCCACATTACCTCTGCTCCTCAGGTGAAGGCATTTTAGCTGAATTCACTTTGTAAAATTTTTCATACAACAGATGCCACAATAGCCAATTGACTGGAATAATTATAGCAGGCTATTGATTCTATTAAAAATGTGCCAGTTGGATAACATAATTCTGTATATTCACAATCGTTTTAGCTTTCTCTTGCATCTAAAGTTACTTAGAGGTATGGAGCAACAGAATTTATTGATAAATACATAGATATAGAAGTGCAGCCGTTATCTTCATGTCAACCATTTCAATAATACTAATGGATATTATCTGAGAAAAGGAAAAAGTAGGGATGAATTGTATTGCTTAATTTTTATAGAAACCCCCCCCCCCCAACTCTGCTAGGTGGGAAAATAATGTTTCAGATCTGGAAACGTTGCTCCATAGTCCAAGGTATGATCAGTTACTCAGGACAGACAAGTGGAATTTCTGCCCATATTCAGACATAAAGACTCACTATAACTGCTACTGTTTGTCATGGCACTGAGTCTTCTGTCAACAATGCTTAACAAGTCAGGCTGTGGCTATCAAACATCACAAACATCTGCCAGGCTATCCCACCTCCTTTACATTGATGATCTGAAGTTATGCATCTGAAATAGAATTGCTGCTCAGCACTATCTTTTTACACAGCCAAGATACAGGGGAAAATAGTGAAAACTGAAGGAATCAAGATGCCCTATAGAAATAACACAAAGAGTCTGGGATGATGATTGCTACAAATACCTGGACATCCTATAAGGCACAGGTGTCAAACTCGATCGTGTCATGTGACATATCGTGAGGTATCACAATGTTTTTTGCCTTTGCAGAGCCAGGGTGGGCATGGCCCACACACATGACGCATAACACCCCTGCTTTAAGGTGACAATATCAAGCACACTGAAGTCAAGAAGAAAATTAGAAGTGAATACTTCAAGACCTTAAAGTCCAAACTCGGTGGAGGAAATACCATCAGGGCAGTTAACACATATTCCTTTCATCAGACACATAGCTGGAATAGTTGTCTGGATTGAAGAAGAACTTAAAGCCTTTGGTAGGAAGGCCAGAAAAATAATGACAATGAATCATGCCCTTCATCTATGTAGCAATGTTGACAGACTTTACTTACCAAGGAAAATAGGTGGGCATGGAATATTGCAAGTACATCAAACAGCTAAAGAAGCAAAAAAAAAAAAGCATTAGAAGAATATCTGCAGGACAGTGAAGAAGATGCATTGAAGCTAGTATACCATGAAAGCTTACTGAGTATTGGAGAGACCAAATAGGCTTATAAGAAAGACCACATGAAGAATAGAAAAGAGACATGACAAGGCAAAGTATTATATAGCCAACACATATAAAAGAAGCAGGCAAAGCAGATTACAAGACCTGGCAATGGCTAATAGCATGAAAATTTAGGAGAGTGACAGCAGGACCAATTCTGGCTGCACAAGACCAAGCCTTAAGAACAAATATGTACAAATCCAGACTTGAGAAGGCAGCAAAAGACACAAATGCTGCCTCTGCAAAGAAGCTGAAGAAACAGTGGATCATCATATTAGCTGCTGCAAAAAGATCACACAGACTGATTACAAACTACGGCATGGGAAAGTAGTAACAATGGTGCATTGGTAGATTCGCAAGAAATACCATTTGTTTGCAAGTAAGAACTATAAAACAGAGAAAGTAATAGAAAATGAAGAAGCTTAAAGTACTCTGGGAGTTTAGAATTCAAACAGAGAAATATCTACCACATAATACCCAAAACTTAACAATTGTCCATAAGAAAGACAAAAAGAAAAAAGTCTGGATAGTAGATATGACAGTACCTGGAGAGAGCAAAAACGAAGAGAAAAAAACAAATAAATCACAAAATACAAAAACTTGCAAAAAGAAGTAGAATGATAGTGGCAAAAGAAAGCAAAATAAGCAAAATAGTAATACCTTGGGTGCAATCTCAAAACATCTAGAGAACCACCGGCATTAACAACATCACTACCAGTCAATTGCAAAAGGCAGCTGTACCTGGAACAGCTTATGTTCTGTGGTGATACCTCTTATACAATGAAACAACATCTGCCTATCCCAGGTACTTGGGAAGGACTCAGTAGGTGGATAAATGCCAAATACAGCCTAACCATATGGCTGACTGTGCAACTAACCATAATAATAATAGTAAATAAGTTTAGAACGAAATTAAGCCAGCATTCCTATTGCTCACCATCATTGAATATCTCAGACTTCCTATTAGTCACTTTCATCCCAACTTACTGCAAAGGGCTGTTGTGGGGAAAATAGGAGGAAAAAGGAGTATTAAGTAGGAGTATTAAGTATGTTCACTGCCTTGAGTTATTTATAAAATAATAAGGATGGGATAAAAGCAAACTAAAACTAATTTAATTTGTCTTTTAAAGCTTAGTTGCCGTGAACAGGAATCTCCATCTTGCAGATTCTCTCCTCCTTCCTTTATAAGAAGTTATAGTATTATTGGGGATGATTGGGGATTGAATGATGAATATGAATATGAGTGGGTGTTAGTTTGTTTTTTAGATTTTTGTTTGGACTTGTATTGAAATTTGATGTTTATATTCATGTTGTTAGCCGCTCCGAGTTTCTGGAGAGGAGCGGCATACAAGCCCGAATAAAATAAATAAATAAATAATTATTGGACAGATGTTAAGTTTGAGATATAAGTACTAGCTGCTGATGTGAAACCATCAATATTATGTTTCAAATTAATTGATGAAGATGAAGTGAAAACAAAGTGAAAGAACTTGTTCTTCTCAATGTGTTATGTATAGATTTGGACAATTTACAGTAGCAAGTTCATTCCTTATTTGTTTATCATGTACATGCCTGGCTGAGGAATTCTGGGAATTGAAGTCCACAAGTCATAAAAGGGCCAAGTTTGAAGACCCCTGTTCTATGCAGAATCAAACTCTTCTGTTTTAAATCCTACCATAAGCAAGATGAGCTTTATTTCTCAATCTTCAGTTGCTAGAATATCTGTTGGTCTGTCTGTCTGTTCACCCACACAGTGTTTTATCTTCTTTTGCTTAATCAGTCATATACACTAAAAACAAAATAGTAAAGTTATACTTTGGTGCAGATTAATGATAAAACAATCAAAGGTAATACATGGTCATTTGGACGTGCTCAGCTTCTCTGGCAAACAAGGATTCCCATTGCTGAAGATTTGTCTTTAAATGAGAGAGACAATGATAAAACAACCAGCTGTTCTATGTAGAAATTTGGTATGGTGGTGGTGTGGACACAACTTGGATAATTTGTTTCTCCTATTTCCCCCCTCCAAGTAACCCTCAGGTGGCCTCAGCTAAAAGAGAGTAACTGGCCCAAAATCACCCTTTAAAATTCAGTGATTGAGGAGGCCTAAAATGATCTCCCTCGTTATAATTCAACACATTTACTATTTGTACTAAGACAATACAGAGCTTGAGGCAAGATTCATGGTTATAAATAACCAGTTTTGTCCTGAAGGGGAACAGATAGAAAAGTCTGATTAATCACCTGTTTTCTTTTTTGAGTACTAGAAAATCAAAACAAAGGACCTGTTGATTTAACTAGAGAGTGCATAACTGTCAGCTCTGTAAGGTAGACCAAACTAAGAAACCAATGCTGCATAGTTAGGATAAACATAGTTATGGTATAATTTATTATATATTATAGGATAACAAAGTTATTGTAACAGCTGTAGTAATAAAATCTTGCAACTCTTCGTTTAGTGTGAACTAGGGAGAAGCCTGACTGAGGTGTTCATTCAACCTAGTTCCTCAAATAGGCTCAAGCCTTTTTATCTGATTGTTGCCTTGGTAGCAGCTCTTCTTCTTGTCCTTTAAGTCCATTCCTTATGCCTTCTATAACAAAGAGGTAGTTGTTGCTTATTCTCCATCCATGCTTCAAGGAGTTAAGAACGGTTATGCTGTTGGAAGGGATGAAGGCAACCTCCATTATCCTGCTGAGGTTGAGATCCAAAGGACAACCTATCTCATAATGGCAGCATGGGCAAGGAAGTAAAAAATAGACTAGGAACTACCATTAAGTGGGTTAGAAGATGTCACAGGCACACTTGACATTTCCTATCAGGAATGGGAAGGATGCCTTTTTGTTTTTGGCAGCTGCAGCACACTGTTGGCTCATATTTAAGCGATTGTCCACTAAAACTCCGAGATCCCTCTCACAGTTACTACTATTGAGTGAGGTACCACATATATGGTATCTGTGCATTTGATTTTTCTTGCCTAAATGTAGAACCTTAATTTTTTCACCACTGAATTTCATTTCGTTAGATAGTGCTCAATATTCAAGTCTGTCAAGATCCTTCTATATCTTAAGCCTATTTTCTAGAGTGTTGGCTATTCCTGCCAGCTTGGTGTCATCTCCAGCTTTGATGAGTTCCCCATCTATCCCTCATTCAAATCATTGATGAAGATGTTGAAGATCATTGGGCTCAGGACAGAGCCCTGGGGCATCACACTACTCACTTCTCTCCATGTAGATACAATTCCATTGAGGACTACATGTTGAGTGCAGTTGGTCAGCCAGTTATGATCCATCTGGTGGTGATGCTGTCTAACTCACATTTTTCTATCTTCTATCTTATCAAGTAGTAGGATGTGGTCTACTTTATCATGTCCAAGTAACAGTCCAAGTATCAGACTGCCTACCAGAAAGGTAGAAAGGATGTGATCTTGAATTTGATTGTGTCTTTCATTTACAGCCATGGGTCAGAGATGGGTGGAAATTGTGGAGTGGAAACAAATGGATTCTCACTACCGGTAGATACATACACAGTTGATGGAAATCTTAAAGTGATACCTACTATTTTCACTCCATTCAATTTATTACATTTATTTTTAGTATCCTAGTTCAGAATAATTTATGGATGGTTTTCAGATGGAACTTAACTTCAGCAATTTGGTTCAGGTCTGTTAAATATTAAATATATTAGTACAATGTAGGCCCTCAAACCATTCTGAAAAAAAATGGAAGGATAAATGAACATCTAATGTTCACTGGAGATTTACAAGAAAATGAGACTGGTTAAAATAAAATCATTTCTAAGATCTCAATATACAAATATACAACAGGCATACATCTTTGTATCCAAATCACACAAAGTTATGAATGCCCTCCATCTGCTTTGCTAAATTATGTACAGAGAAACCTTGTGTATATTCTGCCTTCCTCTGTTCCCTTTTCTTAACTTAATTCAAACTTCTCTAGAAAAGAAGATGGAATGTGAAAAATGAAAAGTCATAACAGAATAATTTCAGATTCTCAGACTTTACATCCCCCCACACCCACATTTGCTGGTTCAAGTGAACCATAATGTTAGGTTTCAGGTGAGCCAAACTTCTACTTCCCTGTGTTACTTAAGTCTCTTTTGGTTACTTCCTTAATTTTCAAACAAATAAGTCTCCCACGAATGAGTATGAGATGGTCCATGTGACTGCCGCAGGACATTAATGCTGCAAATCTACTCTAAGCCAAGCAGCACGTTTGATCTTGGTTCCTTCAATGGCTGACATTCGTGCCTTTCTCACTACAGATAGTTCTCAACTTAGGAGAACTATCCATTTAGCCAATGTTTTGAGGTTATGACTGTGCCGAAAAAAGTGACTTACGACTGATCCTTGCACTTACAACCATCTCAGCATCCCCATGGTCATGCGATCATAATTCAGACACTAGGCAACTGGCATGTATTGATCGCTATCTGTCACCTTCCCAGCCAACTTCAGACAAGCAAAGTCAATGGAGGAAACTGGGTTCACATCACAACTATGTGAATTGCTTAGGAGTCACAGAAAAAAATTGTAAAATTGGACCCAGTTTACTTATCCACCATCTCACTTAGCAGTGGAAGTTCTGGTCCGAAGAAGTATCTGTAGTGAGTGACAAAGATTCTTTTCTCTCTAGGAACTTACCACGTATTCTAGTTGTGTAACCAAGACATTGTTCAGATAGTGTAAAGCTTGTTGTCAGTACTGTTATATTGGCCAAGCTATAATCTGATGCTGGAATTCTTTGAAATTGATGCATTTGTGTCTGTACTGAAGCAAAACATTTAATACTTCAAAAAGTTTTAAAGGCTTAAATTCAACTACTTGCTTAACCAGTTTGTGGATTGAACTATGCATTATTTGTAAAACTTCATGTAAAGACAAAGACTTTGTTTATAAGAATTCGGATTTCAAAGTGAATGAAAACCAAAATAGCTAGTGACCTGGAAAGATAACTCTTCTGCATGCAGCTTCAAAATATAAAATAGAACTCGGGGTGGGAGGGTGGGTGGGAAAACTCTTACCCTTGATTTGCTTTGTGATATTCATCAAATCATTATAGATTGAAGTCTGAGTGGTGTTTCAATCCAAACACCTTTCATAAATGGTAAATTGCCCCACCTTGAGGGTACTCTCAAGCATTCATCCAAACTCATTTCTCTGAGTCATGCAACTTTTACTGTTTGCAGAACTTGCAAAGGAATTGTTAATGCAATAACTTTACTACTGTATCTGAAAAATCATGGAGGAATTTAAAAAAAAATGAAATTAAGTTGCTCTTAAATATGCTGAGACAAACCTCTCACCAACTCATGGGAATTTCAAAATGCTGTGACATTTTACACAAGTGCAAAAAAAAAAAAACACACAAAAAAACAGGCTCATGGTGGTTAGCCAGTAAGCAATTAAAACTATCTTTTAAAATGGTTCTTCTTTGCATTTCCCAGAAGATGAAAGATCCCTGTCTTCTGGTAGAAAGAAATAGTGTAGCATCTTGGAAACTATGCTGATGTCTTTTTTTCTGCAAAAACAAAACAAAAAAAGGCCACTGAGCTTTCAGGAGAAAAGTTGTTGTGCTGGCAAAGAGGCAGTTTAAAACATAGACTATTGTTCTGCGACATTGCTGTGGGTTTGGTGTGGTGGGAAAGGGGGTATTCTTATTTGCTGCTGATATTTTGAATACAGAGCAGATAGATCTTAGGCTTAGAAAAATATACCTGATCATTTTTCCTCCTGGTGATTATATTTACACTTGCACCAAAGTGCAAGCTTGATTATGTTACATACTGTTTATGTTTTTTAATGTTCTAGAACAGCGGTGGCAAACCTGTGGCATGCGTGCCAGAGGCGGCACTCACAACCCTCTTTGTGGGCACGCACACTGTTGCCCATCCCCGCCATCCCTGCCACCTCCGTGGCCCCCTCCTTATCAGCATCTCCCCCTGGAGGAGAGTCGCCCCGGGAACAGCGTGCGCAGAGCAACGCAACCAAGGACATGGCAGCCGGGCAGGGGGACAAGATTCCACCCTTGCGCCCCATTGCATGCAGATGATGCTGCGGGGCACGGACAGAGGGCGTAGCCACCATGAAGCTGCTGGGCCGCCTGGGCAGTGGGTGGCCCTGTGGGCAGGAAAGGCGGGGGCGGGGCAGGGGAAAGGCGGTTTTTGGGCACTCGGTCTCTAAAAGGTTCGCCATCACTGTTCTAGAATAACTGTTGCAGAATTGCTGTAAGAAGATTGATGGGGTCTACCTGTGGAGCGTCATTGCACTTTGAAATGGATTAACTTGTTCTTTGACATCTGGGCTTACTCTGTCCTCCTCTATTGCCTGGCTGGATGTTCCCATCCTATACTCTCTATCCTGGACTTCCCCTTCTGGTAATGCTTAATAGCCATCTTGGGCCTTACTGATCAGAACAAATTCTTTGTCCTCAACTTTCAATTTTTGTTTAGTGACCATCTGAAGTGAAAAAATGACTTGCAACTGGCACCTGCATTAATGACCGTCAATGCATCTCCATGGTCATGTGACCCACAGGTGAGTGTATATTTATGATGGTTGATGGTTGCAGTGTCCTGAAGTCATGTGATTGCCATTTATGACCTTGCCAGTGAGCTTCTGCCAAGGAAAGCAAAGTCAATGGGGGAAGCTGTATCCATTTAATGACTGCATGTTTCACTTAACAACAATAGTGATTTGCTTAACAATTGTGGCAAGAAAGTTTGTGAAGTCAGACATGACAACTCATTTAACAACTGACTTGCTTAGCAATGGAAGTTGTGGTCCCAGCTGTGGTTGTACATTAAGGATTACCTGTACCACTGTTGTCAGGGTATAAAATACTTTGTGCAGAAGAGATCATGGATCACATTTTTGGTCTCAGTAGAGAAGCAGTCTCTCCTTTCTTCTCCCCAGGTCTCTCTCTCTCTCTCTCTCTCTCTCTCTCTCTCTCTCTCTCTCTCTCTCTCTCTCTCTCTCTCTCTCTCTCTCTCTCTCTCTTTCTAGTTTGAAAATTAGTTCTCAAACTTACTGAAGATTTAACCTGCAGAAAAGGAAAGAAAACAACAACCACAGATTGTTTTTAGTAATTAATATCAAAAAAAATAATTGCAATAGCTGTTATTGCTTATATGCTTATATCCTGATATAGGACTAAGCCTTACCTCAGAAGTAAAGTTTATGATTCACTTTTCCCTTCAATCCACATAATTAAGAATGGTAGTAGTTGATATAACTATATAAGGCAATCTTCCTCAACAGAATGTAGTGGGATTCTTAAGCTTTCCTTTTTGAAAAGTAAAAGTTTAACATATGGTATTTTCTAATCATATTTCCTAAATGATTTTCTCTCTCTTTTATCTGTCTCTTACTCAGATCAAAGGAAAAACCATTTGCAGCAGATATTAAAATATATCCCTCTCTGGGTTGGAATCCATCAATGCTTGAATGCACCAGCTAAAAGAGAGAAGTGTGGGAAACAGACAGCCATAAATGGACTGAAAAAGCACATGTGTGAGTTATGAAACAAAAGGCACATTTCTGCTATCAGTTGTGATTTTCTTTCTAATTAAACGGTTTTTGATAATGGTGGGGCACTTTACTTTCCCCCCAGTTCTCAACAGAAACGACCACTAATTTTGTGCAAAGTAAAGAGAAATGAAAAAGAGGCTATGTTGCAAGGAAATTATATTTTTCAAAGGTCAGTTCTTTTCTTACTTTGCAGTTCGACTCCCAGAATTTCCCAGCTAGCAACATTGCTTTAGAGCAAGCTTCATGTGCAAATATATATCTGTCCATAGTTTGCTCTTTAGAATCTGGGCTTAGTAACACTGGTGGTCTTGAAGAGGCCCAGATATCTAGCACTAAGGATTTGCAAGCTCTAAGAAGGAAGGGATTGAATCCAAGTGTCTTTCTGCTATTACCAGTTGTAGTGATCATGCTGCTCTGATTGTTTTTGGGGGTGCAAAAGATGAGATGAGAACTGAAGAAGCTTCTTGATGAGAAGCAAAATGTCTCCAAGGAAAAACAAAGAAAGTCCAGTTGCATTTTGAAAAAGCATTTTTTAGGATAACCATGGCCTTGTAGACTGTGAATCTCCATAGAATCTCCATGAAGTATGCGTTCCCATTGCCTCTGGTCCATATGGAATGAAGGTTGAAATGCCATTCCAGTCAGTTTTTGGACATAGCCCAAGGTGTCTGCCTGATCCTGAAAATATTGCCTACCAACCAGTATTGCAGTTGCAGTTTATTGGCAACTAGTTAAACACAATAAGTATCAGACCTCAAGAGAAAAGTACATGCCATTTCTCTTCCGGCCAGTTCCATGAGATCATATGCATACTGATGGGGGATGGGGGACATATCCATTCATCTCAGTGGACAATGAGTGCACAAGGTTGAGTTTGCACTTATATCTTTTTTTGCGGAATTAGGACAATTAATTTTGAGTCATTAGGGGGGAAAGCATTCTTAATGCCTTTATTTCTGAAGCTCCTTATGCTTACTATCAATATTTTCCCCAGAGCAAATGCCAATAGAGATGAGATGAGAGGGCAAAACTGTGACTTGTTTTTCAATCCAGATATTGTGCAAAGCAAAAACAATTTACAGATAGAGCACCTGAAGGAAGATTAAGCATTGATTTGTAAACAATTCACATGAATTTCAGTCAATGCATTTCACCCTAATAACCAGTGAAAAGCCAGATGAGATGGGTGTAATGTGATGAGACAGTTTAATTCTTGTTATGACATTAAGAGTTGAATTTTGCAACAGCTGAAAAGATTTCCAGCTATCAGTTAGACACTACAGTTAAATTTGGATTAGGGCAAAACACTTGTTCAGTATCTAGATCATGATAAGCGAAAGGGTAATCATAGTCAAAAGATGAACACTACAAAGACTTTGGGTCAGGAGATAATTTTTTCCAATCCACATTTAGCAGGAAGACCTGAGCTGCTTCTTAGATCTATTGCTCTCTTTTCTTTCCATGACTGTCTTTTCATTATATGGATGATCTACTGCCCAGTCTTGAACCCCAGGTAGAAGGTAATTAGGCATGACAACATTTCACTAGAATTTGCAGGAATAGACAAGCAAGTCTGGGTGTCACCATATAAATCTGATAATCAAATTCAGATCTCTGAATAGCACCAAGTGTGAGCATGCCAGAGATAAAGGGAAGTGGGCTGTGAACAGAACCCTGAGGGACCATGAAGTCTAAGGGTGAGAGAGAGAGAGAGGGGGGGGGTGCACAATGCACTATGAAATGTACTTCAGTTCTAGTATCTGTGAAATGGAGTTAACACTATAATTTAAACATTTCTCCCTGTTCAGCTACCATGTTCTCATTCAAGGGTGAAAGCCTCACATACAAATCACCGACAAACCCTTATCTGTGTCAGTGTTCCCTGTGGGGAATATAATAGTTAAAAGCATCATCTCCTGTACTTTGGTAAATACCTGTGCCCAGGCCAACTGTATGCTCGCATGGCTGCTGCCAAGAAATGTGTCTGGCAGAAGTGCATGTATGAATGCAGGATGAATCAGCAGGTTAAGCAAGAACTACTTCAAGGTGATGCTTCTGAACCAGAACACCAATCTAGGCAAATGTTCTTGAAAATCTGCAAGTGAGGGCTATAACACTGGAGTCTTATTGAAACAAAGTTTATTAATGTTTATTATTTTATGTTTTCTTCATTTCAGAAATTCCAAGTGGATTTCTTTTGCTCCAGGTATCAAAATGTACTCAGCCATCTTTGGTTAAACTCCACCTTCTTTGTTTACTCTGTTTCTAGGAAGATCAAGCACTTGGATAGAACAGTGGATAGAAAAATGACAGAATTTTCAGCAATAAACTTTACAAGAGTAGTTAAACGGACACTGACATTTTAAATATTATACTTCCTGGCAGTGATATTCAGGGTGAAACAAAATGGGCTGCAAATGTATCCATATAATTAATTGTTCACATTTAATTATGAGTGAAAAAGTATAGTTATCCTATCAGGGAGATGGGCAGCATATGAATTAAATAAATGAATAAATAAATAAATCACTTGCCTTGTGGATATGATGTCTTTTTATAGTCTGAAAGTTATCAATAAAGAATCTGTACAGTGATGGTACTGAACACAATAGTCACACAAGGATAATATTTATTTACCAACCAGTTGTTCAGCAAATATTCAAAGTTATGAGAGTGCTGAAAAAGGAGACTTACACCTGGTCCTTGAAATTCTGGCCATGAAATGCACATGTCTGTTCTTAATTGGGTTGCAACTAATTAAAAATATGCACTTTAGAAGAATTTTCCTGTTTGTAGCCTATCTCTAGATAAAGGTTAGGATTAAGGTTGGCTGTTATGAAAGCTGATTAGATTGCTTTGATCTAGTACCATGATGAAGGGCACAGTGCAGTTTGCAGGCTGAGAATTAAATTGGTGAGTAGCAATATGAGCATCTTTAGCTCTTTATTATCATAAAAATTCTTTCTTGCAACATCCCCCCCCCAAAGAATAGTCTTTTTCTCACTGGAGAGAAGAAATATCCCCTTACAATGCACCCGACACGAAACTGCAACATTGGTCTATCTATCTACCATATATAGATATGCTTTTTTGATTTCTGTAAACTTCAGCTCCATACATAAATGAAAAGAAATGGCCTTTTATAGAAATGCGAAGCCTGTCTCTGTTGTGCCTTTACGAGATGTTTTGACCTAAGAATCTAGCAAGCTGCCAGCTTCATCAAGTTCAAAACTATCATTATGCATTTATGCTTCAAGAAGGGGATTTTCTGGATCTTCCCTCCTGGCCCAGTGATGTAGCCAAGTGGGTTTTAGACTGAAGATTCACTTCTCCCTCCTTGGCAATTATCTCTGTGACTACCCACAATCCTTCCCAATCATTTTAAACAACATCCTGTTATTAAAACCACTTGGCAAGCATTTAAAGCTCTGGCTAAGTTAACCATGCACAAAATATCTTACTTGGGGCACAATCCAACAATAAAGAGGGACTGTTTATACTGGGGAGGCCAGAGTTCAGGATGAGGCCCACTCATTTGTGAAAAATGGCTCATCATTAGTGACAATAAAATTATTGAGGTTTTGATCCTCCTCAACTGGAGTCAACCGTTAACATTCCTACTATTTCAATAGTTTATTGCTAGGTCACTAATTAGACATTAGAAATCCAACATCCTGAAAGTAGTTTTAAAAACATGTGATTTGAAAACCTATCAGAGCCTACTGCAAATGGGATCATTCTGTACAAAAGAATCAGAAGTCTATTTAGTATTGCCTTCCCAATCTTTTCCTTTGGATCCAAATTCTAAGCCTTATAACATTAGATTCCAAGGGAACTAATTTTCAACTAAGACGAGATGGAAAAGTTCTTGTTGGTTTTGCAGTATTAAATAAAAATTGCCTGAACTATTGAGCACAGGTTTTTACTTAAAAAAGAGTCAGCTAAACAGAATCCAGTCAATACATATAAAATTAGAAAAGACCTGGGATGATTTTTTTCATTTTTTGGAATGATTATGTGCTTGCTTTGAGTCAAATACAGAAACCTGAATTGAGCAGAGGGATAAAAGAGGATACAGTGTTACGTAGGTTGAAAGGGTGAGGGGGGGGTTTAAGTGTCCAAGTCCATACATATTGCAATATTCCTCTTTATATTTAGTAAGCATTATTTACACACATAGGTGCACAGAAACGTGTTGGGCTAATGTAGAGTCTAAATAGTTTAATTTAACACGTGTACCAACTCATTAAAAAGCATTAATAATGACAAAAGTCAGGTCAGGTTAGGAAGGACAAATGTTCACCCACCTATAGCGAGTCATTAATCAAATCTTTCCTAAACTATTTTCAGCCAAATTTATTGACACTATGATGCCCAAAATTCTTCGCCATCATAGGGACATGAGCTGTACTTCCAAAATATCTATAGTATAACAGCTTGGAAGTTTAATGGGGCATTCTATCCATTGATATAATCCTCCTCTCACTCACTGCAAATATGACCCATTACTATGGTCTCTCTCTCTCCCCCCCTCCCTCCCTCCCTCTCTCTCTCTCTCTCTCTCTCTCTCTCTCTCTCTCTCTCTCTCTCTCTCTCTCTCTCTCTCTGTGTGTGTGTCTCTGTCTCTGTCTCTGTCTCTGTGTCCCTCTGTCTCTCTGTCTCTCTGTCTCTCTCATTTCTCTCTCTCTCTCTCTCTCTCTCTCTCTCTCTCTCTCTCTCTCTCTCTCTCTCTCTCTCTCTCAGGGGTCACCAAACTTTCTGGATTGGTAGCCTGGTGGGAAGGGGAGGGGCAGACACCTTTATATGTGTATGCACACATGCCCAAATGTAGGTGCCCGCAGATACATGTGAGCGGGGCTGCAAGCATGCACGCTCCATAAATGGGGCTCCTAGCACTGATGTGAGGGTCACACCGAGGCTAGCACTAGTGCGAGGGTTGTGCCGAGGCTAGCGCCAGTGTGAGAGGCACGCCAAGTATCGTGCCAAGGCTAGCGCCACTACGAAAGGGGGTGAGCGTGCCCACATACATGCACACACTGGGCAGCCACTTACATGGCCTAGTGGCCAAGAGGCCATAGCCCAGTAGTGGGCTGCGGCAAATAGGTTGGGGATCTATCTATCTATCTATCTATCTATCTATCTATCTATCTATCTATCTATCTATCTATCTATCTATCTATCTATCTATCTATCTATCTATCTATCTATCTATCTATCTATCTATCTATCTATCCATCTATCCTCATCATCCTCATCCTCATCGTTCTCATCGTCATCATCATCATTTATTTGTCACCTTCCATTGAATTGTTTACCAATAAATGCAGGACACAAGATCCCTGGATGCAATTTTTGAAACTCTCTGCTACTTCCTGCCGTTCTTCTTTTTATTCTATGTCAACAGCTCATCCTAGCAAAAAAGCCCTGCTCACTCTCTGACAGATCTCTAGTGCCACACTGAAAAAGATTGTGTAAAAGGGCTCCAGTTTATGACAGGTTTCAGTCCTGTGTTTATTTACTTGAATGTAGGTCTGATATAACCCAATGAAACTTCCTGTGAGTAAACTTACTAAGTACAGCATCATTAAAATAAGAAATCTAGAGAAATCCTACACATGCTATATCTTTAGAATTTTCTTTCTGGTCATTCCCATCAGGGTTAATGCTGATCTAGGAAAAGTGACATAATTTTAACATGAATAAGATACTACTTAGAAATGAAACTCAGAAGGATTCCTCAGGAGAGATATGAAACTTTAGTCAGTCATTGTTATGCCTCTAATATAAGGAGGGAGCTACAGCACAGGATAGACCAGAGAAGATTAAAAAAAAAAAACAACCCCACCACCTACTTAGTTTATGTAGATTAATTCAAGTCTCCCTGATCAGATAAATCACCTCCCAGTGCACTGAAGGAACTTGCACAGATGATCACAGAGCTGCTCTTGAAGGCCTGTCTGGCAAGGCCCCAGAAAGCTGGAAAGAGAACAAATGCTGTCCTTATTTTTAAAAAAGGGGAAGGAGGAGGTCCTGGGAAATTACAGACCTATCAACTTGATGTGTATCCTGGATAAGAACCTAGAGCAGCTTATTAATTATCATATTTGGGGGCCTTGGGTAGGAATGCAACAATTAACAAGAGCAGCACGGGTATGTCACATATTAGTTAGGCCAGACTAACCTTCTCTTCTTATTTTTTTGAGAGTCACCTTGCTAGTTTAATCGACTGAGTGAATGCCATAGACATAGTGATCCCTGACCCCAGCATAGATTTTGACAAAATCACAATGTTCTCATTAATAAAATGGTAAAATAAAGGCTAGATGATAAATGGTTATATGGATTCACAAATTGCTCAAAGTTCACACAAGGGAGCACAAATAAATGGCGCTAGCTCAATTTGGGGAGTAACATTCAGTAGAGTGCACAGACGTGCTTCCCTGGGCTTTATGCTGTTTTACATTTTGATCATTGCCTTGGATGAGAGATTTTGTCGAAATGGTTGCTTATCAACTTTGCAGATAAGGCAAAGTTGCAAGGGGTGACTAATCTTTTAGAAGAAAGGAGAAAATTTTAAAAAAAGACTAGACAGGCTTGAACAAGAAGCCGAAACAAACACAATGAAATTTAATAGGGAAAAATGTGAAGTCCTGCGTCTCAGGAGAAAATATGAAAGAAACACTGTGTTATAGGGAAGGCTTAACTTGGCAGTAGTACACATGATCTGGGTGTTTTAGTAGGTAATAAAGTGAACATGAGTCAACATATAATTGATGCTATTTTGATATTATTTGTGTCAATGTAGAGTCAGATGGTAAAAAGTAGTTGCCACACCTATACCTTGATCATGCCCTGCCTAGAGTACTATATTCAGTTCTGAGCACTAAAGATGAAAAAGGACATTAACAAATTAAAGTGAGTTCAGAAGACAATGATCGAGATGGTGAAAGATGGTTAGGAGATGTGATGGAATGTAATGGGTTGGATTCCCCAGAAGGAAAAGTTACATTCCAGAGGAATAAGAGACAACTCTCTTGGAAGAATCACCACATAACATTCTTGGTTTGGGGGCATGACAAGAGACTAGGAAGCAAGTCCTGTAAGGACCAAGTAAAGGAAAAGTGTATGGTTAGCTTGCAGGACAGAAGACTTACTGAATGTGGAAATATCTAAAAGGTTAACATGCAGCAGAGGTGGTGAACATGGTCTCTGTTGTCCCCTGGCAGATAGAATCAGAATCACTAGGTTGAAACCACAGGGAAGATTCCATTTGGATATTAGGAAAAGCTTCCTGCTGGTAAGAGCTACCAACTGGTGGACTAGACAGCTTCATGAAATTGTATACTTCCTTCCACACTTATGCACCAACCCTTGGAGTGGTTGCACACCCTGGACATAGTTTGATCTACAATTTCAAGATTTACAACTATTTTCATGTTGATTTTTTAAAACAAGTATGCACCACAAGATTCAAATCGCCCGACTCACCTTGTTATCTAGTTAGTGACAAAAAACTCATCTCAGATTTCAAAATGCATAATTGCCAAACAAACAGAGATTAGGATAAACTATCAGCATAAAGCTAAGGATATTCATTGCTGCCCTCAAAGCAAATAAATAAAGGTGTTATAAGTGACATTGTCATTAGAACAGCTACCTGAAAACATTTATAAATGAAAGCCAGATGCTAAAATAATGTCCAATTGTTTTGAATGTACATTAGGAATAAAATCTGTTATTTATTGAACAAAAGGAGGGAAGGATATTTGAATGTTGGATTAGAAAAGAAAAACATTAGATCTTCCTTCTTCTCCTTCTCCTTCTCTTCATCCTCCACCTCCCCTCCCCTCCTCCCTCTTCCTCCTCCTCTTTCTCTTTCTCTTTCTCCTTCTTTTTGAGAAGGATAAACCAACAGTTTTTATGCTATTTCCTACTTCTCTCTGTGATTCCAAATCTAGATCCTGTGGCCATATTGCTGATGACCCTGACCTCCTTTAGCTAATGCTAAATACTAGATAGATGAACAAAACTTGTTCATCCATGATTAATAATAGAGGGGGAGATACACCTAATAAGTATTATCAAAATCTGGTTGGGTAAGAAAAGAAATATCATCTCAGAAATTGCCCTTCTGAGTTTCAGAATCTCAACAGAGATTCTGTTGAGGTGTTATTGATCCATAAAACATTTTGTCTCAGATTCCAGTGTATGAGTGCTTGTTGGCTAACTTGAACTACAGAGACAAACTGTAAAGATTATTCAAGTTCAGGCTGAACTCTTTGCCAAAGGGATCCTTATCTGAGCTGATGTTGGAGTACTGGCATTGGGTGGCTTTAACCTCAGTGCCCTAAAAATTTCAGGACCTTCATGAAGATCATGGACTTGTTCCAGGTAATTTCAGACCTAACTAAACTTTGGATCTATATTTGTCTCCTAGCTGTAATATGGAGGCCAAGTTATGCTGTGGTCATATTATTTCTTGGTGCAGACAAGATTGACTGTCAGTGGAACAAAGAATGGGATCACTGAGTTGGAACAGATCTAAGAGGCCAAGTCTCTGCACACTGCAGGATTCCTGGCACCATTTGTTTGTTTCTTAGTTAGATTTATATGCTGCCCATCTTGCCTAGAGGTGACCATCCTTGATAGCCTCCATTTGAAAACTTACATGGAAGGGGAAGAAACCACTATATGCAGTAATTTGCTCCACTGATTTGACAGCTCTTACAAGTTACTCTTAAGTTCTAATCTGTATCTCTACATTCTTGAAATGTTACCCCATTATTTCTGGTTTTACCATGTAGACTGAGTGTAAACAAGTCTACAATGTGACAGCCCTTCAGATATTTGAGGACCACTTTCATGTCCTCTCTCAATCTTCTCTTCTCTAAGTTAAACATACTTAGATTTTTTAACTGTTCCTCATATGACTTTCATTATCTTGATAGCCAGTGTCTGGACTTGTTCTAGTTTATCAATGTCTTTTTAAACCTGGGTTGTACAGAACTGAAGACTATACTCCAAGTGAGGCCTGACCAAGCAGAGTAGAGTCGAATAATTACTTCCCACAATCTGAATTCTTTTTTTTTTTTGTAAAAAATTCTTTTATTGAAACAATCAACATCAAACATAAGATCGTATTAGAAAGCAATCATCATATAACCTGCAATACAACACTAAGGATTAGTCTTTGTAAACGTCTGGTTTAGTAAACATTCCTCTTATATATGTTCTAACCACTGTTTCCAGTCCATCACACATTGTTCATTCGAGCTTCAGAAGTAAATTCGTCTCAGTAGTAGCGCAATCCCCCATGATCCCTAGCAAAAGATCCTGAGGTAGAAATTCAATAACCTGAGGTAGAAATTCAGTACGCTTTTCCAATATTAAAGCAATCAACATTAAACATAGGATCATATTAAGAAGCAGTCCTCATAAAACATGAAAATACAGCATGAGGTATTAGTCTTTGTAAACGTCTGGTTTGGTAAACATTCTTCGCTCCTCACAATCTGAATTCTTGATGGTCCTGAAGATGTTCTTGTTTTCAGCTGCACTACACTATTGGGACGTTCTGAGATTATGATCCACTAGTATACCCAAGTCCTTTAGGAATGTGTTGCTCTTGAGCCAGATTTTAGCCATCCTATATATATATGTTTCTTTTATTTTTCTTACCTAAATACACAACTTCACCTTTCTTCCTGTTAATGCTCATTTTATTTGTTTCTGCTCACTATTCTAGCCTAAGTCATTTTTTAAAAAGATCCCATCTCCTCCCAAGTATTAGGGTGATCTTCCCTAGGTGAGTCATGGATTCAGACTGATTCCAGCAAAAAGTTGGAGGATTTCCTAGTGAACCTATAGCAAGTTCCACGAGTGCCTGATAAAACTGCTGGCAATTTTAAGTGATCCTGGGTCTTTATGTGATTGTTTCTAAATGATCTCTCACCTCATCTTGGTTGACTCCCTGGTTTACTGAAGAGCTCCAAGAGATGAAGCAGTAAAATAGATGGAGAAAAGCAAAAAGTGAATCTGACTGAGCATGAATATAAGCCCAAGTGGTAAGAAAGTGAAGTCCCCTTACTTCTTTACCTTTATGGTATTAGTGGGATATTGGACAGAGCCTTTATTTAGAATCATGGCTTCTGTTTTGGGATTAGGAGTGAGCAAGTAGTTTCCCTGCCTCGCTTTTGTAAATTGCTTGCACAACATTTTGCTGATAAAGTTGCTCCTTGTGACATAGTCTTGAGTCTTATGGATGGGGTCAGTTGGGGAGGCTTGGGTGGTGCCTTACTTAAAGCCTTCAAGAAGGCTATGACTGTCCCCTGCTTGAGGGGCTTCATTGGGCCCAATCCTATTGGACAATTATTGCCCAGTTGCCAAGTTTGTCCTGGGGAGGTGTTTGAGGGAGCAGCAAGAAGGCAGTTGCAGAGTACCCTGGAGTAGGTGGATTGCTGGGATTCTTTTCGGCCAGAATTCATATCTGGGCATGCGTTAGTGCAGCGGTTCTCAACCTGTGGGTTGTGACCCCATTTGGGGTCGAACAACCATTTCACGGGGGTCGCCAAACAACGCAGTCCGCCATTTCCTCCCCCTTTTCCCCTCGGCCGGCGCAGGGGGCAGCACCGCGCATGCGCGGGGTAGCACTGCGCATGCGTGGATGTGGGCTGTCATGCCGCACATGCATGATGCGGGCTGTCGTGCCGTGCATGCGTGATGCGGCTGTCGTGCCGTGCATGCGCGGTGCAGGTCGGGGTCGCGCTGCGCATGCGCGATGCGGGCTGTCGTGCCACACATGCGGGGTGCAGGTCGGGGTCGCACTGCGCATGTGCGCCGCAGGTCAGGGTCGCAGCCTGAAAAAGGTTGAGAACCTCTGGGTTGATTGCTCTTGTGGATGCGCTTTGTCATTATTTGGATGGGGATAGTGCTTCCCTCTAGTCATTTTGAACATTTCAAGTATCATTTGATACCATCAACCAGAACGTTATTCTTGAGCATCTGCAGCTTTGGGGACTGGAGGCACTGTTCTACAAATTATTCTCCAAAGCACCAGAGGGCAGGACAAGAAACAATGGTTGGAAACTGACCTAAGACAGAAACAACCTGAAATTAAGGAGAAACTTCCTAACAGTGGAATTAACCAGTGGAACAGCTTGCCTTCAGAAATTGTGGATACTCCAGAAGAGAGTATAGGTGGTATAGGTTCTCCTGCTGGACTAGAAGACCTCCATGGTCCCTTCCAGCTCTGTTCTGTTCTGTTCTGTTCTGTTCTGTTCTGTTCTGTTCTGTTCTGTTCTGTTCTGTTCTGTTCTATTCCTTAGCAATAGGGTTCAGTCAGTGATAATGGGGAAGACAGGTCTGGCCTGTGGCCTTCCGCTTGTGATGTACCATGACTCAGTTCTCTCTGCCATATTATGTAATACTGATATGAAATTGCTGAGGGAAGCAATTTATATGACTATGTACACACATAGGCAAACACACTACAAGGCTTGCCTTGCCTTGCCTTCAAAGATCAGATTACAGTTATCAAATATAAATGTTCACCAACAAGGCATGAAAATTCATTGCAACTAGAAAATAAACTCACTGAAAAACTAGAGCTACAAATGGAGGCTGAACCACATACATTAGCTAACTATAAGAATGATATTGTTTGATTAAGCTTAGCATAAACAGCTCCTGGAAAATCTTACATTTACTTATAGAAAGAGTCAGATGATATTTGTACAGGTTCTAGCACTTGTGATTAAGCTATCATCTAAACTCCTGCCAATTAAAACAAATTCTTTTGGGTGCTATCCAATATAGGCAATAAATATTTATTCTTCTTTAACCAGGCTTTGAAAGAAAACAAAATAAACTTACACGATCTTTTAAACCTCATGCAAATATGGCATCATCTCAGTAATAGTTTTGTGGATTCAAGTAACAAAGGAAATTGTATTCTGAATGACTTGATGCTTTGGATCGTCATAATTAGAAATGGAAAAAAGATAGTGTATATGATCAATTCTTTAGAACACTGTGAACTAGTGGATACAGATTAATAAGAAAACCTCTCTTCTTCTTAGTATATATTTTTTTTCAATCTGAGCTTCCTTTTTTGCTAGTTTCCGTGTTTCTGTAGGCCAGTCTGGTCCAAGAAAAAGTGGAAAAGAATGTTAGAAGTATGAGGAACCCCTGCCTTTGATTAACATAAAGGAAAATATTTATTTTATTTATTAATTAAATGTATTTGCTGCCCAGTTTGCTACAAGGTGGCTCTGGATGGCTTGCAAAGTTAAAATATGTGAATGATTCATAATTTAACTTATTACCCTTTTATATATTGAATGAATAGGAACTGACTCTTCTTCCTAAAAACAAGTTCCATACTATACATATTTCCTTCTTTCCTTCTTTCCTTCTTTCCTTCTTTCCTTCTTTCCTTCTTTCCTTCTTTCTTTCTTTCCTTCTTTCCTTCTTTCCTTCTTTCCTTCTTTCCTTCTTTCCTTCTTTCCTTCTTTCCTTCTTTCCTTCTTTCCTTCTTTCCTTCCTTCCTTCCTTCCTTCCTTCCTTCCTTCCTTCCTTCCTTCCTTCCTTCCTTCCTTCCTTCCTTCCTTCCTTCCTTCCTTCCTTCCTTCCTCATTTATCAGTTCCAGAAATTCCAGGAAATGACATGTTATGATAAAAGCCTGCTATCTTGTCCTAGAATGAGACACTGCAGGCAGGTCAGGAGTGATGGAAGAACCCCCCCCACCGCACCCCCCAAAACAAGCATATCTTTCTCCATCATCTCTTTGGAATAACCAACAGATTCACACTCTCTTGCAGAGAGTTATTCATAAAGTCTTCCTAGTCTCTCTGGCATTATTATAAACCAGAGATTCTCCCAACTGGCATTATTATAAACCAGAGATTGTACATAGAAAGCCTTACTTATTAAGAGTCTACTCCTAAGAACAGGGGTCCCCAACCCCCGGTCCATGGACCAGTATCAGGCTGTGGCATGCCAGCAACCTCTCCCCACAAACAAGGAAAACCCCATCCATAGGATGCAGGCAGCACACAAAACCACACCCCCTCCAGTCTGTGGGGGGGGGGAACCTCTCTCCACGTAACCGGTCCCTGATGCCCAAAAGGTTGGGGACCTCTATCTTAGAAGAACAAATGGAAAAGATTTTCCATGAGAGCTGATTAGAATCATGAGAAAGAGAAGAACTTACACAAGAGACAATAACATTTGAATCTAGGCATCCACTCCTATCATAGTTTAAATTTGCCATCTTTTGAGGTATGCTGAAACATACCTGTGGCAGGACCCATGGAAGCTCTTACAGATTGCAATTATTTTATTCAAAAAACTCAATCCTAGGTTAATATCTTTCAAGATTACAACCTGCTTTTGAAGTCTTCCAAATCATCACGAAGATGTTCTCAGCCTCTATCTCATCATAAATACAATGCTAGAAATATTTCTGCTGCTGGAAGTGTATCTGACACCTATTTCCAAGTTTACTAAGCTGCAAAGTCAAATTACATCGAGAAGCTGTTTTTTTACATTTATTTCAAATTAGGGAACATTATCACTTAATCTGCCTGCATTGTATTCTTCCATTTTTCTCTATTACTTGAATTTTACTACTCTGGGAAAATAAAGGGATTGATCAGGCGCAGAAACCACTCATTTCAAGTCCTTACCAGTAGTAGACCAAAGATGGATGCAAAGATGTTAGTGCTGTTTTTGACAAGATGCATGGAGAGGTTTGGTGACTAGTCTTAATTAAACCATCTTTGTTTACATTTGATGTTTATCAGCTAATTGGCATGGCAAGGTGTGAGTCACACAGCTTCTCTCTGGCATGAAATCAGTTTGTGGGAGAAAAACTGGGAGAACAAATGATCCCAATTATAAGAAAACCCACTGTGCTAATTATCCTCCCACAAATGCTGGAGTCTCCTCCCTTCCCCCTTGCACTAGTCTCTCTCATTTACCCTCCTTTTGCTTATAATGCCAGTATAAGGCAGAACTACTCTAGTGAGCATCCTGACCAAGTTGCAAGTGGGAATTTAACAAGCCTGTGCAGGGACTCCTGCATTTGTTCCCATTTAGAGTAGAAGCATTTTTCTTTCTGGTGATTCTACACAAGAAAGTTTTGGAATTAAGAATTTGGAATTAAGAACTCCAGCTTCTATATTCCTTCACAAATGTTTGTTTTTGGTGTGGAATATCCTGCTGCAGTTCTGAGGCTATATATCCAATTTTTGGGGGGTTGAAAAGAAGAAAGTATAGTACAGGTGATAGTAGAATAGAAGACAAAGAAGTGGAAAAGATCATGAAGATCATGAAGTATCAAGATCTGAAAATCTAAATTGAAAGATTATGGTATAAACTGGTCATGGTGGTGGTCTCAGTGGTTATTGACACACTGGGTGTTATACCAAAAACTCTTGGATGGAACTTAGAAAATATGAGCTTCGACAACATTTCCATCTGTCAATTACAATGTCTCATCATCATCAATATTGATTGCTTTGGAACAAACCTAAATAACAATAATAATTTTGGCTGCTCAAGAACAAGCTATTTGAACTAATACAATTAAGGCCAGAATTTTTAAAAAATTATCAAATGATTCAAAGTGCAGATTGTGCAAAGGGGCAGAAGAAACAATAGATCATATATTCAGCTCATGCAAGATCACATAAACCAGACATGTCAAACTCGTGATGTCACGTGATGTCACATGATGTATCAGAGCTTTTCCCCCATTGCCGGCAATGGGGTGGGCGCAGTTTCCTCGTGACATGTCTGACCCATGGGCCAGCAGTTTGACACCCCTGACATAAACTAATTATAAACAGTGACACAACACAATCACCAAAATGGCTCATTGTAACATCTGTAAATACTATCCTGTGCCAATACTGAAAACTAAGTGGGAACATAGGGTTGAAAAAGTAGTAAAAAAAATCAGCTGGTTAAAATATTGTGAGATTTCCAAATACAAATTGATAAAGTCTTGATTCACACCAGACAGTGCTTTTAATGGTGGTTGAAAAGAAGAAAGTGTAGTACAGGTGATAGTAGAATAGAAGACAAAGAACTGGAGATTATGAAGATCATGAAGTATGAAGTATCAAGATGTGAAAATCTAAACTGAAAGTTTATGGTATAAACTGGTCATGGTGGTGGTCTCATGCTGGGTGTTATACCCAAAACTCTTGAATGGAACTTAGAAAATATGAGCTTTGGCAACATTTCCATCTGTCAGTTACAAAGGCCACGTTATTGGATTTGTACATATAGTACACTGATACATTAGCACACATCCTAGATTCTTGAGAAGAACTCGATGCATATGAAGGCCAACAGCAGCTGAAGAACTGCAGCTGTCATTTCACATTGTTGTGTATATAACAACAACAAACAATAAAAAATAGTTCAGCTGCAACTTGGCTTGCTTCTTGATACCTCCTTGTTCTGTTTTCATGGCACTTGATTTCCAAGCATTGTTCCTGAACTTATTTTTCTCTTCCTAAACACTTAGGGCCCATGCATAGGAATGCTCCTTGGCTATCCTTGAGTAAGTGATGATGCTGGACCCTTGGAAAAGCCACAAAGCAGGAAGCTCTCTGTCTCCCAGTGTCTCTGCTGTCTTAGTCAGGGTAACAGATGGCTGAGGCTTTCACCAACAGCCCCGAACACATTGTCACTCCCAACTGAAAGTGAAATATTCAGTGGCATTTAAATTAAATAGACTCTAATGCTCTGGTAATATTAATTACGTTTTCATTCATCCCTGGCCTAATAAATCAACACATAAAGATAGGATGATCCTGTGCCTGGCAGCGGAACAGGACTATTCTGCCTTTTGTAAGGTTATTCACACAATACCCTTATTCTTATTGGGACATGAGGGCCCCTTCAAGCATCTGTGCTCAGCACCACTTGAGGAGAAGCCAAAATGGTAACATTTAAATGTTTTGTTTCTTAACTCGTCCAATTTGTCCATGCAACAGGGCTTGGCTTCACAAGAACATCCAAGTTAAAGCTGTCAGATCCCATCAAGCTGGTGAAAACTGTTCTGATTTCTTTGGAGAATAAGCAAGGAACACCGATTTATTTGAGCAGCTATAAACTATCGCCAATGTCAAGCTCTCTATTCTCACAGCAGAATTTGTTACCCTACTGTCAACCTTTTTGCATACTGGGGGGGTGGGGAGAGAAAAGGAAGCAAGGAGGGAAGGCCTCAAATGTCTGGAGGGGGGGGGGAAAGATCACTTACAGTGTTGTACAGGATTCCAGAAGATGCTGAGAGCCTGGACTTTAGTTTCTTCTATGAATGTCACAGGGGACATTTCTCAATAGGACATTTTGGTCATCAATAATTGCACCTCCTCTGACATTGCCATCTGAGAGATGGGGTCATAAATGCAAATGGCAGCTCATTTTCTTGCCTTGAGAAACAACTTTAGGGTGTCAACTGGTAATGCTATGCAGCTTTGAATCATTGCGAGTAGCAACTTCTTTGTCTCTTAAAAATTTACTAGCTGTGATCTTTTCTCTGCTTATTTTATTAGCCTTCTTTTATGTATCTATGGATGGAAGGAGTGGGGCCCTCTGGCTGGTGCAGTTCAGAGTCAAAGAATACCACAATAACATCATTTCTATAATTTTGTCCTCTTGAAAATATTTCACTTTGAGAGCATGATAATATTGGTTTTACTCTATGCATATTACCAGAAACGGGAAAAGGAAAGGAAAGGAAAAGAAAGGAAATGCAGATTTTTGTTTTGTTTTTATTTTAAATGGCATATTATGCTACGGTACTTTAGATACAGAGATAGAAATGTTAGGATGATTGCTATTATACAAATGGAAATGTAGTATATATATCACCATAGGGGGAAGTGTGACCAAATGATAAAAAGAAAAAAAAAGAAAAATTTCTGAACTGAGTTTGACTGTCATTGCGTACATGGATATAAGATAGCCACAAACCTTCTTTAAAAACTGTAAGCACAGGAGACATTAAACAGTAAGGGGAGCAAAAGATTAGAATTTCTCACAAGATTAGATTTTTTCACCAAATCTCTCAAACGCCATAAGGTTGTGATTAAAGCATCTGATGGAGTCAACTAGCAAAGAGGGCACTTTGATTTCAGCCATTTGACTGGCCAATCACTGAGATGGGTATCCACCAGCCAGTTAGAACTGAAGAAGCTTCTTTGATGAGAAGCAAAATGTTTTCAAAAGAACCCCCCCCCCGCAAAAAAAAAAGTCCAGTTGCCTTTTGGAAAAAAGCACTTTTGGGAATACTCTCTGACCTTTCACTCTTGACTGAAGTATGCTTCAATCAACTTAACTTGAACACTTAAAAGTGCTCAAAGAGAGCAGGGCAGGCTGGGGGCTGGGCTGCGTTGCACAGATAATGTTGACTCTCATGCTGCTCGTGGCATCACCTCCCCTGGAGCCCACCAAACCGGATATGTGAAGTAGGCGAGGGCCATTTGCTGACCACTTCCAGGCAATGGTGCATTTCTTCATTCCTCATGAAGGGTGACACCATCCCAGCTGCATTTCTTGCCTCTTTTTTTCCCTCCCTCATCTCAAATATTTTCCCGCCACTCTGTTCTGAAGGAAGGAAGGAAGGAAGGAAGGAAGGAAGGAAGGAAGGAGGGAGGCAGAGAAGGATGCAGGGAGGGAAACCGGAAGGAAGGAAGGAAGGAAGGAAGGAAGGAAGGAAGGAAGGAAGGAAGGAGGGAGATTGGAATGAGAGGGAGGGATGGTCTGAGGGAAGTCCTGCCTTAGTCCTGCTGTGCTGCCCTTTTGCCATCCCCTTGCCCCCTCCTCCTGGTCAATCCTGGGGGTCTCTCATTCCTATTGCTAAGGATGCTTTGGTTACAAAGCAGGGTCTCCTTGCATGAAGGGGGAGTGGGCCTCCCTCTAACCCACTCACTTTGCCCTCCTGCATCCACCATGAGCAACCTGGCTAAGGAGAGCGAGCACAGCAACAGCAGACTTGAGGAGGAGGTAAGCACAGCTGGGCACCCTCTTGGGGAAGTGGGGCTGGGCTAGGTGCCATGGGAGCTCAAGGGCTGGGCTGGGCATTTGAACTCTGTTGCCCAAGGCTCCAATGAACACAAACTGAAAGGGTAAATGAGGGAAAGGAAATCCTTCAGGTAGCTTAGCATTCAATGGGCAAAATTGTGAATTGCATACAGCGGCCCTCTTGCTTTCCGCACACTCCGGCAGAGAAAACAACTATGCAATTCTTCCCTCATTAGTTCAGAAGAATTGTAAGACTACAGTCACCTGTATTAGGAAAACCAAATATTTATTTTCATCAGTGCCCATAGGAACATAAATTACCTTCCTGTTCCAAAAGAAACATCCACGTGTAGCCTCTGGCTGAATTTTAGCATTCCAAACATATAGAATTTTATAGGTTCCTGATTCTCATTTATGCTTTTCATCCCTTATATACTGCACTTATATTTAACAACCAATCTTCAGTCCTATATTCATACAGAACATTTCATAATTCAGAACTATTTACTTTATCATATGCTTTTTTTAAATCAAAGACTGTCCAGGAAACTTATATGTATCTTATAGTGATACATTTTCAATCATCTGTTGAAAAAGAAAGATCTGGTGTTATATTTTTCAACCTTCTCACAGCATTTATGATGTTATTTTCATAATTCTGTCTTCATAATTCATGGAATTTGTTTCAGTTCTACTCTTCACTGCTATAATTTCCATTCATTATTCACCCAGCTCCAAAACATTTCCAACAAAATTACTGTCTCTGTTTTTTTTGCTTCTTTGTAGTTAACTGTTCCTTGCTGTCTGCCTAATTTTTTTGCTGCTTATTTTTTTTATTTATATGCATTATACAATTTTTCCATCTTCCTTTTTTGGAGTAATCCTTTTATGTGCATTCATCTCATCCACACCTATTTTTCTTTATCATTCCATCAAACATCTATTTCCCTAATTCCCATTATAGTAACGGTTCCTCATAGAACTACCTGGTTTGTACAGGTAATCCTCAATTTACAGCAGTTCATGTAGTGATGGTTCAAAGTTACAACACTGAAAAAGTGACTTATGACCATTTTTCACGCTTGCGACCATTGCAGGATCCCCATGGTCACATGATCAAAATTCAGACACTTGGCAACTGACTCTATGCAGTGTACCTGGCGTCACGGGATCACCTTTTGCGACTTTCTCTCAAGCAAATTCAACAGGGAAACTAGAATCGCTTAACAACCAAGCTGTTAATTTAACAACTGCAGTGATTCACTTGTGGCAAGAAAGATCATAAAATGGGGCAAAAATCTACTTAACAATTGTCTCACTTGGCAACAGAAATTTTGGGATTGATTGTGGTTGTGAGTTGAGGACTTACTATTTTACCTTCAGCCTCTTTGTAGCACTCCTTGATGTGAGCTTGTTTTGTGGATGTCCTTACTTGATATTAATGCCCAGAAGTAAAGGCATTAATCCAGCTGGAGTGTCAACAATGCTGGGTAGAGTGAGCAAATACTTTTTGTGATCTGGACTCTCATATTTATACATTTCAAAATAGCATTTGCTTTTTAAGCAGCTGGATCATATTGAACCCACAATCTGCTACAATACTCAGATGCTTTTCACAGTACTGCTTTGAAATCATATCTTTTTTTTTTATTGGGCTCACTTAACTTTTAATATCGTCTCATCAACTTTCTGTAGAAACAGTGGTGACAGCGGCCTCCTGGTGGTCAGTGCAACTTTCTACATAAATGAGGTATAATCTTCTCCTACACCAAAATCACATTCTACCAGAAAAAAAAATATAAATTCAAGAACACATTTATTTGTATTGCACCATTTCATTTCTACTCTTTCAGGATTTTTTTCTTTTGGTAAAAACATAAAACTTGGAAGGTTTATATTTATTCTACATCACAAAATAGGCAATGCAGCCTAGAAAAGGATAAAAACCACATAAAACTGGATAATGAACTGGGTAGTGCATTATCCTCCCATGTCCTGACCACTGTTTTGTCCCATATTAATATTTGAACTGTTCACCATATACTCTGTTCTCTGGCACAAGGAGGATTTTTTTCCCTTTAGAAATAAAAGAAATGAAGAAAAAGAAGCAAATAACTTTCTGGGAGATGACCATCACTTCTTTATTCACTCTGCCAGATTCTTATCCTTTAATCATTATATGGTAGCTAAAAATTCAATAGGTACAAGTACTCCTAGTACCTTCCCGATAGTGCTGAACTACAATTCCCAGCAGCACCATCCAATGAGGAAGGATGCTGGAAACAGAGACTCAGGAAGGCCACTATTTTAAGAGATCATTTTTGGGAAAATCTTCCTATTGAATTTCTGTTAGCCAGGAATTAAAGGCAAGCAGCACCTTAGAAGCTACAATGTAGTAGCCAAATTATTACTCTCTTCTAAACCATGATTCTAGCAAAATATTATTCTCCCCCTCTCAATTTCTGCCTTCTCAACATCAACCACAGCTATCCCAGAATTCTTAAACTTCTCATTTTCCTTCAAATAGTTTCACAAGGAAACCTGAGATAGAAGGCAAGTCTTTCTGCATAGTCTCCCAAACTAAAGTTACCCTTCTTTTCTCACATTTTAATAGTTCTTAAGTATCTCCACATTCTCCCAAATGGCTCTTCAAATGACTCTCCTGGCTTCTTCAATTTTCCAGAACAGCCTTTTCCAAAATCAAATGTGAATTCCTTAAGGCATGGTCAACAAATTATTTTATCCAAAGAACTCTTGGATATATTAGTGGAATGGCTTTTATAGAAGAATCCTGAAAACACAACATCAGGGTCTGCTGGGTCTACTGAGACCCACATTCTACTGTTGCATTTATATCATAGGTTGAGGATGAAAATAAGAAATGGGCATCCTATCAAGCCCTACGCATAAACTAACTTCCAACTTTGATCTACTTGTCTACAAGGAAGATCCTATATAGGCCTGGGTATCATGTAATAGCTATGGTGGAGACCCTTCACCATTAGGTGCCATGTCCTTTATTCCATATCATCCCAGAAGAAGCCAAGCCTTTAAAAAGCAAGCAGAGATAGAGGGAAGTCAGGATCATTTCTTAGAGAAGGTAAGATGGATTCTATCATCGGCACCCAGTGTGGCAGTATACATAGGAATGGAGTGCTGCCTTCTTCCCTTCGTCACATGCAGCAGGTAGTGCAAAGGAGTGCAGCAGAGAGAAAAAAGATCTTTAGACCAGGCAGTTTCTTATGGGAGGCCTGGGATCACCTCACAGTGTTCAGCCAAGGCCTGGCTTCGCCTGCCTCATGGGGCACAACCAACAGCAACTCACAAGGGCCCTGGGAAAGCACCTCCTGGAGAAACACCCTGAGGTCAGCTTCACCACCAATTGGTGCTGGTGCCTTCAGTTTGGAGTCAAGATTATAATAGATGCCATCAAGCTGACGCACAGCAATCCAGTGGCGACGCCTCACAGGAAGAGACAGGAAACCCAGGCACACATTGGAAGGGACATTAATGATGAAGCCAACTAGTCCTGCCAGGGTCAACTGCTCGAGGGGTCTTCGTTTATCCCACCAAATGGCTTCCAGCCCCACACTCTGAAGAGCTGCCATGATGACATTGACATCATAGTTCCCTGTTCCCAGAAAGCTACGGTGTGGATTCCATCTAGCATCGGGAGCCAGTCTTTTACAGATTTCATCAGCTATCTCTTGGGTAAAGAGTCGTTCCTGCAGGACATTGTTGAGGGCGTGGACGGCACACAGTTCCAGGCGCTGTCTCTCATGATAAACCGCAGGTGTCTCAGTTTGGCCCAGATTCCCAGACATCACATCCAAACTGGCCTGAAAGGCCGTTCCCAGGAGATCAACCCCGGGAAAAAGCGAAAGTCCAATAAACGAGCCCCCCCACCATGACTTCCCCAGAAACGGCTGTTAAAGGCCAGGCTGACTGTCGAAATCATATCTTCACGTGCCTTCCTTCCTTCCTTCCTTCCTTCCTTCCTTCCTTCCTTCCTTCCTTCCTTCCTTCCTTCCTTCCTTCCTTCCTTCCTTCCTTTCTTCTCTCTAGTTGCAGAAATTTATATTAATTCCTGTTAAATTTCATCCTTTTTTTTGGTCAACTATTAAAACCAGTCTATCTTCTAAAGTCTTACTCACTTCACCTAGTTTTGCCTCGTGTACAATTCAGTAATGATCCTCTGAACCCTTTAACTGAGATCATGAATAAAATAGATCTGCCAGAGGAAAAAGGATGCTTAGAAAGATAAAGTAACAATGATTAACCGAGTCATCTACCATCTAGGATTTGGATGAAATGAATCTGAGAAGCACAGTACAGTACCTTTCAGGTATTTCTTAAAGTAGCCCTTTTGTGTTTAGGCTTCTTCAAGAACCTCAGGATGAATATTATTTTGAGGAATCCCTTCATTTGAAGATAATATAATTCTTTAACTAGTCATAACTTTGTTTCAAACTCAGGGAAAATCCTATAAAACAGTTGGGCTGCTTTACTGAATTGCAGAAAAGGATTGCACTCACACCCATTCTGAAGCACCTCTTCAAAATCATTTCCCAACTATGCATAATTCTTATGCTCGCTCTGTCCTGCATCTGGGTTAATGGAAGTTTTGTAGTATTATGAAATTGGGGTTCCTTTTATCTATTTCATTTTCCATTTAATAACCCAGATATGTAAAACAAAATTAGAAACCTCTATCGGCCATTACTTGGAAGAAGAAGAAAATGATACATATGGGGAACAATTGTGAAGTAATTTCTTGAGATTGGAGGCAAATGATAATTAAAAAGGGAGGACAGCATTTAAAAAAATAATTTGAAAGGTTTGATGCCTATGTAACACTTCCATTATATTGTGGGAACTATTTGTGTACACAGGTTTTTTTTCTCTCCAGTTTTGGTACAGTTTAGAAAATGTGTTGTTCATAAATACATGATGTTTTCAATTAGACTAGATTCTTGGTACAAATATAGAAGAGGCAAATTATTTTACCAATCCTGTATTTCTTTCCTTCCTGGATTACTAGTTAAAAACAATAGGTTGATTCTGGTTTTTGCTTAAAATAAAACAGAAAACAGAAAGCACACAAATAACAGGTGCATAAATTGTAGAATCCCTGAATAATGATAAACATTGTGCCCTGTTTTGTAACATACACAAACTTGCACATGCACATACTAAACCCAAGTGGGATAAAAATGAAGGATTGTACCAGATGACTCAACAACATATATAGTTGGTCATTTCTAAAGCTTTATTTTTCTTTAAGTTTCGCTCAACATTTATTCATGCAGAGTAATATAAGTAGAAAAAGATATTTGGGGATTAAAAATTCTTGTGGATGTACTGTTTTCCATGCATATTTTAATGAAGGATTATTTTCAAATATCATCAAGGAAGAAAATATAGCAAAAGAGGACTTGGCATAGAAGTTTCAGTGAGAGTATTCAAGAAGCAATCCAGGACCCAGTTTCATAAAACTGAACCCCAATGGTTTTAGGTGCACATAAGTGGGTTTTGTGTTGGAGTGTCACCCTAGATTTCCTAGCTGACCTGAATGTACAATATATGCTATTCTTCTATAAAGTATTGATTGGCTACCTTAAGCCAACAGTGGCTATGTTGTAGAAAAAGAATAATACTACTTGTCCAGAACAATACTGCTCTTGACCACTTAGGTCCATTTTGATGATCTCACAGCTGTGCGACAGCACTCAAAGGAACACAGCTGGAACCTCATCATGGAGATGTAAAACAAACAATTCCTATGCCCATTATGTTAAACAGGAGAGAGTGGAAAGTTAATGGGGGACACAGATAATAAAGGCTCCCCGTGGTTATGGGGAATGAGGAAAGGCAGCTGTGTGGGAGTGAGGGGTGACAGGGTGAGAGGGACGAAGGAGTAGAAGTGACAATTTTAAAACTTCCCACTCCCTATAAAATGCCAAGTTAACAGCATGTGGCCTTTCCAGTGACTTTATCTCATTTTCCAGGCATAAAAGCTTAGAAATTAGAGCTGTTGAATGTTTTGAATTCAGTGCTTGGTCCTAAATTGTATCTGATTTGCACTTGACAAAGCTGAAGGGAGGAGCAGAAATGCTTTTATGCCACCTTCCTGGAATAGTCCAGGGAGCAATTACTATTGCATAAGGCAGAATAGAACAGGGATGAAACAGTAGCCTTGAAGGTACTTGTACTTGGGCTGGGCCGCTTAATGTTAATTATATTGGTGGAGATGGCCCAAGGTATTTTGGGATCTGAGAAATAAAATCCAAGTTGGATTTTGGGTTAGGATTAGGTTGAAAGCATTGCCAAAATGAAGCACTGCATCCTGCCCATGAAGAGTGAACTCTAGCCTTTGCAGTCCTTTGTTTCATCTTTTTCTTCTTCTTGGGATTCAGGTTTTAATAGCAACAAAGAAGCAGCCACTGATATACACTCTAGGAATTATTCCAGATGTTACATTGAGTTGCAGCTTAGATATTTAGTGAAGGCTCCCAAATCTGTGAATTTATATAGCACAGAGTTTATTTATTATTTATTTATTTATTTATTAGACTTATAAGCCGCTCTTCTCCAGGGGACCCAGAGCGGCTTACAACATAGATAAATAACAATCGCATTTAATAAGTCTAATATAAATTAAATTAAGTTTGTAGGAGATGACCAGGTTGAGTCTGAGGGAGGGGGTCAAATACGTCATTGCTCATGGGTCCCTTCCCACCCACAAAATATCTAAATACAGCCCATCTTGAATTCCTTTGACTCTTATCTACCGCCAATTTGCTTTCACCATTAGTAGTTCAGATTCTTGAAGAAAGCTTAAGCTTGCAATAAATCTTTATACTCATTTGATTTTCTGATTTATCTGGGGCTTGGCAGAATTGTTGCTATTGGGAGCTTTTGCATATCCAGATCCCAACCTTAGCTCATTAGTTAGCTAAATGCTATTGAATGCCTAGTGACTCTTTAGACAAACGTCTGCATCTCAATCTCATTTGGCAACTCCTGATCCTGCCTATACACATATAAATAATAAAAGCACTTATATACCACTTCATAGTGCTTTACAACACTCTCTAAACAGTTTACAGAGTCAGCATATTGCCCTCAATCATCTGGGTCCTCATTTTACCAACCTGAGGCTGAGTTATCCTTGAGCCAGTCAGGATTGAACTTCTGGCTGTGGGCAGAGTCAGCCTGCAATACTGCATTCTAAACAGTGCACCACCACAGCTCCATTACCTATTGTCCTCTCATTCTTCTTTTTACCTCAACCATAGCTAAGCACAGAGTTGCTTATATCACATGCCCAAACTATATTTGCTGATCATTGGCTTGAAGTCAGATTTTATTAAATCCAGAAGCAATCAATTGTTTTTCTTACAATCTTTATATTTTTAATAAAGGTCTCCAAATACCCAATCCAAAGATGATTATCTTAATTGCTTTGTTCTTTCTAAATATCTAGTCTTCTCATTCATTATTACTATTTGAAACATCATTGCTTTACTCTGATCTTCTCACAAAAATCTTTTTCCCCTTATGCCTTAAAATTAATCTCCTCATTACTTTTCCATCACATCAATTTATCTATTCTTGAGGTCAAGAAGCTAAAACTATTTACTACCTTCACTTTTTAGCTATCCATTTTGGAAATACAGGACTGTAGCTAAACTGAATGCTGAGAAGGCAATAGCAAACTAGTTCCATATCAGTTATCAGGCCTTCTGCAAGCACACCTGAACATCTTGTCTTTTCAGAAGGGATTCTGTGGGGTGAAGAGTCTATGATGTCAAAATGTTGGAGGTAACCAAGCAACCCTGCCCCCTTTTTCTTTGTATGTAATGTGTACAATATACATTGAAAAGGGGTGGAGCTTTGATCATCAATCATACCCACCAGTTTGATGTCAAGGAAATTCCCACCTCCATGGATACCCCTGCTCTCCTGTCATTCTATTCTATTTCAGGAACTGATTCCTCAACAGAACACTCACGGACATTGCTTTATTGCAGACAAATTGAAGCCATGCAGAACATCTGTTTGTTGCAGTTCACAACAGTCAAAGATTATATTTAAACTAATGCTGCAGAGTGTAGCATGTAGATTTTTTTTCTGGTTTAGGATGGTGCTGTATATATGTCTCTCGCTTCACTTGTGACTAAAGGGTATTGTTGGACTCTGTGGATAAATATTTGATTTTTTAGTATGTATTATCTTGTTTTAACAAGCTATTGGCATGGCAGCTAGACTCAAATGGTCAACAGCTAGCTTAATTCCACTTGTACCGGTATCACTTTCAGCTGAGCCACGAAAGATGGCAGAGCAGGATTCTTCTACTAATTTGTTAAGAGAGATCCTAGCTCAAGTACAAGACCATAAGACCATAATTGAAGCTGGTCATAGTATTTTGGATAAATGAATTAGTAGAATTAGACTTGTGGATGAAAAATCTATGTATGATTGGTATTCAACACCCCTCTCATCAGTCAAACCTGGTTACATTTATGAAGGATTTTTTTCATAAAGTCCTCTCTTTCTGAACAGACTTTCCATATTAATTTGAGTTTCTATGAAGTTCTACATCTGTAAGCAAGATTAGAAAATGCAATAGTCTTAAGTATTTCAATATTGTCTTTGTTAAACAGTACAGGTTACAAATTGAATGGCTTTTGGAAAACAGTGATAAAGAGGGCCAAATAAAATTAATGATGAAGTTAGTTAATGTTAATGTAAAAGGGCTAAGAGAACTTAAAAAACAAAACAAAATTTTGTTTGCACATTTGAAATAGTTAAGGGCAAATATTGCTCATGTATAGGAGACTCATTTAATGCAATAGGATAAATGTCTATTAATGAAGGACTGGGTGGGACAGCTTTACTCACAGATACTTTGACAAAAGCTAAAAGTGTGACTGTTTTGGTTCAAAAAGGATTTCCAACTGATATACAATGTTATTAGTTATGTAAATAGGTGTTATTTAATTTTATGTGCTAAAATAATAGGGTTTGTAATAGCTATGGTTAATGTTGATGGATCTAATTTAGACTCCTATTATGTTTTATCTTTGTTTTCAACACTTAAATGAGTGTTATGATAAATTGGAAACAGAAGGAGATTTTAATAAAATATTGGATTCTGACCTAGATTGAAACACACTGGTATGAAAAAAAGTCATTTGTGAGAAATTAAGAGTTACATGGAAGAACTGATAGATCCTTGGCATTTGATGTTTCTCACTAAAATTAAATACTAAGTTTCTAACTAAAATCTAAATATTAGTATAATTTTTAAAGAATCAAATATTGATACATTAGTTATGTATTAAGCCATAGTATAATTATTTTGAATTGTGTGTTCCAGATACTGGTTAAGGTATTGAAAAAATGATATTTGAATGATAAAGAATTTGTAGAACAAATGCAGGTAGACACTTTGCAATTCTTTGATTTGAATTCAGAAAAATCAAGTGCCTGAATTTTTGAATGGGAAGTATAAAATCTTACATCCAAGACAGAATTGTTACTTATGCATCATATAAAAATAAGATTAAAAATAAAAATAACTTGAAATTTCAGTTTATGGGCACAAATGGTTAGATGCCCATCTGCTACTTTGTACAGATAAATATAAGAAGAAATATGAACTAAACACTATAATATCACAGAAGACAAAATTTATGTTAACATATTTATGATGGGAAAATGGTGAAAGACCTTGTAAGATTTTAGCTAATTGTTTAAAGCATAGGAAGGAAAAGGAAATGATTACAATCAGAGGAAAAAGAAATGAAATATATAAAATTTCAAAGGAAATTTTAAATTTTAAATTTAAAAAAAATTCTATTCAGAACTGCATAGCAAACCAAAGAACATATCAGATGAGGATGTAAAGCCCTTTCTAAATATTATACACCTAACACACTTACATTGTGGTAACAAAAATAACTTTTATTTGTCTCACTATCTGAGGTGGAGATTAAACAAAAAATTCTAAAAAAATGACAGATGGTAAAACACGAGGATTGGATGGATTGCCTATACAGGTAGTCTTTCACTTACAATAATTGGGATGGGAATTTTGGTCATAATAGTTGTATGTTGAGACACCTGATTTTACAACCTTTTTGTGGTCGTTGTTAAGCAAATCAAACGATCATAAGTCCAAATCCATTCTAGGTGGTTTTTGCTGGAAGTCAGGCAAAAAGAAGCTAGAAATTTGAAAACCTGTCGCAAATTGCAGCCCTGTGACCATGGGATGCTGTCGTAAGTGTGAGCTGATTGCTAAATGCCAAAATGCAACCATTTGATAACAAGGGAGGTGTAGCACTACATTTTATTATGGATGGAACCAGTGCTTTTTTTGTAAAAAAAAAAAAGGTGCTGGAAGTCATGCAAAGCTCTGGCTCCAGTTAAAAGCCCTTTATAGAGTGGGGAGGGGAGAAGAAGCTGCTTTAGGGAGCTTCTGAGGTGCAGATCACGTGAGAAGCATCAGCTGATGGACGCCATTGCCGCGGCTTTTAAGAGGCTGCTTGTTCAGAGCTGGCATGTCTTCTGCCACCTCGTCCTCCTCTGCGTCTGATAACACAGAGGCTTCCTCTGGAGCCAGAGTGACCAAGGCGGTGGTGGCGCTGCTGCTTTTGGAGCACACCTGGTCCCTCGAAGAGATTTGCTCCAGGAGTCAGTCCTTGTCCCTGGTGGCCAACACAGTGGTGAGTACAGGTAGCAGTTGTCGGGGGAGCCCCATGAACCAAGGCAGAGAAGAGGGTCTGCTTTCAGAGCCGCGGAAGTGTTTCAGGGTCGACCTTCGATGCCCCCAATTTTCCTGGGCTGCTTTCTTTCACCAGAGCTTTACAGGTAGTCCTTGAGTTACGAGTGTAATGGAGCCTGCCCATTCCACACCTAACTTGAAAAGTCGTAGAGTGAATCTTGTTCCTTTAGTGAGATCACTCTCTTCCTCATTAAAACGCATGCGGCTTGTTAAGTAAACATGAGGTATCTCAGGGTGGGAAAGGCCATGGAGGGCCTATTGATGGAACAGGACGCCAAAGCCTCCCCACCCATTAAGATACTTCATGCTTCTCCCTCCCTTCCTGTCGCGTGGGACTCACCTGGAAAAGGTCTGTCTCCTCTCTGCCACTCTGATCTGAGGCCAGGGGACATATCCATAGCCCCCCGCGGCCTGATCCGGGCTCCGGAGGCCTGAAAAAGACCTCTGCCGCCCAGATCCATGGCTGCGGGAGCGATTTTGCGGTCCCCCTGCATTCTGATATCCAAGTTTTTTATTAATTTTCCAATATTGCATTTACATATTTGAAAAGTAGCGTGGTGGTTGAGCATCGTGATTCCATTACTTTAAATATCATCAGTACAAATCTCAAAGTACTTCACCAACAAAATTCCCTTTCTTTCCCCCATAAGATCTACTATCATATTCAGATCAATAGTTCTTATTCTATCAATCAAACAAAAAATATTTTTCTAATATTCATTAATAATCTTCAGTCTATACATATCTTGATTAATTTGACATTCCATCTTTTAGACAATAACCTAATAAGTTTTTCTTAACTTTAATTTTGCATTAATATTTAAATTTAATGTTAATCTCTGGAGCCCGAATCCATGGCTGCAGAGTGATTTTGTGGCCCCCAGCAGCCCAGTTTGGGCTCCGGAGGCCTTTTCCCACTGGGGCCCCTGCAAAATTTCTCTGTGGCCATGGATCTGGCTCCGGAGGTCTTTTCCAAGCCTCTGGAGTCCAGATCGGGCTGTGGGGGGCTGTGGATGCGTCCCCTGGCCTCAGATCGGAGCAGCAGCAGAGAGGGTACAGAACTTTTCTAGGTGAATCCCATGTGGTAGGAAGGAAAGCAGAAGCATGAGAGCATTAAGTGAACACTCATAACTTGGGGATTACCTGTACTTATGCTGGCAGCTTAGAATGAACCGGTTCTTCCATTCAAAAAAAGGTGCTGGAACGCCGGTCTGTGCAGTCTATGACAAAAAAAAGAGCACTGGTTGTAACTCTGAATGCTCTTTAAATGACTGATTTTAAGTCAAAGACAGACTGCAAAGGTAAAGGCAAAGGTTTTCCCTGTCCAGTTGTGTCTGACTCTAGGGACAGTGCTCATCTCTGTTTCTTAGATGAGGGAGCTGGCATTGTCTGAAGATGCTTCAATGGTCTTGTGATCAGCATGAGTTTACATTGAGGTGCACAGAATGCTGTTGCCTTCCCAATGAAGTGGTGCCTAGTTATTCATTCACATTTGCATACTTTTGAATGCTGGGTGGGCAGGAGTTAGAGCTCACCCCATCACATGACATTCAGGTCTTGAACCCAGACTGTCAGCTTTCCAACTGGCAAGCTCAGCATCTTTAACCCCTAAGCCATCATGTCCCATAGACTACCTGTAGAGTGGCATAAAGCATTTATAATATACCAAAGATTTGGTGCCAAATCTTTGTCAATTGTTTGATAAGATACTTGGTAAGTGAATAGCATCAGGCATTTAATCAAGCTTATACTGCAATTGCACTACTATTAGGTAAAGATCACACCCAATGTGCTAATTATTGCCCAATTTCACTGATTAATGTTGACACAAAGATTTTACCAGCAGTGCTTGCAAGTAAATTACAATAAAAGTTACTGTTCATTATTAAGAATAAGCAGGGTATATAAAAATTGGGCAAGCACCAAAGTGGCTGGGATTGGCAAAGGTAGGTATGGCATTGAGTAAGAGAAGGACACTTGTATAAGCCCCTTCTAACCTGTGACCCCAAACTTGGTCTGTGCTTGCAGAATGTTGAGTTCCTTAGACTCAGGTTGCTGCTGAGATCTATGTGGAATGAGATGACATCCCTTCACAAGAAAATGGTTTGTGATTACTCAGACATGGCATGAATTACAGAGACCTGGTTAGATGGGAATGTAGCCTTGTCAAAAAAAGAAGAAACTTGCTGACCATCTGGTCATTTAGATACTGTATTTGAGAAAACTGGAAATGATGAAAAGCTAAATGAACTAACAAAGAAGAAATCTCATATCTATATTTACAACAAAGGAGATCTGGGGAAACTAAAAACCATTCAGTCTGGTAATGATGCCTAGGAGATTCTAGAGCAGTGTTTCTCAACCTTGGGCTCTGGTCCTGTCAAAGATGACACCTAGGTCAAGAAGGAAGATTTAATGTGATTAATTTGGAAGACCATTATAGTCATCGGTAGTACCACCTTGGACATAACAGACTATAAAAATGGATGGAAATGAGCTCTAGAGACCAGGTAGGTTGCTGGTGGTATCCTAACCACAGAGCAGGGGTTCCCAACTAGGGGGGCAAGACGATATTCCAAGGGGTGCAAAAACTTGGATTTTCAAAATTGTAGTGTATATGCATAATTCATTGCCGTTATTTTGAACTTTTGTAAAGGATGCGAGAATATATCAGAAGCGTTCTAGGGGTACGGGGTCTAGAAAAGGTTGGGAGCCGCTGCCATAGAGCTATCAGGCAGCAGTTTTCCAAGTACTTCTGGGCTTTTTCTCAGTTCTGGTATTGGAATCTGCAATGTTTGTTTTCTTGGGAAAAGTCAATGTTCATGTCCTGAGTGAGGAGTATGAATTAGGTGTTTATTCTATGACCTTTGTGGTGACCAGGGACTTGTCACAAGTATTAGTGGCACTGATGCCTGTAGGCAGATCCATGATCAATGTGACTGTTACTTTGGAACAGATAAAACTCAATCTGAGTATAGGTAACACTGATATATCTCTTTGTTGTAATCACGTCAACTTCTGGTTAATCTGCAGCTTATGAGCAACTTGAACCTCAGTAAAGTTGAAAATCCATTTAAGTGACCTCCTCAGATATGTGAAGGATCCTCAGGGATATGAAAACAAAAGAGAATACAAGCACAACTGAGCACTGGTTTGTGTTTTTGTCTGGGTCTGCACAATGGGTGTAAGGGTGAGAATCTAGTACTGTACGTGCATAAAATTCCAATTATGATTATAAATTGCCTTCAAGCCAGCTTGTAACTCCTGGAGACTAGTCTCTGCAATTTTACTAGCAAAGAAGTGGTTTGCCTCCTTCCTAGAGCTTTGTGCCTAAAGCAGGACTAGAATCTATGACTTCCTGGTTTCTAACCTGGTGCCTTATCCACCCCTGTACACCAGACTGTCTCTTCATTATTACATTTAGATGAAAGTAATTACTGAGCAAATGATGGTTGCATTGTATTTACAGAATGCTAGGTATGTGCCTGAGAATCAGAGATGAAAAGGGGAAAAAAAGCAAGTCGAAGCTGATCTACCGAATCTTCTCCTTCAACTGTAGTCTCTGTGCTGCACCTGGTACTACAGAAGCCCTAGATTTTGAGAGAAACATATGGATCTCTTGATGAGTTGAATTAGTATAAACAGGCCACTTCCAATGACACAATGTAGATTGTGCAAAAGGGTACCAAGCAAGCTAGATTCATGAAAGATCAGCTGTGGAAACTTGCCTGCCAAGGTTAGCAGCCAGAAAGGCAAGCTTTCTGAAGTCTTCAAGTCCCAAAGAATAGTCAGGGTACTGATGAAGGAATATGGGCAGGGAGAGGTATAAGGAAGGCAAAATTCTGCAGGAGAACAATAAAAATCAGAAGTTAAGTTTAACGTGACTGTGCCTCTCAGAAATGAAGAATAGCAATGTAAAGTAGCTATGCATGTTCTCATATTTTAAATTTCAGGTTGATCTTATTAAATTTGAACCACAGCAATAACCAAAAGCTGAATTTGAATAAAACTTCCCAGATGGTGGAAAAGCCAACCAGGTGGCAGCCTGACTGGAGTTCTGGAAAGGCTTCAAGAGACAAGATAGAAAATGCTAAGTAAAATCCTAATTAGCTATTTTCCACTCTCCCTTTCTAGAGTCTTTAGCCCCGGTGCTGATACTACTTAAAATGTACTTATGTAGTTTCTCTAACGGAACTCTTATGTATTTGTTTTATCATATTTATTTAAATAGTTTGTGAACATGCATGAATATTGTAATATATGTTTATGAAATGTTTAGTAGTTTGATTGTGTTGTTATTCAGTTGTTCAGTTGCTTTTGATGTTTGTGACTGTGTGAACAACCTTTTACCAGGATTTTGTCAGTCCTTGCTTGTGTCATCAGAAATAATAACTAGATAGCTTGTTTTAGTGTCTGTTTTGGTTACCTTCAACTGTTCCAAGCATCAGGATCTTCTCCAAAAACAATTCTTGTCTTTGCATTATTGTTATGATTTGATTTCTTGTTAATTATGATATTACATATATAGATAAGTAAGATGCTTGGTTGTACACATATCATATGTTTGTAGAATTAACACTAGTCTTTTTTTAAAAAAAAAACCCCAAACCTTCCACAGAGTGAGACTATGTGACCTTTGAAACCTTAAAAGCAGCCATTCATATGTATATGGACTGAAAAACAAGAAAGTTAATGATTATTCACTCTGCATTACGCACCCTTAGTGATATCGATAGTTTATATCTGCCCCACAGAAATGAAGGTAGAGGTTTTCTTCCAAAAATGTACATTCATTACTTGGTAATTAATTTCTCTAATGCTGTTTGTACCACTGTCTTCCTGCAATCCAACAGGTACATATTCTGCAATCAAACAGGTTCATCATGAAAGGTTCTTGAATTCCCCTACTGTGTTCCAGGTTCCTTTTGTGGCAACTTTTCACTTACAAAAACCAAGTTGAGACTACCTTCTGCACCAGGGTGTGTGACATGCAGTTTGTTTCTAGATAGGTTGCCATACCAAAATTTGAAATAAAAAGGCATAAGACTTTTAAAGTAGATAATACTTTTAAAGTAGAATAATATAATTGCAAGGCTCAAAGGAAATGACTTCGTAATTTGCCAAAATCTGGGTAAAGCAGGTACACACTTTGTGAGTGGTAATAAGTGCCCATTTCCCCTCCAGTGAAGCATTAGCACCACCAGTTGGTCATCAAGCTGGAATAACAGCCAAGTGGAGCAGTGACAATAAAGCCAGAGTTGATCTAATCTCCCACACATCCACTAGTTTAATACAATAGGGAGTTTCTTGACTTGAATTGCACAAATCTCCTAAATCTGCTAAATATCCAATTTAATTTATAATTCTAAAAATGACTGAGATCAAGCATATGATTGCTGTCTAGTTGTCATTCCCTCTAGTTGTCTGTCTCCTGTGTCATACTGGTAGTGACTAATATGAAGGAATTTAAAAAAAGTGAAGTGTCTTATCCCTGATCTCCATTTCAAGAAAAGTTGGCATTGCTAGATATCCGAATGTTGTGCTGCGTTTAAAGGCAAAAGAGGGCCTAAAAAGAAAGCAGAAAAAAAACCTGGCATGATCTCTAACCAATTATCTTAAATAGATTCTGGAATAAGAATTATATACAGAGGCTTTCTGAGATTTCACGGTTACCATCTTCATTGTTCCTCTTTAGCAGTTCTGCTGCTGGTCTCCTAGCTGTTTCTTAAGCCAGATTCAGAAATTCCAATCTAAATTGCAGTGAGTTTGCAATGGAGCTGGACTTAGTCCAAACTATAGCCACTGCAAGACCTGATTGGTTATTTCTCTGCTTCTCACTCTTCCTATCTCTGCAAGAAGCCTCACTGATTGGCTTTTATGTGGACTGATGTACCAGTACATGTCTTTCTTTCCTTACTTGTCCCTGTGTGTTTGTTGTTGTTGTTGTTGTTGTTGTTTCTTTCCTAAGAGTTTGCACACCCTTCCTGCACATCTTCTTAACGATATCATTATAGCTCCAATACTAGAATAACTGTTTGTTCCTTTGCCCTTACATTCTTCTATTGTTCGATTGTAATTTTGTAGTTGCTGATAGTTCAATTTATCAGAAACAGAGTATAAAATATTCTTAGGTAAAGATTTTAAAATACAATAATGAAGGGAAGAGAAAGGAAATTTGTAGTGTTGTCCTGAGTGAGCAATGGAACCCTTTGTGTATAAAAATATGAGATTATTGTAATCAGTTTGTTTTGTTACCCTTATTAATTGTATTTTGTGTTGTTATTATGTGCACTTGTTGACTTGTAAACCACTTAGTTATCCTGGAAAAGGTCTATCTATATGATCAATATGATGGCACATAATCAATCAATCAAACAATCAATCAATCAAACAAACAAACAAACAAACTATTATGGTCCTTAAATTTTTATACATTTTCTGTTTTAGAGGATCTCATCAACTCCATCTGATCTCAATAATTTCAGATTTCTTCTTCTCCACTCACCCATCTACTTGTTTTGTGAATTTGATTTTCATTGCTTATCTCTACAGGATCAAATAAGTTCAGTGTTTCTTGGGTACTGGCCATTTGCTTTAGTATTTAATTCCCATTCATTTTTGACCCTAGATTAAGTGCCCCCCACACACTTAATTACTGTAGAGAGTAAGAAGGATGACTTTGACAGAAATATACAGAAGCTGTTGTCTGGGCAAAAGGGGCTGAAACCTTTTTTAAGTCCAGAATGTCAAGATAACATTTGGAAGGAGCACAAACAGACACCTCCCTAGTTCAGTGAACTATAAGAAGAAGGTGATACAGCACAATCAGATTTGCAAAATTCTGTTGTTATAGCCAATCTCAACAAAAGTAATTTTAGTCTTCCTATGGAGTTGATTTCATGGTCTCCTATGCCTACTGATGCTGATAATTATCCAATTCCCCTGCATTTAATTTATCCCTGATCCATCAAGGATGAATTTCCATATAGCAAAGTGAACAGAAGGATTCTATTGTATAGAACATTTTTTGGGCTTTTTTGATAGTCCTCACAATAGACCACATATTATGCACTACTTTTCTACTAGCATTGACCTGTCTTAATATTTTAACCAATTTCCCCTTCTTTAGTAAACATTCTACCAAATAATAATTTACTTGCTCTAGTCTTTTGCCATTTTTGCTTAACTTGCAAATGTCAACTCTTAAAATTAAGCTGGGCTAAATGTTTCATGGCATTTAAGATGATCAATCCATTCTTTTTTTTTTTTTAATAAAAATTCTTTTATTAAAACAATTAACCTTGAACATAAAAACATATTGTGCAGCAATCATCATGACACCTGGTATACAATACTAAGTATTAGTCTTTGATAACGTCTGGGTTAGTAAGCCTTTTTCCCCCCCTCCTCGTGTCTAGCCTCAACTATACTCCTGTTACATTTTATTTTGATTGGTGATTCCCCTATCCGTTTCAATATTAATGTGATCAACATTAAGCATAAGATCCTATTGCTAAGCAATCATCCTAGAACATAGCATACAACATTAGGTATTAATCTTTGTAAACATCTGTTTTAGTAAACATTCTTCCCTCCTCCCTTACATCTTCAAGTATACTCCGAATACATTTTGTTTGATTGGTGTTTCTCCTATATATGGTCTATCTACTGTATCTAGTCTATCGCATATTGTGCGTTTGCGCTTCTGAGTTGACTTCATCCCATTACTAGTGCAATCTTTTATGGTCCCCAACCCGAGATCCTGAGGTAAAGATCAATCCATTCTTGATTGGATTTGTTCATGTCTCTGTGCCATAGCTGTTCAAGCAAATTGTTCTCAACTTATGGTGTGCGTTTTTGATTGTCTGGTTCAATGATTGAGCAACTTGTGTATGCCATGAGATGAGTTGCATCTAGGTATAAGGTCAGGATGTTTGAATGGTTCTTATTGTAGGTAATTAAGTCTATCTAGCCAAATATCAAGGGCGGCACACAACAAAATGCTATCTAAGGTGAAGGACATATAGTTTGCCTACCTCATGTGCTATCCACACCAAAAGCTGACTAGTTGGCAGCCAAACATTAGTTTAAAATATGATGGAAGAACACTTGAAGGCAAAAACCTACCTAAAGTAGTATCAAACTTTGCTCCCTTTCATTTACTTTCTGAGCCAGTTGCCTCACTCTGTTTAACCTGTCTAAGGACCATTTTTTTCTTAATCCCTTTAACTAGGGATGTCATGGACTAAATTTGGGAACTTCTGCTGTAATGTAACATAATATATGCATTCTACAACTGAGCTACAGTTCTATGTGTCTAACCTTAATTACCTGTAATATTTAATTTAAACCTTGACGAATATAAATCACCAGGACCCAATAGATTACATCCCAGAGTTCTGAAGGAACTGGCAGATGTTATCTCAGAACCATTGCACCATATCTTTCAAAAATCCTGGAGCACCAGGGAAATACTTGAGGATAGGAAAAGGGCTGATGTGGTGCCCATCTTCAAGAAAGAAAAAAAAATGGACCCAAGAAACTACAGACCAATCAGTTTAACATAAATACCTGGAAAGAGCCTGGAAAAGATAATAAAAAAACAGATCTGCAAACAACTAGAAGCAAACAAAGTTATAACTAGTAGCCAGCACGAGCTTGTTAAAAACAGATCATGCCAAACCAATCTTATTTCATTTTTTGATAAAGTGACTAAACTAGTAGACCAGTGAAAGAGAAACTTAATATTTTATGCAAGGAATTAAAGACAAAGAATTATGGACTGATTTAAGGACTTAGTGTAAGAGCAAGAGACATGAGAGGGTGATTAATGGAAGATATATATTAAATAGACTAAGAATGTACACGCTGAAGGGAGGGGTGTATCGACATGAAAATTATTAACTTTAATAAGAAGACTTGTTTGTTTGATGTACAATGGATATATCTGAAAAGAAGTGAAACTTAAAATTTTTAAAATGTAGTTGGCTTATAGTTAAACTTTGATATACGGAGTGAAGAAGGTCTACAAATTTAAAATGATTGTATTAAGTTGAATGGCTTTAACTTGAATTTTTCTTTGTTTGCATGTACAAATAGATATCTAATAATAAAAAATTTAAAAAAAAAATAAAAAAAATAAAGCATTTGATAAGGTAGACCACAATCTATTCCTTGGTAAGCTAGACAAAGGTGGGATAGACAACATCGTCACTAGATGGATCTGTGGCTGGCTGCCAAACCGTACTCAATGAGTATTCCTCAATGGCACTACATCCACATGGAGAGAAATAAGCAGTGGGGTAACATAAGATTCCATCCTAGGCCCAGTACTCTTCAATATCTTCATAAATGATTTAGATGAGGGAATTGAAGGGGAACTCATCAAATCTGCAGATGACACCAAACTGGCAGGAGTAGCCAGCACCCCAGAAGACAAACTCAGGATCCAAAAAGATCTTGACAAACTTGAACAATGGGCCCTGTCCAACAAAATGAGTTTCAATGTGGAGAAAAGCAAAGTTTTACATTTAGGCAGGAAAAATCAAAGGCACAAGTACAGATTGGCTTAAAAACAGTAACTCTGAGAGGGACCTTGGAGTCCTAGTGGACGATCACTTGACCATGAGCCAGCAGTGTGCAGCCGCCGCCGCCAAAAAAGTTAATACAATCCTGGATTGTATATAAACAGAGACATAGAATCAAGATCACGCGAGGTATTAGTACTGCTTTATAAAACCCTAGTAAGACCACATCTGGAATACTGCAGCCAATTTTGGTCACTACATCACAAAAAAGTTGTTGTGAGCTTGGAAAAAATTCAGAGAAGAGCAACTAAGATGATCAAAGGCCTGGAGACTAAAACATATGAAGAATGGCTGCAGGACTTGGGTTTGGCTATTTTAACGAAACGAAGAAACAGGGGCGACTGATAGCAGTATTCCAGTATTTGAGGGGCTGCTACAAAGAAGAGGGAGGTCACATTATTCTCTAAAGCACCAGAGGGCAGGACAAGAAACAATGGTTGGAAACTGAACAAAGAGAGAAGCAGGAAGTTTCTCCTTCCTGACAATGAGGACAATTAACCAGTGGAACAGCTTGCCTTCAGAAATTGTAGGTGCTCCATCACTGGAGATTTTTAAGAAGAGGCTAGACAGTCACTTGTCTGAGATAGTATAGGTTCTCCTGATTAAGTGGGGGGCTGGACTAGAAGACCTCCAAGGCCCCTTCCAGCTCTATTCTATTCTAATTATTCTCATTTTTTCACTCTAGATGATTTTTAAAATAATGTTAATTTTTATTTCATTTAAAATGCTCAGCAACACTTGCCTCTAATATGAAGTTACTAGATAAGCTTCCAGGTGTTCTCACTTAGGTCTTTTTCTGATCTTGAAGAGAAGGGGGAAATCTGCACCATTCAAAAGTGGAGCTTAGACAGTAAATATCGTATGTCCCTGTAAGAACATTTGAATGGTAATACTCACGCAATTACTTTCCTTTCAAGATCATTAAACACAAATCTGACTTGTATTTTAATAAGACTGCCAATGTATTTAATGGGGGCAGTAAAGGGTAGGGCTTTTTTCCCTAATGGATGAATGTTTATATTATTATCCATTCTGAGAGACCACATTAGGAGGGGGCTAACAGTCATCCAAAATTCATTTCAATTTCTGAATATGGTGTACTATTTTTCATAACCATATTACTTCTTGCCTTGCCATCTGGTGATTTGGAGAATAAGTCAATCCCCCCTTCTCTGTGACAGCCCCTCAAGTACTGGGAGACAGTGATGATTGTTTTCCCCTAATCCTTCTCTTTGAAAGGCTAGATATACCTAGCTCCCCGAATTGTCCATCGTATGATTTAGTCTCCAGACCCTTTATCATCTTTGTTGCTCTTCTCTACACACTTTCTAGGATTTCAGCTTTTTCTTTTTTTGTATTGTGGGTGACAAAAACTGGATGCAGTATCCCAAATGTGGCTTGACTAGTACAGTATAAAGCAGTATTATCATTTCTTGTGATCTTGATTTTATCCCTTTGTTGATGCAGCCCAGGGCTGCATTAGCTTTTTTGGCAGCTGCTGCAGCATTTTGCTGTTTCATACTTAAATGGATCTCTCTCGAGCTTGGTGTCATCTGCAAATTTGATGAGTTTCCCTTCTATCCTCTTATCTAGATCATTTATGAAGATGTTGAAGAGTATAGGGTCTTGAGGTATCCCACTGCATGCTTCCCTTCATGTAACTGTAATTCCAGTAAGGATTACATACTGGGTGTAGTTGGTCAGCCAATTGTGAATCCATCTGGTGGTATTCCTGTCTATCCCACATTTTTCTATCTTATCAAGAGGTAGGTTGATATTCACAGCATTCTGCTAATCCACTAATTTAGTCACTTTATCAAAGAAGGATATACAGTTTGTCTGGCATAATCTAGGTGCTTACAAATTCTTTGCTGGATTATCTTTTCCAGGATACCCCCAAATATTGAAGTCAAGCTGACTGGCCTATAATTTCATGGATCCATTCCCCCCCCCCTTTGTGTAGTTTGGTACCACATCAGCTCTTTTCCAGTCCTCTGGTAATTTCCCTGTGTTACAGGAGCTTAGAAAGATTACATTCAAAAGCTCTGAGTTTATGTCTGCCAGCTCCTTCAGAACCCTGGGATGCAAACCATCTGGTCCAAGTGATTTGTACTTGTCCAAGGTGGATGGGTATTCTCTTACTATTTCCTTGCCTATTTTAACTTGTGTATCAGTTCTATCTCCCCCGGTGATGCTTTTGATGGGTTGGGCTATTTCTTCCTTTTGGGTAAAAACAGATGCAAAGAAGAAATTAAACAGTTCTTCTTTCTTAGTGTAATGTCTTAGCTCATTCTGGGCCTTAGCTTTCCTGATTCCTTCCTTGCAAATTTAGGCTATTTGCTGTTATTCTGATTTGCGGAGTAAGTTATCTAATATCTTACCAGATATTTGCTGATTATCTTACTATGATGGACATTTTACTATGAAATTTCAATAAAGCAACCTTGGAGGATTATCAAGGGAGTCTTGTTTGGGCACAGAACTACTATACATGGAGTAAGTGAAACATAGGTCATTTCTTATTCTGAGAACCTCCCCATCTAATTGAAATTGCTTGAAGTTAGAAACATTGAAATGAAAGAGGAAGCACTAATACAAAAAGGAGTGAACCTTGAGGAAAAACATAAAATTAATAGGATGATTGTACTGTACTGTAATTGTTGTAAAAGATCAGTTGTGATTTTGAATAATAGTACAATTTGTGTAATGCAGTTATGTTAAAGTTTTGCAGTATAAAAGAGAATAGTAGTTCAAGGCAATTATCAAAAGTCCACTATTCTGTGTTGCTAACCACTAGCCAGAATCAAGATCAGTGACTCCATTCAGCTTAGAACTAGAATGAATTTCTAATTCAAGTTTTGAAAACAGACACATTTCAAACACAACTATTTTAATATACTTTTCTTTCTTCATTCAACCTTCCTTTAAATGGATGATCAGGATTGATTTCAATGATTTTTAGACTAGTCAGTAAAAACATACAGCAATCACATGTGACAGTGCAGCTTTCAACTTTTTCTTGAAAATATAGTCTTGGTAATAGTTTATCATTTATTTTCAGCAGCTCTGTGTTGAAGCTAATGATACAGAAAACCATTTGGAGGTAATTTGTGACATAGAAAAATGTAGTACCTACTTTTCTGCTTCATATATTACTAAAGTACATCTTCACTTTTAATAAAATGATACCGAATGATAATCAGTTTGAAAATTTTGTACTGACATTGGAAGATATTATTGAGCTGGTTTTGCTTCTTTAAAAACCGGATAGAATTGCTTCTTTAAAACTGGATGGAATAGTTTATGAAGACGCCTTAGAAAACTTCTTGCTAAAAATCCTTAATGATAAATGAATACTTAACGTTAATACTGTTTTTACAATATCCACATCTTCACAGCCAACTCCCACAAAATGGTTGCCCTACACAAAGGTTTATGCTGCATTCTGTTCAAAATTCAAGATTTCAAAAATACAAAGCTAATGGCATTAAAATAAGGAGTCAATGCCAGAACTCAATATATTTTTTTTATCAATTTCAAATCTTCCTGGAGATCCAATCCTGAGATGCATAAAAGTTCTTTGGATATTTGTCCTGTAATTAGATCTTAATTCCTTTATGGTTTAGGATTATTTATTGGTGCCAATTCATGAATGAACATAGAATCTAGAGAAAAGTTATGGGAAAGAAATTAGAAGAGATCAGTAAATATGGACAAAGAAAATAATGCAGAATAACAGTGGAATATATATTATGTTGTCTTGGTGAATCCTGAACTTTATTTGAAAATATTGGAAATTACTCAAGTGACCAGGTCAAGTGACTGACAAGCATCAGTTGCCTAATTCTTGTCAAGATTTGGGAACTCATTTCACAGGACAAATGAATCAGCTATGTTAGAAATCAGGATTCAGGCTATTTACAATATGGAAAGTCTTCTTGAATTTTGACACCCCAAAAAATGCTTCATCCATTCATGGTTGAGGCTTTCTAAGATAGTGATATTATTCCTTATTCTTAGTTCTACCTACTGTTTCTAATCTGCAGTGATAGGAATGGCTACTCAGTATTAACATCACAGAAGTCCAAGATATGTACTGTGATGGTATTGACTTTAACGTATAATCCAAGGTCTCACAGTCTAGAGTAGCGAATAAGAAGAGATAATAGTAAATCAGGGACCATGGACTTATGGTGACTCTGAAGTGGGCAAAGTGTTTAAATTATTGATTCATCATAGTTATCATCATCATCATCATCATCATCATCATCATCATCATCATCATCATCATCATAATCATCATCTTCATCTTCATCATCATCATAGCATACCCCTGACAACCAGTGAAATACCCATTGTTAGACCCATCACCTGACCCTCACCTGACATGACCCTCCCATTGCAAGATCTACTGACCACAAGAAGCCCTTATAAGGAGAAGAATACCAACACTGACATTCTTCTAAATTCCACTGAAGATGTCACCTAGCCTTGTAACAAAATGTTTAGAAACCAATCCACAAGCTTGGACAACAAACCTCCACCCTCACCAGTGAAATACTCTCCAGAATTTACTCAAACCAGATAACGCCACTGACCATGTAACAAGAGAATAGTAAAGAGCAGGTTAAAGCAAGCAGGTTTTTTTTTAATCTTCCACTGACTGACCTTGATTTCTTCATCCTCATTCATTTGGCCTGCAAAGGTCAGTAAAAATGAGCCATTTTGGGAATTGTATAAATTTGATGGTTGACAATGGCTATGCCAGAGATTAATGTATGAAAAATAGGGTTTTCCAAGGCTATTATAGTGTCAGCCCCGAGGAGCAGACTAGATGGGAAAAACAACCAGATGAGTTAATTCTATTTTATTGTAAATCTGCAGTGACAGAACCTTGCAAGTGGGGAAGTTCATTTCTTTCACCCATCTCCCTTTAAATCCCAAGAAACTAGAGATAGTTTCTTCTGAACCTTTTGTCCTGTCCACTATCGAACTGTAGGCTATGGTTTTTCTTATTTCACTGTTCCCTTGGCAGTATCTCTTTTCCCCAGTCTACTGGGTCATTTTTACATACATTATTATACAGTAGTTTCCACTTTTATTGGTTCTTTATAGGTCTATAGCAGTGATGGCAAACCTTTTAGAGACTGAGTGCCCAAAGTGCAACCCAAAACCCACTTATGTATTGTCGGGTGCCAGGTGGGCGTAGCTTATTGGGTGGGTGTGTCCAATTGGGTGGGCGTGGCCCATTGGGTGGGTGTGGCTCCAGTAGTAACTGTAGATTGAGTGGGACTAAAAACTTCAATCAATTCCAACTTTGCGAGATCTTTTTTTTTCCGTGAGAAGTTGAAATTGATTGATTGATTGAACCATTTTTTTTGCACACAGCGATGGAGGCCTAAAGCGAAAACGTTTTATAAAACCCAGCTGAAGGCCTAGGACTGGGGCGACGGCGCATGTGCCCACTTTGAATAGTAAGTCCTTATAGATCTAATGGACTGAATGATTAAAGCAGCATGTAGTCAGTGTAAGTCTTAAAGCATCAGCATCTTTTTCCTGTTTGTGCAGAAACCTAAGACAAGACAAGCTGACTTTAATGTTAGCTATGCTTTTGTTCATATGAAGTCCAAAGCCCGCTTCTTCCATATAATTTTCAAAGCCTGTACAGCCCTGATGGTTGTTATGTGAGTTGAGTCACTCCAGTATCAGAAATTCCTTGCTTTATTGAGTTTTAATACCCTGACCTTTAACATACTATACTTTACTAGTATAGTAGGTATCTCTGTAGGAAAAAAAAAAACATCAGGGGCCTAAATGGTGAGCATTGAGATTTATCCCAAGAAATAACCAAAGTTTGTAAGTAGGCATTGCAAAGATAGTTACACTTTGCATTGTGCTTTCTTTGCGTTTGTTACAAGATCCTTCCATGTGCAACTAAGAGTTCTGCTATGGGACATGGAAGCCTAGCACGGCCCATTGTCCAACTTCATAATTGCAAGAATGCACTATAGTGCCCTTCATATATTTGTTTGAGATATACTGAGACTTATTTCATGCAGCTGAATCTATTTTATTTTTTTTTTTAATAATTTTTTATTAAATTTTTTAAAAACTTTTAACAATTATAACATAGTAACCTATTAACTCAACTGAAAACAAACAAATTACATAATAAAAATAGACAATACAAAGAGCTGCTCGGAACCCCCCTCCACAACACCCTCCACCAGCCCACTCCTCTTGTATTTTCGCTCCTCCTCCTCGCCATCCAAAACGCTAACTAAAATTCTACCGAGCATCCTACAAAAGTTATCTAATCCCTAAGCCCCCAACTACAGTTGAGAAACATAAAGTAATGTATATTATCTCCCTCCCCCCTCCCCCCCAGGCTTCCCAAAATGAATACAGGGTAAAAACACAAGAAACCCCACTAAACTACTATGTTAAACTATTTAACTATATATCAAATCTAACTCTTTCAACTGATATTTCTTTTGCATATAGTCAATCCATTTCTTCCAGTCCATCAAAAACGTTTCATTTGAGTGGTTCTTCAGGTATGCCGAAATCTTGGCCATCTCCACAAGATGGGTAACTTTTAATGTCCATTCTTCAATAGATGGTATTTCAGATGACTTCCAATATTGTCCCACCAACAGTCTTGCAGCAGTAGTCAAGTTCAAAATCAACTTAGTCTCTATGGTGGAACAGTCCTTTGTAATACCCAACAAAAACAACTGTGGTACAAACTCAATACGCTTTTTCAAGATATTTTGAAGAATCCACCATATTTTTATCCAAAAAGCCTTAATTTAATAGCTGAATCTATTTTAGATAGAGGAAGGATAACTGGTTCCCCTCTCCCTCTTCACTGTCTCCTATTGATCTTATAGTTAGACTAATTTTGCAATATACTGAAGTATACTCAGTATTGAAAGCATTTACATTATTCTGAAACACTGAAAGGTTCTCAAATTATACATATTTGCATGAAGCTTGATTTCCAGAGCTGTTCCATCCCTGCTCCTGCCATTACTTTACAATGTACAACAATAGGATGTTGCCTTTAAAAATTAGGTCACTTCTTTAGGGGTCTGATTATAGGTGTATAACTTTAGGCTGTCATGTTGAAGAGACTGGCCTACATTTTGAAGGACAGACAGAAAAACATTTCTAAAAATACCTCTTCCCTTTCTTATTTAACCTTTCTCTCTCTGCTGTTAGAAATCAGTAATTCTATCAATGCAGAAAAAAAGCCTAAAAAAATCAGTTTGCACTGACTTCCTAGTATAATATTTGCATGATACATTGCCAGATAATAAATATCAATAGGTTTGGTGACCTGTGCAGTTTAGAATATAACTTACTAGGGACATAGTGTCCCTAAAACCTTCCAGAGAAAAGATAGACTATATCACCCATTAAAATTGTTATCCTATTAACTTACAGAAGACAATACATACCGTACTTGCTTGCCTTTTTCAATTTTATTAAGTTGCATACTGATTATAAAAATACAGTACTTTTTCATACATGTAGTCATAAAATCATGAAATCTGAGAATGTAATACTTGGGAGAGATCTTGGAGATCATATAGTCCAGTGATGGCGAACCTTTTAGAGACTGAGTGCCCAAACTGCAACCCAAAACCCACTTATGCATCATTGGGTGCCGGATTGGTGTGGCCCATTGGGTGGGCATGGCCCATTGGGTGGGCGTGGCTGCAGTGGTAACAGCAGACTGGGTGGGACTAAAAAGTTCAATCAATCAATTCCAACTTTGCAAGATTTTTTTTTTCCTGTGAGAAGTTGAAATTGACTGATTGATTGAACCTTTTTTTTGTACACGGTGGCAGAGGCCTAAAGCGAAAAGGTTTTATAAAACCCAGCTGAAGTCCTAGGACTGGGGTGACGGCGCGTGTGCCCACAGAGAGGGCTCTGAGTGCGGCCTCTGGCACCCGTGCCATAGGTTCGCCACCACTGATATAGTCCAACTCTCTGCCCAGCACAAATATCCAACGTTCTGGAGAAATGGTCATCCATCCTCTGTTTAAAACAAAATTCACCTCTTCCGAATAGAGTCTGTTCTATCATTGAAAAAGTGTTATCTGATGTCCAGTTGAAAACTGTAAGATATGTGGACTTCAGCTTCCATGCTGGATGAGGAATTCTGGGAGTAGAACTCCACATATCTTAAACTTGCCAAGATTGAGAAACTGCTCTAAATAATGGTTCTTCAGATTCTTGACAATATTTACCAAGTTGCCTAGGGTTTTCTTTTCTTCGAGCTAAACACACCTACAGTGGTCCCTCCAACTTTTGTTTCCCATAACTCTTGTTATCTTGACTGCTCTCCTTTGGACATTTTGTTAATGTCCTTCTAAAATATATTGTGCCTGGATCTGGATGTGGTGTGGTTTAACTAATGCAGAACAAAAACAGAGTCTTCCCTGGACTTTCCCTGCCCATACTTCAGTTAATGCAGCCTAAGATTACATTTGCTTTTTCCTTCTTTTGGGGTTGGATGAGCAGAAGAAGTAAGTAATTCCCAAGAAATAAATTACTGTATGTTCATGGAATGACCACCTCTTTGCTTTTTTTTTCAAAACACTGTCTTTGAAATCTTGCCCCACTACCTCATAGTTATACTCTAATATCTTCACTGGCGTCACTGGGCACATGATATGTTATATCCAGTGAAATGTTTGCCTCTTCTATCCAATCACATATATGCAAATTTGTATAAGTCTATAAAGGGCAGTACACTGTTTTTTTAGGTCTGTCTTTAGCAGTGTTTTGTGCTTCAGTGTAATATTGTATGTAGAGAGAGTACACCTGGGAAGGGAAGGATCAACTTATTTTCCTAGCATCCCTTTCTTCACTCTTATATGCACACTTGAGATAAAGTAATATCAAATATATATTTGATAAACTATATCTCTTAATTATTTTAGCCTTGTAGCTGTAAATGAATCATGTCTACAATCAATAATATACAAAATGAAATTTTACTGGAACGAGGTTTGCAACAGAAAAGTTCTGTTGTGAATTATCTGGACATCAAACCTATACTGCCAAACCTAGTTTAGCCTGTGCGCTCAATTGCCTATCTCAGATCTAATACTTAGAAGAAAATAATTTATGCTATAGAAAACTTGGCCTGTTTTTTAATCTCTCTGAGCATGTGCTCATGTCTCATTTTGTGCCCTCAGTAGACAAGAAATGGAGGAGGATGGAGGAGGGAGTTCCAGCATCAAATACAACTTTGAAAATTTTTAATGGCAGTGCTCTTCCAAATTAGTAAAGGGGAACTCACATGTCTGGGATATGCAAACTCATTTTCAATGTTCACTGTCACAGTTAATCAAACTGATATTTGCCAGTGTTATGTGTATGTGAATATGTATGTATGTATGTAAATTGTCAGTTGTGAAGACTCATCAAGACTAGTGACTCTGCTGTTTGCAGAACAACTAATTCACAGTGGCAGCTTGAAATCTGAAAAATGGTGAAACTTGAAGGTAGTGAAAGAAAAACCATAGAGTTTGAGACTGAATACAGGGTTTACTTTTCTGAAATTCTAACTCTCATATACAACAACACAGTAACTACCACTGTGCAAGGCTTTGGATTTTAAAAGTGGTTTTGGAGCATGAAGAGTCACAACATAGCACCTGTTTGCAGCGCAGCTGTGTCTTTTTGTAGAATCGTGTTGCAAATCTGGAAAGCTGCTGTGTGACCCCAGGAAAAGATACAGCTGTTTTAAGGAGTTAAACATTATGCACACTGTTGTGTCCTGAGCCTGCAAAAGCAGGCTCGGGAGGTTGCATTGGTCCCGGGCATTCCAAAAGCTGCCTGGGACCAGACTGGTCGGCGCCAGCCTTGTGTGCATGTGCACAACACTGACTGCCCGGGACCAGACTGAGCGGCGACAGCCTTGCGCGCATGCACAGGGCAAAAAGTAGCTTGTTACATTGTTTGCCGTTATCCGGGACCATTCGCCTTTAAAAGAAGATTCTTTACTTTTGTTAGTTGTTGGGTGTAGTAAGTACAGAGAAGAATAAAGAACTTTGATTTCACCATGTGTCTCTGTGGTTGCATTCGAACCCAGTACTTAACACACACAATCCAAAATAACATGTTAAGATGCTGGGCTTAGGCCATTGCTAGGAGTTGAGACTGACTCAGTGGTGCATGGGCATGCGCACACATAAACATAAGCTTACTGTGAAGGAAGACTGATATTTGTTTCCCCAAAGTTTGAATAGAGGTGGATTAAACAAGAGGTTGTACATTTCCTGATGGTCCCTTAAGACAGCGGTTCTCAACCTTTCTCAGGCCGCGACCCTGACCTGCACCGCGCATGCGCGGCACGACGGCCCACATCGCGCATGCGTGGCGCAATGGCCTGCATAGCGCATGCGCGGCGCTACCCCGCGAATGCGCAGTGCTGCCCCCTGCACCGGCCGAGGGGAAAAGGGGAAAAAATGGCGGACTGCGTTGTTTGGCGACCCCCATGAAATGGTCGTTCGACCCCAAATGGGGTCGCGACCCACAGGTTGAGAACCGCTGCCTTAAGATGTGCTGCTTCTCCTGAAGTTGCTAGCTTGCTAATACTGCTTCTTCCTTGTCTCATCTAGCCACTTTCCAGCTTTTCAATGTAAGTACCTGAAATGCTACAATAAATAAGTGTTTCTTTAGTAACTGGTCAGCTTTTCCATTCAGTAGAGATTGTACTGATAGCTGAGTACATACTGGAGTAGTCAGATAATTGTTCTGGTATACATCTGTATAAATCAATTTTGTTGTGTAAATTGGTTACTGCAATATTTACATGCTGGAAATCCTACTGGGTAATTTGAATGTATTCTACGCTTTATAACTTGGGAGAAGAGAGCTAAAAAGCTAATCTATATAATTGTGTATACCATGTCTTCCCCAATTGATGGTGGTACCAGGCTTGCCTTGAGGAATGTAGATCAGTTTAGGTCTCCTGATGTCAGTGATTTGACTTGAAGGCTGAAGCTCAGCAAAAAAACTGCTCAGTACTTTCTTGATCAGACAAAAGCAGACATCTTTACATTAAACATGGTCAATCAAGAAAATATTTTTGCTATTTCTAGTGAAATTACATTGCACTCATTTATTTACTTCTGTGCATGAAGAAAAGCCTTGAGCTACACTCACAGTCCAAGGTAGCTCCCCAGGTCAGCAAGCAGAGCCTGAATCCAGTTCTTATCTATACTTGTAATGTGCCAAAAATAAATCACATATTGTACTATCTGGCCCATAATACAAACAAACCTCCCAGAATCCCAAAATTAAGACAAAAGATAATGAAAGACAAATATCCCCAGTAACCTCTTTCCTATATAGTGAAATATAGAAATTTGATAAATAGAAATTTGATAAATAAAATATATAGGAAAGTACAAAACTTCTGTCCTATATAGTACAAAGTTAATTATAGCTGCACTGGGGAGGAAAGAAAAAGGACTGTTCCATTTGATAAATTTAGAAACAGCTGGTTAGTTTTACCCATTACTTTTGTGCAGAACATCAGTTGAGTTCATGCAACTATATCTTTTTTTTAAATAAAAAAAAGCTGTCCTTCCTGTGCTACCTGAAAGCTACTAATTGCAGCGACTACATTTCTGAATTGCAAATTTTCTGCACTGATAAAAACTTTGATTGCCTGTCAGCTACACATAAGGAAAAGATCACCAGTGCTAAATGAGGTGTTCCACGCTTGGATAATAATGCCTAATGAATTATTCAGAAAAGAATGCTTGAATGAAGCAAACAATTTGAAGGGTTACTAGCAGCCGTAACAGTTCAACAGCCAAAAGAACAAAAGTATCATCCTGAAAATTACACTAATGATTAAAAAATGCGTATTAATTTTACATTTGGAGAAAAAAAGAAATGCCAATCTGATTTTAAAGGTTAATCATTATTTTTTTCCCCAAGTAATACTCTAATATCTGGGGAAAAAACATTTATCAACATTTTGGGATATATAATATTTAGATATAATATATTCATATCATCTTCTACACATTAAAGAAAAGAGGAAAAATAAACTCAAGGGGAAAAAAGAACTTAGAAAGTAATGAATGCACTAGTGCATATTAAAAATCAATGCAAAATATTTTGTAGTCTTCAAGCAGAGCTTGGTGTTGACCCTGGGAAAAACTAAATGTCTATAAATAGCACAAGGCTTGCATCAAAATCTCTGAAAAATCATTCCTCTTAATGTTGTAGTTTCAGTGTTACCAGGATTTGCCCTTTTTGTGTTATCTCCTAACCATATTCTAGAAAAGCTGGCAGGGCAGAAGTAAATCATATTTTATGTGATATAAACATATTTATATCACTGCCATAATTAGTCACTCATGTCAAGGAAGCTTTTGAATTTAGCTCTTAAAAATGAAGATGGAACTACTGACTGTAATGGCAAGCTGCTGGATAAAAATAATAAAATAAGAAAGGAAAGAATGATTTAAATTTCACAAATGTCCAAATGCTGACACATTTACAGCTTTCATAAAACATACATTTCTCCCATTCAAAGTGTTAATTTGTTTTGACAAATGTTTCTGAGTTGCCAAATAACTGAGAAGAAAAGGCCAGTGGAATGTCTTGTCAATGATTTTAATTAAAAATATGCTTAAAAACATATCTCTCTTCTGTTAATTTAAAAATGGCAAAAAGTGCTAAGCTTGAAGTTTTGTAAAGACATTCTTTAAATTATAATATAACTGTAACATTCCTATGGGGTGAAAGAGAAAGTGCAGGATCTGAAAGAAGTATTTATATATAAAAAAGCTTACTGTTGAGATTTTACAGCTTGGGAGATTTAGGCCTTAATTGCCAATTAGTGATTTTTTTTAATTATAAAGATGTTGAATATCAAGATAATCCTTCTTATATCTGGCGGTGGCACTAGATTGTGGCAGAAGGAATGACTTCATGAAAATATGAGGTCACTGATAATTAATAATTTCTCTCCAGGTCAATCTATAAGTATGTTTCCATTGCTGTCAGAAACAGAAATTGAGGTCAGAAACAGAAGCTGATAATCATATTCAAGTCATAATTAAAACAAATAAGCAAGCTGACCAGTTGCCACTGAAAATGCCATTGAACGGTTTTAATAGGTATTGCAACAATGCATTTAATAGGGTTGATCTGAACTAAAGACAGGCCTTCTTTTTGAATTGGTCTTTTACTCAGTGTTTCTCAAACTTGGCAATTTTAAGATGTGTGAACTGCAGTTCCCAGAATTCCCTGGCTAGCATGTGAGCTAGAGAATTCTTGGAATTGTAGTCCACACATCTTAAAGCTGCCGAGTTTGGGCACCAGTCTCTGCATAAAAAAAAAAAAGTCTCTTAGGAGGCAAGAATCTCTGGAAGTAAGAAATTGGAATCCAGAAACAGTAGAATTCTGAAGTGAGCAAAGATTTGGAGGTAAAAAAATGTAGTTCCTAATGCAACTATTGTGAAACATTTGCTTTGTTTTGTCCGGTTAACCTGTTTTACTGATAGACTATGCTATATCAGCCATTAAAAGAGAACACTGAAAATGATAGCCATTTATGGATGGGCCTCTAGGAAACCATTTTGTTTGTTTGTTTATTTGTTTATTTATCTATTTAATATGCCAACTTCTTAAAGTATTGCCCTACCTATACTGAATTATCTTGGCATGACACTTGATAAGACACTGTCTGAATACTAAGGCTAAAGTCAGTGTAAGGAATGACATTATCAGAAAATTGACAAATTATACATTGGGGGGGAGGGAGGGTGCCTAGCCATCCACATTGTGAACATCAGCTCTAGCACTGAGTATTTCTGCAGCAGAGCATGTTACTTCAGTATGGAGTGCATCCACGCATGTGAAACAAGATGACATTGCTGTCAATGAAGCAGTACCCATAGTGACAAGATACCTTAAACCAGTGGTTCTCAACCTTTCTCAGGTTGAGACCCCACTTGCCCCGCCCATGCGCGCCGCAACCCCGACCCGGGCACGCGGGCCAAAAAAAAAAAAGTTTTTTTAAAAAAAATGGCGGCCGCGACGGGCGGATCTGTGCATGCGCGGATCAGCCCGTTGCACACGCCACGCATGCGCGCATCCGCCCGTCGCGGGCCACCATTTTGGTTTTTTTTGTTTTTTTTAAAAAAAATAAAAAAAAAATAAAAAAAACCCAAAATGGCGGCCGCGACAGGTGGATCTGCGCATGTGCAGATCGGCCCGTCACACACGCCACACATGCGCGCATCTGCCCGTCACGGGCCGCCATTTTTTTATTTTTTTTATTTTTTTTATTTTTTTATTTTTTTTTTCCGGCGCGACGGGCGGATCTGAGTGTGCACACGTGCCAAAAAAAATAAAAAAAATTTTAAAAAATAAAAAAAAATTAAAAAAAATAAAATAAAAACAAAAAAACAAAATGGCGGCCGGCGGTGCCCGGCGACCCCCGCGAAATGGTCACGTGACCCCAAATGGGGTCGCGACCCCAAGGTTGAGAACCACTGCCTTAAACCCACATCTACTGAGAAAATGTATCCTCTTGTTGGTATTGCTCCATTTAGGATTAAGAGAGAAGTAACAGCAGATGCTGAGAGAAGCAAACAAGAGAATGATCCCCAGCATCTTCTGAATGGATATGTGTACCAAACTCGACTGAAGTCTAGGAAGAGTTTTATGGCAAGAACAAATATTCTTAACAGCACAGAAGAGCAAAACCGAATTAGAAGATAGAGGAAAGAATTTACAGAACAATGAATAATCCCAGACGAGAACTTGGCTAAGGGATCTGATCTCCTCTATGATACTTGGAGGACATTGAGGGTGGAAGTGCCTAAATGTAAGATCAATGGGCTCAAATGGCGATTGGTGTAGGATAACAACATGCTGTGTGAATGTGGAGAGATGCAGAATACAGCCCATTTGTTGGTCTGTCAATTACTACCAGTAGAATGGACCAAAACTAATTTGTTTCCGTTCAATGATAAAGCTAATAAGGTGGTCTCATTTTGGCAGTTTAAGGTTTGAAAAAAAAACTGTTGCGTGATTTTGAGCTGCATTTTGCAAAACTGGGTAGCCCTCGGGCTGGACTAAATACAGTAAATTGCAATCTGTTGCTGAACGGTCTCTGTCTGGATAAGATTTTCTAAGCCATTTTAAACTTTAGTTCTATGAACAAAACAAAAGCAATTTCAACAATAAGTGCAGATATGTCTTGAGGCACTCCAAAATTTGTTAAAAAGAATACTTTTTAATATGAAAGGGAAATTTTTAATATCACTGCAAAAATAATTATATTAATTGTAAGTAGTATAAGGTAAGCACAATCTAAATATAATTTAATTTATATCAATTTCTGGTTTTTACTTAAATTCCATGTCTCACTTTCTGGAATTCATCTTCTGACAATCCACTCAGAGGTCAAGTGTGATCCTTGGCTTGGAAAAAATTGTATATTCTGAACGTAAACAAAATCTAATATGATAAAAATCCTATTTAATCCTATTTAATCCAAGCTTTAAGCATTAATCCAAGCTTCAAGCAAGGGCAAGCAAATAAGAAGTTTTATAATCAATAAAAAGCTTAGGGATGACCTCTCTGAAGTCAGGAAACCATTGTATCTAGAAGTAAGAATTGCAATGGTGACATAAACATGCTGATTGAAGTGCCATGATTTGATTGATTCAAGTGGAAGATCAGAAATTAAACATTTGTAATGCTGATAAATGATCATGTGTTATATAGAAAATAGAGTTAAAATATGAATAAATTCCTGGGCAACTCTGAAACGTTATCAACTATGCAAATATTTCCAACTGGACACCAACTAGAAACAATAGAAATGATAGAAGGTGTTGAAGCCATAAGAACCCTGGGAGGAAGTGATCATGCAATATTGGAATTCAACATTATGGAAGCAAGAGAGCTAATTTCAATAAACTTAGAGAGGGCTTGGGAAGGATTCCATGGATGAGAATCCTCAAGGGGAAAACAACCCAAGAAGCTTGGGAAATTTTGAAAATTTTGAAAAAAAATTTCTAGCACAATACCAACAAAGAGAAAAAATAATAACTCTCAAAAGAAACCAGCATGGCTGCATAAAGAACTCTCTGACAAATTCAAAGATAAAAAGGACAAGTACAGAAAATGAAAAGAGGAGCACATAACTAAGACAGAATATCAGCAAATAGCCCAAGCCTGCAAAGATGAAGTGAGGAAAGCCAAGGCTCAAAATGAACTAAGGCTTGCGACCAAAGTCAAAAATAACAAAAAAAGCTTCTTTCAACATGTAAAAAACAAGAAAAAAGTGAAGGAAATGATTGGTCCATTAGTGGGTGAAAGTGGCAAGAAGGTGACAAGCAACAGGGAGAAAGCAGAACTATTTAACTCGTTTTTCCCTTTGTCTTTACACAAAGGGAAAAAACAGACCAACCTATCAAAAATAATGTCATAAAAAACAGAATAGAAACACAAGTTAAGATAGGCAAGAAAATGGTAAGTGAGCACCTGTCCAGCCTAGACGAGTTCAAATCTCCATGACCAGATGGATTACACCCCAAGATTCTCAAGGAACTGGCAGATGTGATCTCAGAACCACTGAACTATATTTTTCAAAGATCCTGGAGCACCTGGGAACTACCAGAGGACTGGAAAAGAGCTGATGTAGTTCCCAGTTTCAAAAAAAGAAAAAAAAATGGACCCAGGAAATTACAGACCTATCAGCCTGACCTCAATACCTGGGAAGATCATGGGAAAGATAATCAAACAACGAATCAGCGAACACCTAGCTGACAAACCCATCTTGGCTTTTAGTAATAACTTTGTTTGTCAAAAATAGATCATGCCAGACAAATCTTATTGCATTCTTCGACCAAGTGACAAAATTAGTGGATCAGAGGAATGCTGTGGATATAATTTATTTGGATTTCAGTAAGGCATTTGATAAAGTAGATCACAACCTACTACTTGACAAGATAGAAAAATGTGGGGTAAACAGCATCACCACCAGATGGATCCATAGCTGGCTGACCGGCCATACTCAGCGTGTGGTCCTCAATGGAACTGCATCTACATGGAGGGAAGTGTGTAGTGGGGTGCCCCAGGGCTCTGTTCTGGGCCCAGTGCTCTTCAACATCTTCATCAATGATTTGGATGAGGGGATAGAAGGGTAACTCATCAAATTTGCAGACGACACCAAGCTGGCAGGAATAGTCAACACTCCAGAAGACAGGCTTAAGATACAGAAGGATCTGGACAGACTTGAACACTGGGCACTATCTAACAAAATGAAATTCAATGGTGAAAAAAAGCAAGGTTCTACATTTAGGCAAGAAAAACCAAATGCACAGGTATAGTATAGGGCAGCGGTTCTCAACCTTTTCCGGGGCTCGACCCCTGCCCGCATCATGCATGCACGGTGCGACGGGTGCATCACACATGCGCGGCGCGACGGGTGCATCATGCATGCGCGGCGCAACGGCCCGCATTGCAAAGGGGAAAAAAATGGCGGACCAAAAAAAATGGCTGACCAAAAAAAAAATGGCGGGCCCGCATTGCGCATGCACGGCGCGATGGCCCGCATCACAAAGGGAAAAAATGGCGGACCAAAAAAAAAATTAAAAAAAACGGCCGACCCCCCCAAAAAATGGCCGACCCAAAAAAAAATAAAAAATGGCGGGCCCGCATCGCAAAGGGGGGAAAATGGCAGACCAAAAAAAAATTTAAAAAAAATGGCTGACCAAAAAAAAATGTTTGGCGACCCCCGTGAAATGGTCGTTCGACCCCAAATGGGGTCGCGACCCACAGGTTGAGAACCGCTGGTATAGGGGGTACCTTGCTCAATAGTAGTAACTGTGAGAGAGACCTTGGAGTCCTAGTGGACAATCACCTAAATATGAGCCAGCAGTGTGCTGCAGCTGCCAAAAAGGCCAACACAGTGCTAGGCTGCATTAACAGAGGGATAGAATCAAGATCACGTGAAGTGTTAATACCACTTTACAATGCCTTGGTAAGGCCACACTTGGAATACTGCATCCAGTTTTGGTCACCGTGATTTAAAAAAGATGTTGAGACTCTAGAAAGAGTACAGAGAAGAGCAACAAAGATGATTAGGGGACTGAAGGCTAAAGCATATAAGGAACAGCTGCTGGAATTGGGTATGTCTAGTTTAATGAAGAGAAGGACGAGGGGGGACATGATAGCAGTGTTCCAATATCTCAGGGGCTGCCACAAAGAAGAGGGTGTCAAGCTATTTTCCAAAGCACCTGAAGGCAGGACAAGAAGCAATGGATGGAAACTAATCAAGGAGAGAAGCAACCTAGAACTAAGGAGAAACTTCCTGACAGTTAGAACAATTAATCAGTGGAACAACCTGCCTCCAGAAGCGGTGAATGCTCCAACACTGGAAGTTTTTAAGAAGAGACTGGACAGCCATTTGTCCGAAATGGTATAGGGTTTCCTGCCTGAGCAGGGGTTGGACTAGATGACCTCCAAGGTCCCTTCCAACTTTACTACTACTATTATTATTATTATTATTATTATTATTATTATTATTATTATTATTATTATTATTACTATTACTATTACTACTACTACTACTACTATTATTATTATTATGTTATTATTTTCTTATGTCATTGATGCACTGAAGTGGAAAAACTGGAATGTAAGATCCAAGCAATTTGAAGTTAATACAAGATACTTTATGGAAGAGAGTCAATTATTAGATTTTAGGACAAATGGGAAGGATTATTGTCTTAGAAGTGTTGGGCCTGTTTGTGTTACAGAATGAAAATCCAAGAATATACTTGAAGCAGTGATAAATTACAAAAGAAAGTGCAATTACCTTCTTCCGAATTCTCCAATGAAGCCAGTTAAATGTTTCAATTAATATTACAAACTAGAAGACAATTCTGGAACAATATATTATTTTCATATGTAGCTTGATAGATGGGTTAAAGCTGAAGTTTAAATACATAATTCTATAACTGGCTTGAAAATACGTATAAAAAGAATAAGATGTGATTTAGCATAGCTCTCACATATACTTGCTAAATTCAATTGTGTGCAATTGTGTGAAATTTTACCAGTTTCTTCATAAAAAGAGTTACCTGAAGCCTTTTTCCCTTGACCTCAATGTTCTTGCTCTTAGGGGGAGCCTGGAACCCCCATAGAGTGCGTCCCCAGGTGGCAGATTGGAGGGCCCTATCCATTATGGCTTTATGCTGTAATGGCGGGTTGGAGGGAATCAAATACCTCCCGTGGACCAACAGGCCTGGTGAGTGGCATGAGTGAGTGAATGTTCTTGGATCTCCCAATTTCTTGACATTCCATATTTTAATCAGAAGCTACAGGGAATAATGTTAGCTCTTCCCAATCTCAATTCCCAGCCTCTCTTGAGTTAATCTCTAAGTTTAAAGGGGCAACATTTTTCTATCTCCAGCAGAAAAAGGTAATATATATGACCCAGTGCAGACTTGTCTCCCCTGTGGGGATCTGCATTGGCAGTCTAGTATAAGGGACTGTTCTTCTCCTTCACTGAATTTTTGAGCTTGACTTTCTAAAAGGCAGTTTTCAGAAGACAGCTTTACAAGAAGAGTATCAGTTGCTTCTATTTCCAATATTTTTTATTCCACATTGTGTCTTCTATTCCTGTCCAGTTCCACCACAGCATATTTAGAAACCAAGTCTTCATGTTTCCCATTTTTTCTAGACAAAAGGCACTTGAGATTTTTTTCCTTTCTCTGTTTGGAATTCCTTTCTAGAGTATTTTGAATGTATACAAGTCATCACAAGCAATATATACTCTTCTGTTTAACTCATTTGTCACCTGCTGGCAATTTATAGAAATCCATAGGGCAGAATGCAAATGCCTCAGTACTGAATTTAGAATATTTCTTGTTTTCTTTTTGTTACAGGATCCAGTCTTTTTGTTGTTGCATGTATGTCTCATCTTTTTAAAAAGACTCTGTCTCAGAATGAGTTAAAATTACAAGACTATTTTATAAGTTAGTAGTTTTCTTTTGCACACTTAAGTGTAATTCTGCTTTCATGTAAACTGAAATCCTGGTGGGGCAATGTTGGTTTTATTACAGGCTTAATCTCCTCCTGTACTAATGTCAGATACAAGGTATGGCAAATAGCACCCTCAATTTATTATGTATAAAAGGGATAGTTATTCTAATGGGAAAAATTGCAAGATAAGTTAAATGAGTTTACATACTTGGAAACATAAAGCACCCTATGGTAAAATTATTATACTTGTTAAGACATTGCTTCAGTGGCTGATTCATCATGTCTGCAGTGAAACTAAGGACTTCCTTGTGTCTCTCTCTATGAATGAGTAATAGGAATACATATCACTCAAGAAACCTGTAATGAAAAAAGTCTTACAAGTAAGATTTATTTATTTATATTTGTAACCAAAATATACCAGAAAACATTTTTCAGCAGTTGTTTTATTTTAGTTGAAAGATATCATTGCAACAATAATCCACCAACAATTATGGATAAAGCCAAGCCATTTATACTTGTAGAAATTTATCTTACTGGATTAAAGACAGAATGTAAAAGATACAATCTACTTGGTGCACTTCAATATTTGTATCAATTCATGGCTTCTTATAAAGGATCAGATACATCCTAACCCTAACTAGCAGAGCAGTTTTTACTGAGAGAAATGATAAAGAAACTGAAAAAAAGTCACACGAAGAGCATCAGCTGATGAGAATTATAGACGTGATATTTTGATAGACACAAAATGAGCTATAATAACTTGGGTGAACTTTCTTACTTCCAAATTAATTCAAAATCTGTTCTTTTTTTGCACCCATTTGATCAGTTTACAGATTTATTTTGTAATAAAATAAAATGAAATGGATTACATATGATCCAGTTTTTTAATAGTTATGACAAGACAAACATGGACCCTCCTTTCCATTGCATTGTCTTCTGCCATTCACTTTGCCACATGCCCCAAATTGCCTGGATATGTCCATAAAACCAAATAGCATAAGTGGACACAAATAGTGAACTTACAAAATCTTTAAAAACCTCTTGTTTTTAAGGGGATTTTATTGTAAATAAATACGTACATGATGTCATTGCACCATAGCACCATCAATAAATTAGTAGGTTTCCAGAAGAGTCTAAATGTAGAAATATGGAAGAATGAAAACATTTCTAACTACATTTTCTTCATGTCTTCATGCTACACCCCTGTAAATCAATATCCAAATTTCTGAGAGACCAAATCTTTGAAAGAGACCATCGAGTTCATGTAAATGTTTCTTGTGAACTGGTGGCAAAAGAATCTGTGTCATGATGTCATTTTTCTGGCCTTTCATGATTTAAATATCTTTTTTTAAAAAAAATTGTGCAATTTTATATTTGCCATACTAAGTGCAGTGTTCATTATTTCACATTTTCTGTGTAATAAATGTAAATTGTACTATGTCTGCTTCATTAGAGAACTGACCTAAATTGTGATAGTTTCACTGGGTATTCTGAGTGTCACTTACAGAAATTGTACAATTCAAGTTCTTGTTTGGATTGTATCTTTAACAAAATGATGGAAATAGTAATATGAAGATTCTTCTTCTTCTCTAGTCCTTGCTGCATTCCTTTTTTTTTTTAGCTTGCCAGGGAGATTGTTATAATTTTTAATCAGAGACCTTACTGGATAAAAATGTCATTTTTGTTGTAACGGCCTTGCTGATGTTTAAGGTATTTAATGAAGTCAGCTGGTCATTATTGGTTTTCCAAAACATTTCCAGGCAGGTTCAGTTTAGGTTTTCTGATTTTTGATAAATACTGAGCTTGCCCCAATGAATTTCTGAGATCTTACTTCTTTTGCAGTAGAGGTTGGAAACAACAGAATGCTTGCCTGTTATTTCTTTTTTGCATTAAATATTGATGCTAAATGGAAGAGAGATAACAGAAAGAAAAGCAAGTCAAGGAAAGAAAGAAAATCCCCCTCCTCAATGCTTTCAAGAAATAATCTTGCTTTGGGATTTCCATTTTAGCTCTTTATTACTGTTATCCGGAGTTACTGGATAAATTTGTGGAATTTAAAGATATCAACGCTTTTAAAAGTTTGAAAGCTGAAACTATCCATAGCAGTTCATTTCAAACTTGAGAACTTTAAAATATGCAGACTGTAGCTGGCTGGCTGGCTGAGAACCCTGAGAGTTGTCCATACATCTTAACGTTTCCAAGTTTGGAAAAACACTTATCTAATGCATCATTATTATCATCATCAAGAGAAAGTATCACAAAGCAAACTCTCTTTCTGGAAAAAAAGGATCAGCTATTAGTACCTTACAGATTCAATTCTTAGATAAGCCCATTTACTATCAATTACTAAATCTAACACGTTTGGATATTCCTTCAATTTGGGGCTGGTTTATAGATGATTACAACCTAATAGGACACATCTGCACTTGATTTTTTTGTTGAGTTTATACTTTCCAATACTGAACAGAATAAATGAATAGAATAACAGAGTTGGAAGGGATCTTGGAGGTCTTCAAGTCCAACCTCCTGTTCAACTAGGAGACCCAATTTTAGACAAATGGCTGTCCAGTCTGTTCTTAAAAGCCTCCAGTGTTGGAGTTCCCATAACTTCTGAAGGCAAGTTGTTCCACTGGTTGATTGTTCTTACTGTCAGAAAATTTTTCCTCAGTTCTAGGTTGCTTCTCTCGTTGATTAGTTTCCATCCATTGCTTCTTGTCCTGCCTTCAGGTGCTTTGCAAAATAGCTTGACTCCCTCTTCTTTGTGGCAGCCCCTGAGATATTGGAACACTGCTATCATGTCCCCCCCCGTCCTTCTCTTCGTTAAACTAGACATACCCAATTCCAGCAACCATTCCTTATATGTTTTAGCCTCCAGACCCCTAATCATCTTTGTTGCTCTTCTCTGTACTCTTTCTAGAGTCTCAACATCTTTTTTACATCGTGGTGACCAAAACTGGATGCAGTATTCCAAATGTGGCCTTACCAAGGCATTGTAAAGTGGAATTAACACTTCTCGTGATCGTGATTCTATCCCTCTGTTAATTCAGCCTAGGATTGCATTGGCTTTTTTTGACAACTGCAGCACATTGCTGGCTCATTCTCAAGTGACTTCTACTGCAGGGTGTCAAACTTGCAATGTCACGTGACGTGTCATGACTTATCGCAACTTTTTTGTCATTGCTGGCAATGGGGTGGGCGCAGTTTCTCTATGATGCATTCGGCCCGCGAGCCGGCAGTTTGGCACCCCAGGTCTACTGGGACTCCAAGATCCCTTTGATAGTTATTGCTAGTGAGTCAGGTTTCACCTAATCTGCTTTCCTTTTCACTCATCTTTTTCCTGTTTTCTCTTAGTAACAAACAAAGAAACAACATAACCATCAATTTGAGCTCGTGAAAGGATATTTTAAAAGGGGGAAATGACATGTCTTTATTGCAGGCATTCAGATTCCTGAATCACCTTTTCAACTCCAGAGTCCGTCTACTCTACTTTTTGCAGGATGTAACTGCAAAAAATTGCAAGCCACAGATTTATAATACAGTGCATTCACTTTAAATTGGAACTGGAACCAAGATTAGAATGGGAACAGAGAACTGATGTTTTTTTCTAACAGAAATGACAACCCAAAAATTTTTGGAGGTCTCCAGGTTTTATATTAGAAATTGCTGCATATGCTAAGCTGCCTACAGATGAAGGTGCCTCAGGAACTAATTCATAATTTGGCTTATTTTAAAGGATTTCCTTCATATATTCATTTGATAACCTACATTGTAATTGAATACATCCCCAGAGAGTCTGGATATATGCCTAGCCATTTTAGCTCTGCATAGAGCTGACCTGTAAATCTCTACTACAGACATTTAATGCCCAGTTCTGACTGTTCATGTGGTTAAAATAGCAATAATCTAATCTATAATTAGATTAAAATGTTAATCTAATCCTGTTGTTCCAGAAAATAGCTATTTTATTTTCAAAGATAATAAAGGCTTTCAAAGGCTAAAACATATAAGGAATGGTTGCTGGAATTGGGTATGTCTAGTTTAATGAAGAGAAGGACGGGGGGGGGACATGATAGCAGTGTTCTAATATCTCAGGGGCTGCCACAAAGAAGAGGGAGTCAAGCTATTCTCCAAGCGCCTGAAGGCAGGACAAGAAGCAACGGATGGAAACTAATCAAGGAGAGAAGCAACCTAGAACTAAGGAGAAATTTCCTGACAGTTAGAACAATTAACCAGTAGAACAACCTGCCTCCAGAAGCTGTGAATGCTCCAACACTGGAAATTTTAAAGAAAAGACTGGACAGCCATTTGTCCAAAATGGTATAGGGGTCCCTGCCTGAGCAGAGAGTTGGACTTGATGATCTCCAAGGTCCCTTCCAACATTATTATTATTATTATTATTATTATTATTACTATTATTATTAAATTGACTGCTTACATTTTGTACCCTCTTTTCATTATCTCCTCCCTGAAAAAGTGCCAAATGTGCTTTTTCAAAAGGCAAATGGATTTTATGGGGAGGGGGGTTCTTTGTAAACATTTAGCTACTCATCCTTTGAAACAACCATGACCTGGATGATTGAGAATCTCCATAGACACTCCCTGCAAATGTTCTGAAGAAAATACATGCTGAATGAAAAGAGATAATTTATCGACCAAGGGCCCAATTAATTGTGCCAGCAATCATTGTGGTTTGACTGGCCATGCCCTTTCTCAGGTGCTGTTGTTCCAGACTGTTTAACCAATCCTATGTTGCTGCTCTAATCAAAAACAAGAATTGCAGGTTAATTAAAAGTGGTTAAAGAACCACAACAGGTTCCTTAGCTGTGTTGTACTGTGCTATGGTGTCAGTAAAATAGAGATACAATGAGGTTTTGTAGTTGTAGTTCAGTGTACTCCGTAAGCAACAAAAAACAGACTGGAGAATGAAATGGTGACCTTCAGCTGAAGGCAGAGTGGATGGTTTTGATATCTAGCTTTAATATATGTCTAATGTTTTGCACTTCCGTCAGATCCAGTACTGAAGATGCTTAGCATCTAAGTTATATGACATTGTATTCATGTTTATTTCCATCAGAATGCATAGATGTTAAGGCTATTAAAGACCTGAGTAATATGTCAGTTTGATCTTTTTTTCTCAAAAGAATTTAAAACAGCAACAATTGCATTTCCTTAAAAATATTCAAATAAAACAAAAGCAAAAAAGCAGATTGAATTCCATTCAATTTAAGTTAAACTATTTATTTTTAAAAAAAACATTGGTATCTCTAATAATTAGCATAGATGCAGTAGCGAGAAAGCAGTGAAATAATAGGAAAGAAAAGGGAAAAAAATACATGGATGCATTAAATATTATTCTTGTCCCTAAATAAGGCTGCATTTCAATAGAAGATGCATGTCTACAGGAGCTGAGGCTCCAGTTAGCAGACATTCCTGAGAAGAAAGGGTAGAGAAGAGACATGGACTGCTGAGATTACTTTCTACAGAACATGGGAATAGGAGGCATAAAACAAGTGCAGTTATGCTAGTTGCTTCCTTATCTGGATGTTTCTGCCTTAGTGCTCAGCTGCTTATATTATCAATGCAAGCATAAAGTGTAACCTGATCTCTGTAGAGAAATATTGTAACACCAGATTTCCCAGTAAGAGTATAATACTCCCTGCATGGATTCTGAACAATGGTGTCAGGCCCCAAAGAAAACGTCTCTTCATTTATTTTAGCTTTGTAGCTTTTCTTTGTAGCCTGCCATTCTGTTGGGAGGGGGCAGCTTTTGGGGATGCTTTGCACTGTCTGCTTTGTTGCCCTTCCCCCAGGGGATGGAATGTCTCACCCTTATCTGAGAGATGGTTTGTGCTTGGAACCAGAAGAAATTGAAAGTGAGAAAGACCTTGTGGAGCCTGCCAAAAAGACCGGTTACCAAAACACGATGCCACCTGTGGATTGGCTGGGATTCAAATGAACACTGGGACACTAGTGGGAGGAATATTGAATGCCATTTTTAATATATTGCTTTGTGGGGTTTCTTCTCAGATCTCGCCTGATTCCCTGCTGTCAGTAGCCTCTAATAAAAGTTCCTTTTGAGATAATACCTCTTTCAAGAGTTCTACTTTCTTGGGTGGCTTAGCTGAGGTAGTCTTTGCAAATGGTCATGTTATCTAGGGAATTCTAAGAGTTAAGTCCACTTCTTTCTGGATGTGTCTGGTTGAAAAAGGCCGTTGTAGCATCATCTATGACAGCGGTTCTCAACCTTTTTCAGGCCGCGACCCCGACCTGCACCGCACACGCGCGGCGCGACGGCCCGCATTGTGCATGCGCGGCGTGACGGCCCGCATCGCGCATGCGCGGCGTGACGGCCCACATTGGGCATGCGCGGCGCGACGGCCCACATCGCGCATGCACGGTGCTACCCCCTGCGCATGCGCGGTGCTGCCCCCTGCGCCGGCCGAGGGGAAAAGGGGGAAAAATGGCGGACTGTGTCGTTTGGCGACCCCCATGAAATGGTCATTCGACCCAAAATGGGGTCGCGACCCACAGGTTGAGAACCACTGATCTATGACTTCAAGTGAAAATAGCAGCTTCAAACAATAACATTAAATAAAATGGTAACCACAGTAAGAAATACATTTCGCTCACCCCCTTTACACAGTTACATCACATTTTGTTTAACCTTGAGATTTTCTAACCAGAGAAGAATATTTCTAAGATCTATGTACAGTCAAAGGTTGTCATGACACATTTTTGTATTTTCCATAAGTAAAAATAGCATCCAGCATTATTTCACTGCTATCATTAAAAGGTTCGTTCGTTGTGAATGGCAAATGTTTTAATGTACCAGTCCTGAAGAGGAGAAAGTGGGAAGAAGATGGGAGTAGAGAAACAAACAAATAAATACAGAAAGAACAATTATCACAACTTTTAACTATATTTAATAATTTAATAATGCTGGTATAATGGTTAGTATTGCAAGAGTCCTTATAGATCAGGGGTTCTCAACCTTGGCAACTTTAAGACTTGTGGACTTCAACTTCCAGAATTCCTCAGCCAGCAAAGCTGGCTGAGGAATTCTGGGAGTTGAAGTCCACAAGTCTTAAAGTTGCCAAGGTTGAGAACCCCTGTTATAGATGATACTTACTTCTACTGAACAGTGAAATAATCTTACATACATACTAGATTCCATCAATGTGACTTTATTGGAAATGCAGTCAGTACTTCTATGTCTTAAGTTGGTCCTCATTATATTCTTGTGAAAAAGATTTGGTAGCCCATTTCAGGTGTTTTTATGAAATGTGTGAATATTATAATATATTGAGGGATGTCAGAATTGGCCTAAGAAATGGGCAGGCTAGGCCCTTGCAATTGGGGTGAAATTTACGGGGCACTGGGAACAATTTACTTCTCTAGTATTCATTGAGTATAAAAACTTCAGGGATCTTGAGAAACAACATTAATAATCACCGTTGGTCCTTTTTTTTTTTTTTTTTTGCCTGCCAGTATTCTTAAACTCTAATAGCCAATTTTTTTTTGGCCTACTGTGGATGTAATAAATTGTGCAATATCTTTCTTATGATTACCATTTGGGTCTATACAATGTCAAACATTGATCAGTACCTCTAATCCATTTGGTGGGGAAAAAAGTGCAGCACAGCCAAAACAAGTGGATGTAATTGATTAGTGTGCGACAAAAACTTTGGAGGGCGAAGAAGAAATGGGCTGTAGCAATGAATTTGTTTAGTCTTCAAAAACTGAGAATTTGTTTGAATGCTAAAAACAATATAATTCATTTATTGTTTTTATGCACAAGAAACTCTACAAATGCTACAAGGCATATTCCCAATAAAAAGAGCAGTATAAGTTGTTTTCAATACAATATTTTTGTGAGAGATAGCAATAGAACCAACCCTTCAACAGAGCCAACCCTTCATCTCTGGCCCTGCAAGATTAAAATGAGAAAGATTCTGGGTTTTTCATCAGCAGTCATAGTGGCAGCATAAGAGTGCAACAGTGAGCTTATTTGCATGAAGGTACTCATGTATCAACCATCCCATTTGGCACATTCAACCAAAGAAATTCTCAGCTCTTTCAAATTACCATTGAAAGATCCATCTAAGTACAGCAGAAACAAAGTCAGTTCTGAGATTTTTCCCACAAAAGCCCCTATAAGTAAAATCCCTCTTTCTCTGCGAGGGACAGCAGGTACAAACTTATCTTTTTGCTCAAGGATTCTATTTTCTGAAGAAGGAAAAGTTAAATAAGCTAATAGAATAACAAAAAAGAAATCACAGAAGTCTTTGTAGCTGGCATTTAGGATATGGAAATATACACAGACAACACATTTGATGATATAATGAGCTTTTGTTCTGTGTTGGAAGAAGAAAGCTTTCAGATGAGATTGGCACTGAATGTGTAATCATAAGGCTGCATAAAAGTGTTTTTTGTATCACAGTTTGTGAGTCTTATCTTTGGGTATGCGGTCAGTCGGAACTATAATACATATAGTGTGTATGTGTGTATAATAATAACATACAAATTTTGGTAAAATTTCCATTTGTCAATTGCAAAAGGCCACACTGCTTGGATCTACACACATACTACACTGATCATTATGACATCCTAGATTCTTGTGAAGAATGCATATGAAGGCTTACACCAAATAAAGAACTGGCAGTTGTGACTTCACATGGTTGTGAACCAATAATGAAATATATTTTGTTCATACACAATACATCATGGTTTTATAGGCTGTTTGAAAGAAAGCGAGAAGTTGTAATTTTTGGACCACATTGATTTCAAACAATATGTTTTGATTTCTGCTGTTAATTTAGCCAGCATAAATATGTTAATGTGGGGGCAGGACCAAGCTTGAAGCCCATATACAATCTCAACCCAGATCATACTTTCCTGAAAGAATTTCCGAAAGCTGATATTTTTTGCCACTTTTCTGAAAGTTTCATGAATGATAAGATTATACTGGAATATTTTTGTGATGCCATATGCCTTGAATTTTGAAACTGTATTGTGTGAATTTCATAGTTTGTTGTTGGAAGGGACATATCCTCATTCTCTTAAGCCATATAATTGCAATTTAAAAATACTCTCTTAGGGCTTACAAGTAATGCTTTGATTGAGAAAACCATTGGAAGACTGGGAGTTTTTAGTATCTCCATTAGAATTTAGACAGTGGAGCCAATGCTAAAAACAATGTAATTTCGAAAGTACAGTATTATTTCCACCTTCTAAGCAGCTTAATAATGTACTTCAAGAAGCAATGCTTCCATTTGCAAAGAACATATATGGGACATGAATGAGATGATTAAATAACTCTTTACTTCCACTTGGTACCAAAACATCCCTCTCCAGCATATGGAATGTCTTTTTCTCAGTCGGGACAGTTGTACAGCAAAATATATTAGTTACTTTGCAAAATCATTTAAAAGCGCCTGTTACACTGCATTCTTACTATAAGGTGTAACAATTGTGTAGAATATATATTGCCACTCTATGCTGCTTGCTGTGTCTTTTGGTCTTCCTAATTTGGCTACATGTGTCCCAAAGATGCTTTTTTCAAAAGGCAACTGGAATTTCTTTGTTTTTCCTTGAAGACACTTTGCTTCTCAGTCAAGAAACTTCTTCAGTTCAGAACTGAAGGAAGGAAGGAAGGAAAAAACAAAGAAAGTCCAGTTGCTTTTTGAAAAAAGCATCCTTGGGACAACCATGATCTGGATGTCTGAGAATCTCCATAGACACTGATCTTACATAGACCATGCTGGCTCAGGAATTCTGGGAATTGAAGTCCACAAGTCATAAAAGAGCCAAGGTTGCCTACCCCTGCCATAGACAATCTTCAGCCATCAGCCTTAAATATACTCATCAGATTCCCAGCACTCATAGATTCAACAGAAATAATACTTTACAAAAGAATTTAACAATCCAAGTTTACAAAACTCTTGAAAGAATTTAGCTCCATTATCTGAAGTTAGCCGGTTAGTCAGCTAAGTTAGTCTGTTAACAAAAATAAAACAAAACAAACTCACAAGGAATATTATGGCAGCTTAAATATATTCATAATGATGCACACTTTTGTGAACTTTAATCCTTTGGATCAGATACATAAAGTTTATACCGAATTATAAGTGTGGGGAGGAGAGGAAATGGTAGACTTGAGATCCCAGGGAAATGACACATAGAAAGTGCAAGGATAATTACCTTATTAACAATGGCCATCCATTCACAATTCACAGAGCAGTTGCTGGGTGATAACACAATCATCTTTACACTGGTGAGCTGATTAACATATGTAGTGTGATTAAAAGCTCTCCACACCTCTGTCCCTGTTCAACCTCTTGAATTACAGTTCAGCTGTTTTACTTTGTACCTGTGTGGCCCCACCAAGAATTAAATTATTCAGATCAAGTCCTTTTCTATTTATGGAAATATATGTGTATGTGTATGTGTATGTGTATGTGTATGTGTATGTGTATGTGTATGTGTATGTGTATGTGTATGTGTATGTGTATGTGTATGTGTATGTGTATGTGTATGTGTATGTGTATGTGTATGTGTATGTGTATGTGTATGTGTATGTGTATGTGTATGTGTATGTGTATGTATATGTATATGTATATGCAGTGCTTTTTTTGTAAGAAAAAAGATGCTGGAACTCAGCCCCCCTCCCCCCTCGCCAGGCCATTCCTTAACCGGCAACCCCTCCCCAAGCCAGACTGCCATGCTAAGGTGGATGGGATGGGCAGGGTAGGCCTGGTTCCCATCCGCCCTTTTGGAGTCGGGGGGGGGGTGATGGTGAACAGCTCAACAAGCTCAATTGGGGATCAAAAATGCTAAACTGTAGTCTTTAGCTATCTTTAGGCATATTGTTTGGCAGTAGCATATGCTGCAAAGAAAAAAAAAATCAGGTAGGTGAACAAGAAGCTCACCTGCCAGGCAGCATATGCCTTCCTACAATCAAGCCCAAGGGTTTCGTAGTGACTGGAGGCAGATGCTTCTCTAATCTTATGCGCCATTGTGAAAAAATGAGTCAACACCTGTAGAACTTTGTATCATGCAGGGAAAGCTGGTTCCTACAGACAGATATTGATAATTAGGACCATAATTTTTGTTATGATCTATTCTTACATTCCCACCACTTACCAGATATTTTATCAAGGTTTTTTTGTTTTGTTTTTTGCTAATATGAGATTCCCTTTGCATTTACCAACTTTGTGGCACTAGAAAAGAAATAAAAATCCCCTTGCACATCCAATTTATATGCCCTAGGCTAAACACTTGCTCTGTGATTCAGGTATATTATAGACGACAATCTCTACCTGCATTTGATTAAAAAAATAAGTGTATTTCAGACATGGCTCCTCTTTCATGAACTAGTCTTCTGTATAGGATAATTAATAGGATAATTATTACTTAGTTTTTCTTTATTTCTGAATCTATTTCAGATTTTAAATTAGTACATAGTGTTTTAGAAAGCTAAAAATTGATTTCACTATGGCACGTCAGGTACATATTTATTACTGGCACAGCCTAGAAGATATTCTTTAATCTCCCAATTATAAAAAGCTGCTTTGCAGAGTGAGATGAGTGGCATATTAAACAAACAAACAAACAAACAAACAAACAAACAAACAAAACTATGAAATATATGTGAAGTGAGCACATACTACTTCAAACCACCAAATGAATGTTAAACAGGTCTTCCTTGGCTGCATCATTTCAGACTGCAAGTTGCTATTTCTGACAACACTTCATATAGCTTCAATTTCCTGAACATAAAATAATAGAATAAGATCCAGGTTTGTTTGTATGTGTGTGGAGATTTTCAAGAGGCAGATGAAGAATTCAAATCTGGTACCAGTCCTACATACCTGTAGATAATGAAAAAAAACCCACCTCAACATCTGATTTTGCCTTTCAGAATCTGATTAAAACATTCCTCGCAAACTAAAGATGTAGACACTTTCTCAGACAAGAGGAAGGAACTCACAAAGGCAGAGTTGAATGCAATAGAGGAAAAAGTACTCAAACAAATCAGAACATCAACATAAATCAGTTTAATCAATATACAGTTGTGAGAAATTAGAAATTTTTATAAATATTGGTTTCTAACAATAATTGACAGTATTTGCTAAACTAATATGTAATTCAATAGTTCAGCAAGATATCTATGCAAATTCTATTGAACACCTGATGTTCATGCCAAATGATAGACTAAAAATTATTCCACTATAGTTCATAACTATGATGAGTTCCTTCCTTCCTTCCTTCCTTCCTTCCTTCCTTCCTTCCTTCCTTCCTTCCTTCCTTCCTTCCTTCCTTCCTTCCTTCCTTCCTAGATACGTTCAACTAATTTTAATGCTTCAGGGCCGGATATAAAATTTAAATGCAGAACAATTTCCTGGATAATAATTATTTAAAGAATACAAGACATTTAACATTCCCATGACTAGATCTACTCTCTACTGAGACATTGGAGACTATCTGCAGAAATGGTTCTTGCAGTTTGCCAGAATTGGTCTGAATTCTACCATTTTAACATTTGGCCAAGGAGTCTGGTTTTATGTGCATTCTGAAAACTAATAAACATATTTAGGTTTATTATGCTTAAGTCTTTAGCAGCACTATGTAACTCCTCATTTGGCAAGTTATATATCATAAACCTGGGATTGCAGGGATATTTTTTTCCATGGTTTTAATAGAAACATTTAGCAATCTTCTGACAAGCAAAAGAGCCAGGGACCTGGTATTGCTGCTCATGCTTCCTCTTCTTAACTGCTCAGCTTCAAAACCTCTGAATGGAGGGTGACATCTGAGATTATGTTTTAAAGGTATATTCCCATACATTTAATGTTTATCTTAAAAATATGAGATCTTTGGGAATGCATATATCATAGGCATACATATATCAGGGAAGCGTGGCTGGCTAAAGCTAACAACTAAAATAACATTTAGCTGTCCTGTGGTGTGTGGAATGACTATTTGATTTCATCTGTTGACTTGTATCTGCAGGGAACATGTGCCTATAAGATCAGTGCTGGTTCTACACAGGCTCTGCACATGTGTTCAGGATCTCTACACGGTTACTGATTGTGGGAATACTCCAATGCACCTTCATGCATAAAGGCTCCTTTTAGTCTTTTCACTGAATGGCAGCCAGGGCAATGAGCAAAACTGTGCCCTCTTGACCTGCTTTCTCTGAGTATGGGCAGGGTTTCCATCTCTTCATGCAGCACTCAGCCTCTGTCTTTCTAGGACAGCCATATCAAAACCATCAGCTAAAAATAATTCAAGAAGCACTGATATTTATTGCTAAATATCACTGCAGTCTTGAAAAGTAAACAACGGAGCTAGGAGACATAACAAAAGCTAGAGCCATTATCCTTTAAAGAAATCAATAACTTGCTCTCCACAAACACAGGCTTTCAACATAACACTCTCAAGGCACCATTTTAAGTACTCCATGCTGCACTCACTCTTTGGCTCGCTCAAGTCATTTTGTGTCAATTAAATTTCTATCAATGGCGCAATGGAGCAATAGGGTGTCATTTTTCAAAGGAACTGTGTGATGGAATCCAGCTTAAATAATGTGCATGGTCAGCTATAAAAGGGAAGGAAAGAGGACACTTGGACAAATATTTACCTGAATTCCTCTTGTACTGAGCCATGTATGGGCAAAGCAGATAAGCATCCTTCAAATTCTCTTGCACTGTCTGCCTGAAAATAACAATTGAAGTTGCTCATGACAAAAATGGTTTATCACTCAAACTGGAAATGCTGACTGGTTGGTTTTATTTTGGCATAGAGAAATTTTTGCTGTTGCAATACACCTTAGAAATAAAAGTTGCCTTTGCTCCAGCAACATTCCTATTATGTTGTTCCAGAGACAGACTTTCCTGCTATGCTGTAAAATTTCTTAGTAAACAACAATACCTGAGGAACAAAAAAATAATAATATTTGACAATGAGGGGGCTGTTCTGGAAAGGAGTTAAGGAATTGGAGCTAATCAGGATAGTCCTGGGATTTAATAGCATAGAAATTATGTTATCCCCTTTCACTTTCCTTCTTATGCTTGCAAGCCTTTTTTGGGGTACAATTGCAGGTCTGGTTTATCCTTTCAAACCTTAGTGGATGGACTCTGGGCATCCTAAGGAACAGCTTTTTCTATAGATTGATCTGGCACCATCCCAGTCCTACTAAAAGCAGGGAGAGTATTAGGTTCAATCCTGTGAAATGCTTTCATTCACTCTTGAGTTTGTTATTTTGGTTTGAGTTGGGCTTGTTCTTGGTCTCCTCCCTCCCGCCCCCATTTGGGTTTGACTTTAGTTCTGTTATGTGTTGTTCATAGTTGAAATGAGTGAAATGTCTCTCTTCCTTTTTCAAATTGCCACTTCTTGCTGTTACTTTTTGTTGCCTTGTTATATTAAATGTGAGATTTTTGCATTTTAGAAATGCTAACTATATTATTTAATATAGGCTGCATCTTTTAGTTTGTTATCCACTTGACATTTATTCTTGATTTAAATAAGAGATTATATCAGATGTTCATAAGTTTGAAAGGATACCATTATCCTATGTGAATAACCTTGCCATTATGATTGGTTTTGATTTAACACAGTGTTAGAAAAAACTCATTCCAGTAGCATTCTTCTTTCTCTATGACCAAAAGAGGCAGAACTGTAAAAAACATAAGGCTATAAATTTTGCAGTACAGGTAGTCCTTGACTTATGATCACAATTGAGTCAAAAAATTCTGTTGCTAAGTGAGACAGTTGTTAGTGAATTTTGCCCCATCTTATGTCCTTTCTTGCTAGGGGTTGTTAACTGAATCACTGCAGTTGTTAAGTTTGTTGTTTTTAGTTGGGAAGTCATGTCTGACCCATCGCGACCCCATGGACAATGTTCCTCCAGGCCTTCCTGTCCTCTACCATCTTCTGGAGTCCATTTAAGCTCAAGCCTACTGCTTCAGTGACTCCATCCAGCCACCTCATTCTCTGTCATCCCATTCTTCTATTGCCCTCAATCTTTCCCAGCATTAGGCTCTTCTCCAGTGAGTTCTTCCTTCTCATTAGGTGACCAAAGTACTTGAGTTTCAACTTCAGGATCTGACCTTCTAAAGAGCAGTCAGGGTTGATCTCCTCTAGGACTGACTGGTTTGATCACCTTGCAGTCCAGGGGACTCGCAAGAGTCTTCTCCAGCACCATAGTTCAAAGGCCTCAATTCTTTTGCACTCAGCCTTTCTTATGGTCCAATTTTCACAGCCATACATTGCAACTGGGAAAACCAGGGTCTTGACTATGTGCACTTTTGTTGGCAGGGTGATGTCTCTGCTTTTTAGTATGCTGTCTAGATTTGCCATAGCTTTTCTCCCCAGGAGCAAGCGTCTTTTAATTTCTTGGCTGCAGTCCCCATCTGAGGTGATTTTGGAGCCCAGGAAGATAAAATCTGTCACTACCTCTATTTCTTCCCCATCTATTTGCCAGGAATTGAGAGGGCCGGATGCTATGATTTTGGTTTTCTTAATGTTGAGTTTCAAGCCCACTTTTGCACTCTCCTTCTTCACCCGCATCAAGAGGCTCTTTAATTCCTCTTCACTTTCTGCCATTAGAGTGGTATCATCTGCATATCTTAGGTTGTTGATATTTCTCCCAGCAATCTTAATTCCAACTTTTGATTCATCTAGCCCTGCCTTTCTCATGATGTGCTCTGCATATAAGTTAAATAGGCAGGGTGACAGAATACAGCCTTGCTGGATTCCTTTCCCAATTTTGAACCAATCAGTGGTTCCGTGTCCAGTTCTCACTGTTGCTTCTTGACCCGCATATAGGTTTCTCAAGAGACAAATAAGATGGTCTGGTACTCCCATCTCTTTAAGAACTTGCCACAATTTGTTGTGATCCACACAATCAAAGGCTTTAGCATAGTCAATGAAGCAGAAGTAGATGTTTTTCTGGAACTCCCTAGCTTTCTCCAGCGTATGTTGGCAATTTGATCTCTTGTTCCTCTGCCTCTTCGAAATCCTGCATGTACTTCTGGAAGTTCTCGATCCACATGGAGTCTAGCTTGTAGGATTTTAAGCATAACTTTACTTGCATGTGAAATGAGTGCAATGGTGCGATAGTTTGAACATTCTTTGGCATTGCCTTTCTTTGGAATTGGAATGTAAACTGACCTTTTCCAATCCTGTGGCCACTGTTGAGTTTTCCAAATTTGCTGGCAAATTGAGTGTAGCACTTTTACTGCATCGTCTTTTAAGATTTTGAATAACTCAGCTGGAATACTGTTACCTCCACTAGCTTTGTTGTTACTCAGCTTTCCTAAGGCCCATTTCACTTCACATTCTAGGATGTCTGGCTCGAGGTCAGTGACCACCCCATTGTGGTTATCAGGGACGCTAAGCTCGTTCTTGTATAGTTCTTCTGTGTAATTTTGCCAGTAGTAACTAGTAACATAGTTATTAAGTGAATCTGGCTTCTTTATTGACTTTGCTTGTCAGAAGGTTGCAAAAGGTGATTGCATCAGAACATTGCAACCGTCATAAATATGAATCAGTTGCCAAGCATCTGAATTTTGATCACATGACCAAGAAGATGCTGCAACAGTCATAAATGTGAAAACAGTCATAAGTCACATATTTCAGTGCCATTGTAACTTCGAATACTTAAAACTTAGACTTTCTATATGAAAAATATTAAGTGGTGATGTTTTCCACTATTATCAAGAAGGAACTCTCTCATTGACCAACTTAATTTTTAAACAGAAAAATGATATTCCAGGGTTGGGTAACTTTTATGGACAGATGGGCAGTTCAACCACCTTGTAAGGTATTTACCATGCAGATACCACTTCAACAGACTCTTGACTTGTCATTCAGTAGACAAACTATTTGTCATATTACATGCAGGGACATATGTTCAGGAAAATGATGGGAAAGTGTGAAGGGTTCCTTAATTTGTTGTAACATTACCTTTTTTTTTCTCCAGGCACAAAACTGGCATGTAGAGTATTCTGTAGATTTATCAGCAGAGAGAAAAGAATCCACCCCTGTCTGCTAGAATTATCTCTTGCAACAATAGACACACTGATTGAGTCAGAGCTATTATTCTCTATTTCAGTTCCGAATCAGTCACTATAAAAAAAGATATTATTTCTGGAACTTTCTTTTCAGCAGGGAGTATATGATTTGGGATTCCATGGGCAGGAACAGTCCTGTTTCCCCTAGATTTTCAATCAAGCATTAGATTTGGTCTGGAGTCTCAATCTGCTAAAATAAGATTAGTAAATGGGTACAAGAGTTGGTGTCTTCTCTGCTATGTAATAGAACACTACCTCCCCAGGGTGATCTGCAGGAGACTTTTATAGTGTCATTCCACTGACAGATATCAAACTATTTGTGTATATATTCTTGACTCCTACTACTGCTATATAGTTTTGCAATATTAAATAGCACCATAATAATTAAAAATATAGCCTTTAAAACCTTTAAAAATGTATTTTAATGGACTCTTTTGGCAAGTTGTGTAGGCACTATGAATACAGAAGGAAATGATGGATTAATATAAATTAACAAATAGATCACATCCAGGTTCAAGATGACAGTAAGTTTATTTGATAAGTGTCAGTGAGGTATAAATATATAAAATGAATTTAAAGAAGTCTTTCTTTCCCCAAAAATGAATGGATTAATTAATAGGTGACAGGCGGAAATGGTTTGTGCTTAAATGTAAGATATAGAGGCAAATGGCAAATATTACAGTTTTCTAGTTTCTGAGCAGTCTTTCCTGTCATGGCACCATCCATATAAGTTGTGGCTACAAATGACAATAGATTTTACCTCCTTCCCAGTTTTCATAAAGGGCTCTTTCTGAAGGTGGTAAACAATCTCAGACCTTGAAAGGCTAAAATGTAAAAATGATGCTTGGTCGAGAGAGTACTGTCTTGTTCAATTCTAACAAGTCGATTGACAATGGAATATAAATTGTATTTGTGACTTTTCAACCTCAAGGACTACAATCACCAAGGTGTCAGCCCGGCAGGCCTGACCCTTGTTGATTGTATGAGCAAAGAATCTTTATCTTGAGGTACATGTGGTGAAGGACTATAGCATCTCCGATGAAATTACACACTTTTCTTGATATTGTCCATCCACTTTATCCAGAGTCTTTCCCTATCCTTCAGCTTTCCTTAACCTTCCCAAGCATAGCTATTTGTTCAGTCCATCATTTACTTACATTACACACCCAAATTATAACATTTCTTCTTTGTTCTTCATAAGTGAAAACAGTTTTTAGTTGGTCAACTGGTTCATCTTGCAGTGCATAGTATTCTTAGAAACCCTCTCCACATCCATAATTCAAACTCATACTTTATGTGGTTTTTTTCCCTTCAGGCTTCCTGACCACAGATTACTACTGGAAAGTTTATTATTTTTAATTCTGATATTCCTTGCCATCTTTTGTGAATTTGCCAAAGTCTGACATTCTCCTTAAAATTAGTTTTCTTAAATTTCCAATACCATGCCCATTTTATCTATTACTGAGAACATGAAAATATCTATCACTTTCAGATTTTTGATGTCAACTCTTAGTTAATGAAGCATATTTCCTGAAATTATCTTTGTCTTCTTAATATTTGACATCCACTTTCCATGTTTTTATTTTCATAGTAAGTTCTTCTGCCTCTTTTTATTTCCCCCTTCCAAAATCAAGTGATTTGTGTATATCAAATATTACATTAACCTCCAGTTTTCATTCTAGTTGCCAACTCTTCCCAGTTTACCATTCTTATAATATTTTCATAGTATGCATTTTACAGGTATGAATACAATATGTCTGTTGCACTCCCTTTCCTATTCTGTTTTTCCAAAATCAATTCTTACATTAGATTTTTTCCTCATTGTTAAGGTTTTGCAGCTAAACACCTGCTTAATCTGTCCATTTATACATCATACTATATTCCATAGTTTGGCATGAAGTACACAATTAAAAAACTTGCTGAAGCCAATAAACAATGGTTAAACCTTCTTGCTTTCTCCAACATTGAACATATATTATCTATTTACTGTAAGAGCTACCAGATATAGACCTCAAAATTTATTTGATGACTAGATGGCAGCAAAGAGATATAAAAAAAATCTGAATTCTTTGTTGTCATTTAGTGTTCTTCGGGATTTTTCAGCCTTGATCCTTGGCATAGGACCTGGATACCTGAGGGACTGCTTATCTCCAACTATATTTGCCCATCTGATACATTCTGACCCAGTTGGTACATTCTATCTCCCTTTATTAAACATTGTCATCTTGCAGAACTGAGGAAGTGTGTCTTCTGTGTAATGTCGCCCTCTGAAACAGCATCCCCCAGATATATGTACAGTTCCCTCACTTCTAGGGTTCTGGAAAGCCCTTAAGTCTTTCTTAATATTTGCTTACTTTCTATTTTTTTATTTTCACTCAAAGTTCTTCTACATCTTTGTATTTCCCCCTTCCAAAATCAAGTGATTTGTGTATCATTAGCTTCCAGTTTTCATTCTATTCATTAGTATGAATAATGCTAAACAAAAAACATACACTATTGAGAAGTAGGGTTTTACAGGGTTAGGGGTTAGGGTTAGGGTTAGCCATTATATACATGGTTATTGTAAGGAAAATGTGTGGAGTGTTAAAAAATTACAGCTGTGAGGAAAGGAAACCTGCATTTCCCCTAAATCATATTTGTTTAACTTGAGTTTTGCTGAAGAATTCAAAACGGCAATCCTGCCTCAAATTATACATTGTGGATTGTGACTTTGATACTGGTGGAACTGGGTACCATTAAGTAGGTTTACAAGACATCTTACAAGCAGTTGCATCTGGCTAGCTATACCCATGGCATAGGAATAGCAGAGCTATTAAAGTCCTTCTGTGGCTGATTGCTGCTTCTCCTTGCAATTAACCCCAAATTATTTGCTTCCTAGCACATAGGGCTGTACAACATAGGCTCCAGGTATATCTAGATAGTTCTAAAGAGTGGATTGGGAGTGCAAGATATCACCAAACGTTTGTAATGTTGACTGTATTGATATTTTTTTGTTAAACGATTTGACAGTATTTAATAAATTGTATCAGTTGCCCGCATTTGAAATTATGTTAAAAAGGGAAAAGTAATTGCTACATAGTCAGATTGCAATCTATAGACCCTAGGGCACAAGCTGGCAACCTGCGGCTCTGGAGCCACATGCGGCTCTTTGAGCTTTCCCCTGTGGCTCCCAGCCTCCTCTGCCATTTGCAGAGAGAGACAGAGAGAGGCACTTGCGCTTCCCTGCTTCTCTGTCTTTCTGTCTCTCTGTCTCTCTGTCTCTCTGTCTGTCTGTCTGTCTGTCTCTCTCTCTCTCTCTCTGTGTGTGTGTAAAAGAGAGTGGACTCACGGTGTTTTCCAACAAGCTGAAAATCTTTTTGGGCGTGGCTCCTCCCTTTGCTCCTCCCTTTGCAGGAAGCAGAAAGCAGGAAGGCAGGAGAGAGCTAGCTAGCCCAGCTATGCTGACTCAGGAATTCTGGGAATTGAAGTCCATGAGTCATAAAAGAGCCAAGGTTGCCTACCTCTGAGCTTGTTGGAGAACAGCTTGAAGCCAGCTTGCCAGGTGAGCAGAAGATCGGAGAGAGGGGTGGGGAGAAAGAGAGAGAAAGAGGGAAGGAGAGAGAGAGAGAGAGAGAGAGAGAGAGAGAGAGAGAGAGAGAGAGAGAGAGAGAGAGAGAGAGAGAGAGAGAGAGAGAGAGAGAGAGAGAGAGAGAGAGAGAAAGAGAGTGGGGGAAGAGGACTGGCAGACCAAGGGCAGAAAGAAAGAGAGGGAGAGAGAGGGAGGGAGGGAGAGACAGAGAGAGAGACCCTTTTGATATCTACAATGAAGATAACACTGCATATATCCTTTTTTACTTTTATGAGATATATATATATATGTGTGTGTGTGTGTGTGTGTATGTGTATGTGTATGTGTATATGTATATGTATGTATATGTATATATATATGTATGTATGTATGTATGTATGTATGTATGTATGTATATATATATATATAGTAAAAAAGGATATATGCAGTGTTATCTTCCTTTTAGATATCAAAAGGGTTTTGCGGCTCCCAGTATTTTGTTTTTGGTGGGAAACAGGTCCAAGTGGCTCTTTGAGTGTTTTGGGTTGCCTGCCCCTGCCCTAGGGTTACATATAAGTATATTCTTCTTTGAAATGTTTTAAGCAAAACTTTGCTTGTCTAAGGAATTAGTGCAATGGTTTAATAATTTACACATTCTCTTGTATATCCCTTTTTAGGAATAGACACTAATCTATCCATCTCTCAGCTAAACAATCTTATTCCATATTTCTTGACATAGAGCTTTTAGCACTTTAGTTACCTCTTCTCCTACATCTTTAAGCAATTTATTTCTATTTCATCTGTGCCAGGTGCCTTCCAATTTAACAACTGGCCTGTTATCTCTCAGATCTCATTTTCTAGAACAGGGGTGTCAAACTGGCGGCCTGTGGGCCAGATGCATCAGGCCATGCCCACCCCAGTTCCACAAAAGCAAAAAACATCGCGATATATCACGATAGTCATGTGACGTGATCAAGTTTGACACCCGTGTTCTAGAAGAATCAGTTTCCTAATATGTGCAATACTTTTCTCCAATTTTATTTATTTATTTATTTCAATTTCTATAGCCACCCATCTCAGCAAACGATTCACAATTCAAAAACATAAAAATCATGAAAATCATTTTAAAATAATAACATTAAAAGATCTAACCTGAGTATATTCTGTCATTCTATCATTCTGTTGTAAATGTTTCACAATAGAGCTTCTACTTTTCTTCAATCTTCTTTTATCCTATCACACAATAGCTTGTTCTGAAACTTGTTTACTTTTTTTTTAAATGTCCTATAACAAATTCAGAGGATCCCCCCCCATAAATTAGGTATTCTGCATCTTATCCTTAATACAGATTTTATATTTCAACTTCATGTCTTCCAGAAGAAATCTTGCTGATATACCAGTTTATCTGATATATTGGGTACTAAAAAATTGTGGTCTGTTTCATGATCTATAATCAGCAGTGCCTTAGCTGACTAGATTGCATTTTTCTGTGATCTGATTTCCATTATGCAATTGGTTTGATTTTGATATCCGTTTGGTAATATCCAGGTGAAGAGTTTGTGTACATGCATATGTATGGACACATATACAATTACAATTAAAATCTAGTGATATTGCATGCATAAGAAGCAATTAAAAGCTATTGCATGATGTAAATTTTTGCTACCCCCCCATCTCATCCCAAAATCCATTTTCCACCATTTTCCTGTGTATTTAATTGTCAATATTCTCCAAAGGTCCTCTGGACCAGCGGTTCTCAACCTTTTTCAGGCCGAGACCCCACCTGCGCCGCCCATGCGAGGTGTGACCCCGACCTGTGCCGCGCATGCGCGGCGCGATGGCCCAAACCACGCATGCGCGGTGCGATGGGCCTAACCGCGCATGTGCATGCACGGCGTGTGCGATGGGCGAACCGCGCATGCGTGGTGTGACGGGCTGAATCACGCATGCGCGGTGCGCACACGATGGCCCGAACCACGCATGCACCGCGCAACGGGCCGAACTGCGCATGCGCGATGCGACAAGCCGAACCGCGCATGCGTGGCACTCGCGCGACGGGCCAAACCACGCATGCACCACGCGAGGGCCAAATCGTGCATGCGCGGCACACGCGCAACGGGCGAACCGCGCCTGCGCGGCGCGACGGGCTGAATCGCGCATGTGCAGTGCTTGCGCAACGGCCGAGGGGAAATGGGGGGGAAATGGGAGGGAAAATGGCGGACTGCGGTGTTTGGCGACCCCCATGAAATGGTCGTTCGACCCCAAATGGGGTCGTGACTCACAGGTTGAGAACCGCTGCTCTGGACCAATGCAATTTAAGATCGTGGATGTTTAACTGATGGAGAGCTTGTATGCAATTATAACATAATATCAAATTTTATTTTGAAATAAAACAATCCTCTGTAAGAAATGGAAGTTATAGGGAAACATTAGAAAAGTAATCATTCAGTTATAATATCTTTTTGAAAACATAAACAGTAGCATATTGAGAAACATAGCCTGACCATATTGTTTTCTTTAACATCTTATTTTTCCAATCTTTCCTGAAAAAGTCATTATCACATTTTTATTTATAGAGACAAAATATATATGCACAATACTTAAAATACTTAGAATGGAATGCTTAAAATACTTAGATTCATTCAAAATTAATTAAAATTGTTATATGACAACAGGTCAAAGCTCAGGAAATCAACTCTGTCCCAATTTATGTAAATTAGTTCATTTTATTGATGAGAAATAATAGGCAAGCACAAATGATTAACTTATCTGAGACATTAAAATGTTGTCAAGACAATGTAAAATAAAATCAAGAGAAGAACTGCGGCAGAGGGATATAAGTGTCAATGGTTTTCTTATTTACAATTATTACAAATATTTAAAGAAGACCAAAAAAGTTATGGCTTTTAACAATGTATGACTGAGTTTGAAATAGAATTGTGTACAAATGATGAACATGTAACTGCTGAAATGTATAACTTTTATTGAAATTTGAAACAGGAAATAGTTACATAATAACCATACAAAGTTAAATTGGTGCTCCATCTAGCTTATAATTATCTAGCCTGACCCATATTGCTCCCCATGTCCGATACTGGGGATGTAATAGGAACAAAAATGATAAGAAATGATAAACCATGTCTGAACAAAGCAGACAGGGAGGATATCAACAATGACATCTGAGCTCTAACAGATCAGTCTAGAAGACTCCAATTGCAGTATTATGACCAGAAAAAGTAGAACACGTTCCTCAAACTTTTACCAAAAGCTCTAAACAAGAAACATATCCTACTTTTTACATACTTCCATTCGCTAGGTTATGTTTCCACATACATTTCTCAAATTAATGGCTGTTACATTAGTTTAGGTAAATATTGAAATATGAAGGAAGTTAAAAGAACCTGACTGTACTTAGCTTAGAAAAATGACCAGGATTAATTTCTCAATGGTATTAAAAGACTAAATAAAGGAGACTAGTGACCTACCCTTTTTGTGAAGGATAGGAGAAGAAGTAATTATTTTAAAAGTCAAAACTACATTTAGGGTAACCTAATCATAATAATAAAGAGGCAGGAAAAACTGCTTGGGATAGAAACATATCTTCTTCCCATCAAGATTTTGATTGGCAAATCTACAGTATTGGGATGATTTATAGGATCATTTCCAGTGTTGATTCAAACCTGAAATGAAATAATCCACAATTTTTTCTCATTCATTGCCATGTTTATACAGCAAGCTACTTGAGTTTGGGTTTACTTCAAAATAATGTTTAAACTCAGCCATGACAGATTTGAAGCCATAGTTTAACTTTTATCATTATGTGGGAATCATATTTCATGCAACAATACAATGGTTATCATACACAGTACTCACAAATGAGCAAGTGTTTAGGTTTTAGATTGGTATGAATCAACTTTCATTTAACATGGGAATTCTAAAATACTAGTTTTGGACTTGATCGTGAATAGATGGACAGCTCCAAATACTGGCATATGATTGACAGCAGCTGCTTAAACACTGAATATTATATCAAGCAACATTCTTCTATTATGTCCTTCTAATAAACATTTTAACAGAATAACAAAGTTGGAAGGGACTTTGGAGATCTTCTAGTCCAATCCCCCGCTCATTTCAGCAAATGGTTGCCCATTCTCATCTTATTTTAGATCATTGCGTTTCCTTCCACTTTGACTCTTGCAAGCTTGCTGAAGCTGCAGTCCTATATTTGCTTACTCAGAAGTAAACTTTACTGAAATAGCAATGCATTTTTAGCTAAACGCATTTTGGAAACCTCAGAATGCCAACATTTCTATTAGATTTTGCAAAACAAGTGTACTTGATACAATTTGCATCATGGTAATTTTTCTGGGTTCTCAAATATTACAGTTTGTAGAGATAGATAACCTTTATTGTCATTTTTTTCTGTGGGCACAATAGCACACATTAAAAATGAAATTTAGTTGCTTTGTCTCAAAGTGTACACATACATAACACACATTTAAAACATACTATATACTATAGACCAGTGGTAGGCAACCCAAAACACTCAAAGAGCCACTTGGACCCATGTTTGAACCCACTTTGGCTAACCTTGTGGGTGGGAAATGCCATCTATAAAACATCTTGTAAACATTTTCCTTATATGAGGTAGCTAAGACCATCCATGAGCTCAGATTTCCAGCATTACAGTTTCAGGATGCCAAACATTGGATTCCAGAACCTGCCTCTCAACATATGCATCGTGGTCTTCGGCACGGCAATTTTTGTCTTCATCCTCAGCTTACTTTTCTGCTGCTATTTGATAAGAAGCAGAAGCCGAGGGCACCAGCCTGAAGATGACGAATGAGACTTCGTCGAAACGTCGCCAAGACACTTCAAATTCTACGTGGGAGAAAACCCGAAGAACCAAAGACCTACATACAAACTGTTGTGGGTGTCTCTAGACCAGCTTGGGAAATGTCAGAGGATGAAGAGGAGCAGCCAGGCCCCTCTGGGTGTTTTCCCCTCCCGGCAGCCGAGGCAGACAGTGAGGAGATTTGCATGCAGTCTGGGTCAGAATCTCAAAGTGAGGAGTCAGACTTGGAACAGGAAAATATATGGCTTGATCCGAGATTCCGAAGGTTTGATAGGCGGAGGTTTCAGTTACGTGGAAAAAGGAAGCCATGGGGGAAGTGACGTATCGAAAACTATATTAGAAGGTGAAGGAGGGACTAATTCTTTGTCACGAGCAACGTTAATATCAAGTAGTAGCCTGATACCTCGAGGAGTTAGTTTGAACTCAGTTTTCTGGTGTTTTTGGAATCTACGGAAGATTTATGAGGCCTTGGACAACCTGAGAGATAAAGAGTGAGTTATTGGAAGGGGGGAGAGCATGTTTAAGCTGAATGTAAATAAATCAGACTCGGCCGTTCCGCAAACGAACTGCCAGCATCTTGCTTTGAAGTGAATCTCTTGAACTATGTTAAATAAAACTCTTAAAGAAATATTCCTGTGGATTTTACTAAGCTGAGAAGGGCCAGATACAACAGATTGCTCGTGACCAAAAGAAACAAAAAACAAAACCATAGTCCGAGCTTTCAGTACTGCCCAAGTCCAGTGACGTCATGGAGCAGCTTCTAGCTGATAATCCTGCTCTGTATCAACTAGTTCAAGGTCTCCAGCTACAAATTGGCAATTTGCAGCAGCAGATTCAGCAAGCTGCAGCAGCTCCAGCCCCCCCTCCCAGAAGAAGCAGGTGTTATTTAGCATTGCCTGATAAGTTTACTGGAGAGCGTAGTAAATTTCCAGCTTTTTTAAACCAATGCAGAACATTCATTGCTTCAACTCCAGCAGATTTCCAGCTTGATGAGACTAAAGTGGCTTTTATTTTAAGTTTGCTCTCTGGTCCAGCTGCTGATTGGTCATCTCCTCTGATAGACAGACAAGATCCTGTCCTGCGCAATTATGCAGGATTCTGCCAACTGATGGAAAGAGAATTTGCTGACCCCCTTCGTAGACAAAATGCCACCAGGCGGATACGAGAGCTACGTCAAGGATCGCGCTGCGTAGCGGAATATATATCAGATTTTCGCCGCCTAGCTCAAGAAATTAATTGGAATGAAGAGGCTCTCATGGAAATCTTTCAAGATGGCCTGTCTTCCCAGATCTTGAATGAATTTAGACATACTGTAATGCCCGCGACCCTGGATGCCTTATATCAACATTGTTTGGCTATTGAGGCGCAAACGCAAGCCACGGATGCCCGCCTGGTCAAACAGATGGTTCCAGTCACCGGAAGTGCCAAGCCAGTTCCTGCACCACGCAGAGGATTCCAGACCCTACCTATCACTCCACCCATCCCGGCACCCAGACGTATTTTCCAACCACTGCCGGCTTACACTGAGAGGCGTCCTGTACCCATGGCCAGAGATGAGCCCATGGATCTTGGTGCAGCCAGATCTCGCTTGACCGAGGCTGAGAAGGCAAGACGGAGAGCTGAGGGATTGTGCCTGTACTGTGGAGAGATGGGTCACTTCGTCATGGCCTGCCCCCAGAAACGACGTGGTACGGCAGGTCCTACTCCTGTTCCAGCTCGGCCTCCCACTCAGCAGTTTCAAGCCACCTTGCCAGGAAACGGCCAGAGCCCGGCCTAATGGAAACATTGGGTCGGGCAGGCGCCAAACCCAGTTCCAGTTCCGCAGACGAAGATCCCGGTCCTCCGAGACATTTGATCCTAGCAACCAATATACTTCTGGGAAACCATGCCCAGGGCATTCCGGCACACGCCTTGTTGGATTCTGGAGCCACCACTAATTTCATGGATGAAGCTTTCGCTCGTCAGCATGCCATACCTTTGTGCTCCGTTAAGCCGCCTATGTTGGTTGAGACAATCAATGGTCGTGAGTTGTTGTCTGGACCGATCAAGTTCATGACCCAGCCCATACGCCTGGTCATAGGACAACATGAAGAAGCCATCCAATTATATGTTACCAAGGGACTTCATTTCCCCTTAGTTCTCGGCCTAGCCTGGTTGAGAACCCATGATCCTTGTGTGGTGTGGTCCCAGAACTTTGTTTCATTTCCCAGTTTGCAATGCGTAGACCACGTACGCCAATTTTGCGCAGCCCAGCTACCATCCCACCCTGACATCACCTTGCCGGCCGACCTAGCGGACTTTGCAGATATATTTAGTGACAAAGAGGCAGACCAATTGCCTCCGCATAGACCATATGACTGTGCCATTGATTTGCTGCCAAATGCCAAGCTTCCAAGGGGACAACTTTACTCCATGTCAGAACCCGAGTTAGCTGCATTAAAAGACTTTGTGGACAAAAACTTGGCCAGGGGTTTCATTCGTCCCTCTTCCTCGCCTCTGTCAGCTCCTGTGTTATTCGTGAAGAAGAAAACCGGAGATTTACGCCTATGCTGTGACTATCGCAAGCTCAATGCCATCACAGTGCGCAACCGGTACCCTCTGCCTTTGATTCCTGATCTCATGGACCGTCTCCGATCAGCGGCCATCTTCACCAAGATAGATCTACGGGGTGCTTACAACCTGGTTCGCATCCGAGAGGGGGACGAGTGGAAGACCGCGTTTGGGACCAGGTATGGTCATTTTGAGTATACAGTCATGCCCTTTGGACTCACCAATGCTCCGGCCGTCTTTCAACATTTCATGAATGACATCTTCCGGGATTTATTAGATCAATTCGTGGTGGTTTACCTCGATGACATCCTGATCTACTCCCCGTCACGAGCAACTCATCTCCAGCATCTCCGGCAAGTTCTGCAACGCTTGAGAGAGCATCACCTTTACGCCAAGTTAGAGAAATGTCAATTCTATCAAACCACCATTGAGTTTCTGGGACATGTGATTTCTCCACAAGGCATCGCCATGGATCCTGGCAAGGTTGAGGCCTTGCAAACCTGGCAACCACCATGTAAAGCAAAAGATGTCCAAAGACTTTTAGGATTTGCGAACTATTACCGGATATTCATTCCGAGGTTCTCTGCCTTGACTGCACCCCTTACTCGACTGTTACAGAAAGGCATTAAGTTCCAGTGGGGCGATGCCGAGCAACAGGCGTTTCAGACCCTCAAAAAGGCTTTTGTTCAGGAACCCATTCTCAAGTATCCAGATCCTTGTCGTCCCTTTGTAGTGGAGGCCGATGCCTCAGATGTTGCTGTAGGGGCCGTGCTTCTTCAAACATGCCAAGATGGTGGCCCCCTGTTCCCGTGTGCTTATTACTCCAGGAAACTGAGTCCCTCCAAACACCATTATACCATTTGAGAGAAGGAGCTATTGGCCATCAAGACTGCTTTTGAGACCTGGAGACACCACCTGGAAGGAGCCCGCTACCAAGTTGAAGTTCGGACTGACCATAAAAACTTGGAATTTCTGCAATCTGCCAGGAAATTGAATCAACGTCAGATCCGTTGGTCTTTGTTCTTCGCTCGATTCAACTTCAAAGTCACCTACATTCCGAAAGGGTACAACAAAAGAGCAGATGCCTTGTCCCGTAAACCTGAGTATCTACAGATCAAGGAACCCTTGCCGCTTCGAACCATTCTGCCTGTCGAATCAATCGCAGCCGTGCACGATCCGGTAGATCTACGACGACAGATTCGGGAAGCGCAACAACTAGATGACTTTGTGGCACAGAGGAAGCAAGAGGTGGGTCCCGACTCACCTTGGACCTTGTCCGAGGGTCTATTACGCTTCCGCAACCTGTTATATGTTCCAGCAGGCCCACTCCGTGGTCTCATTCTGACTCAATGCCATGATAACCCTGCGGCGGGTCATTTTGGTCTCTTTAAGACTCTCCACTTAGTGTCTCGGACTTTTTGGTGGCCCAGACTTTGCCATGATGTTCATTCTTATGTGAAGTCCTGTGTACGGTGCCGTCAGGCAAAACATGCCACAGGAGCCCCTCCGGGATTGTTACAGCCGTTGCCCACGCCGGAGAGACCCTGGGGGGCTATTTCCATGGACTTCTTGACTTGTCTACCTGTTTCTGCCGGCTACACCATTGTCTTTGTAGTGGTGGACATGCTGACCAAGATGGCACATTTCATTCCTTGCCGAAGAATACCGACAGCCAAGGTCACTGCTCAGCTGTTCATTCAACATATCTTTCGGCTACACGGTTTACCTGACAAAATAGTGTCCGACCGAGGGACCCAGTTCACCTCAGCGTTCTGGAGAGAACTCATGTCTGCGCTTCAAGTCCAAGTTAATTTAGCCTCCACGCATCACCCAGAGACTGATGGGGGTACAGAGAAAGTGATTGGCATCCTGGAGCAGTATTTGCGTTGTTTCATCAACGACCAACAGAACGATTGGTCCAAATATCTCTCCGTGGCCGAATTCGCTTTCAACAACTCTCAGCACACTTCCACTCAGACCACTCTGTTTTTTGCCAACTACGGCTATCATCCCAGATTTTTCCCGCTCACGCTTCTTGATTCTCCAGTTCCAGTTGCAAAGGTCTATTTATCCGAGCTCCAGTCAGTCCAACAGATGGTTAAGCCACACTTGACTAAGGCCAAGGAAGACTACAAGAGGGTTGCAGACCGCTCTCGTCGCGACACGCCGCCGTTAGCTGTTGGAGATCGGGTTTGGCTCTCCACCAAGTACTTGTTTCCAGGGCGAATTCACCGCAAGCTTGACCAACGTTTCCTGGGTCCTTTTCCTGTGGAGACGGTCATCAATCCGGTGACCTATCGTTTGACTTTGCCTAGGTCTCTTCGTGTACATCCCGTGTTTCATCGCTCCTTGCTTGTTCCTGTCTACCCTGATTCTCCGCTTCGACCTCCTGATCCGGGCCCGACAGCTCGCCGTGCTCAAGTTCCTGTTTCCCGGTTGGAGGTGTCCCGCATCCGAGATTCCCGATGGCTTAACGACCGCTTCCAATATTTGGTTGATTGGACCGGGGGTGGGCCTGACGCTTGCTGTTGGGTAGATGCTCATGCTATTGAGGCTCCTGGGTTAATTTGGGATTTTCATGCTGCGTTTCCCTACAAACCACATCCCCTGCGACGGCCCCGAGGGACGGGGCCTGCGGGGGGGGATAGTGTTGTGGGTGTCTCTAGACCAGCTTGGGAAATGTCAGAGGATGAAGAGGAGCAGCCAGGCCCCTCTGGGTGTTTTCCCCTCCCGGCAGCTGAGGCAGACAGTGAGGAGATTTGCATGCAGTCTGGGTCAGAATCTCAAAGCGAGGAGTCAGACTTGGAACAGGAAAATATATGGCTTGATCCGAGATTCCGAAGGTTTGATAGGCGGAGGTTTCAGTTACGTGGAAAAAGGGGGAAGTGACGTATCGAAAACTATATTAGAAGGTGAAGGAGGGACTAATTCTTTGTCACGAGCAACGTTAATATCAAGTAGTAGCCTGATACCTCGAGGAGTTAGTTTGAACTCAGTTTTCTGGTGTTTTTGGAATCTACGGAAGATTTATGAGGCCTTGGACAACCTGAGAGATAAAGAGTGAGTTATTGGAAGGGGGGAGAGCATGTTTAAGCTGAATGTAAATAAATCAGACTTGGCCGTTCCGCAAACGAACTGCCAGCATCTTGCTTTGAAGTGAATCTCTTGAACTATGTTAAATAAAACTCTTAAAGAAATATTCCTGTGGATTTTACTAAGCTGAGAAGGGCCAGATACAACACAAACACCCGCGAAAACCTCAGAAAACACACACACACACACACACATATATATATGGTATATATATATGGTATATATATATGGTATATATATATGGTATATATATATGGTATATATATATATGGTATATATATATATATTAAAGGTAATATATATATTAAAAGTAAAATTGTAATATTATAAAATTATAATATATATATATAATATATATATATTAAAGGTAAAAAAGGATATATGCAGTGTTATCTTCATTTTAGATGTCAAAAGGGTCTCTCTCTCTCTCTCTCTCTGTCTCTCTCTCTCTCCCTCTCTCTGTTTCTGCCCTTGGTCTGCCAGTCCTCTTCCCCATTCTCTTTCTCTTTCTCTCTCTCTCTCTCTCTCTCTCTCTCTCTCTCTCTCTCTCTCTCTCTCTCTCTCTCTCTCTCTCTCTCTCTCTCTCTCTCTCTTTCTCTCCCCCCTCTCTCTCCCTCTCTCCGATCTTCTGCCCACTCTCTTTTACATACCCACACACACACACACACACACACACACAGAGAGAGAGAGAGAGAGAGACAGACAGAGAGGCAGGGAAGCGTAAGTGCCTCTCTCTGTCTCTGTCTCTCTCTGCAAATGGCACAGGAGGCTGGGAGCTACAGGGGAAGGCTCAAAGAGCCACATGCGGCTCCGGAGCCGCAGGATACCGACCTGTGACCTAACTCTTACATATAAGTAACATATAAATATTATTCACTGTCCATCTTGAATACATAGCGGAAGGAAGAAGCTTTAGAGTTCATAAGGTTAATACTGTATGGAACAAAGCTGTGACTAAATCTGGATGTTCTGCTTCAGATACCACGGAGCCTCCTCCCAGAAGGTAACAAGGAAAAAAGATCATGAAGAGGATATGTTGTGTCACATACAATCTTGGGGAGCCTGCTCAAGCATCGCTTATGTGCTATGTCCTGGATGGAAGGGAGGAAACTGCCAATGATCTTTTCGGCCATCCTCACCACTCTCTGCACTGCCTTGCTGTCTGAAGCAGTGATGCTTCCAAAACAGACTGTGATGCTATATGACAGGATGCTCTTGATCATCCTTCTGTAGAAAGTGGTAAGTATAGGGGAAGAAAGATGTGCTTTTCTCATGCGACGCAGAAAATGCAGGCGCTGCTGTACCCGCTTCACCAGTGTCTACTGTTGAGCGACCAAGCCAGCCTACTTGTTAACTGCACACCCAGGAATTTGATGCTGGTAACCATCTCCACAGGTGAATCATTAATGCACAGAGAAGTATGGATGTGCCTGCCTTTTCTGAAATCTACAATGATCTCTTTGGTTTTTCCAATATTTAAAACTAGGCTGTTTTCCTTGCACCAGAAAAATTGGATTCATGTTTAGTTCTACTCCTTCTTCTGCTAGTTGTAGCTGAATCACTGTGTAAGAAGGCATGCTGAATAAAATACACGTCACAGCTGTACTTGGCCTTGTCAGAGAGCCAATTTGCTTTACGCCAGGCTGTTCAACACTGTTTCCTGGTCATAGTCCATCTGTTTCAAATTCACAAAATGCTGAAGTATACAAATATCTCTTCCCATTGTAGGCACCCTACTTCAATTATATTTTGATTGTGTGGGAGAGTTTAACAGAGAAATGCTGATAATGTATCTCCCTTAAATTTGTCAATAAAATAGATAATAACCTTTGAATTCATTGGTAATACTTGGAGTCTTGTCCATACAAAAACTTGCACATATGATGCTGGTCTTCTACATGCCACCAAAAACAATGGGGAGGGGGGACATAGAGAATTTTGGGTTACAAAGACAGATTATTTCAGAAAACCACTCACAATAAAGTTTAGGATAGCCTAACGGTCTTAAAAGTAACACAGATTGTCTCTTTAATTTGCCAGGAAATAGACTGCTTTCAGTTCTGATTTGGTTTATCAGGAATACATATGAAAATTAATGTCATTAAAAAAAGAGTACCATATCTCTGTCCACTATCACCATCACTAGAAGTGAAATGCTCCACTTTGTAAGGTCAATTTATGACAGTAAATATTAGAAGAGTTTAGTGGTTGCCCAGAGCTGATTTAATCGGAACAGACTAAAGCTGAAAAAGTGGATGAGAAATACAGCTCCCAGATATTTGTTGAGGCAACATACAGGTCCTAGGATTAAACTAACTCTCCTCCAAATGTCATCCCTGCTTTTTTTCATTATGTTCTTGGTTTAAAATACATTAATGGGCAATTTAGCTATAGTTAAAAAGAATGAAAGTCTGTTTGCCTGTACTGGTAATTCTAGGTACCTCCAACAAATTTAAATTTGGGAATTGAAAGATAGCATAATCCAAATTTGAAACATATCAAAATCTCACTGAGATGAATAGGAATTTGGTGCTTAAACATATTTTTAATGGAATATAATTAAACTTCATTTACATGTTCCATCAAATATACAAAAACTTTACTGAAGCACTTTTGTTTCCTGATTACACCATTATTTTACCCTTGTTAAGGAGTCATGAAGCTCTCATCAACCGGACTTCTTTTGTGACTTTGCCTAGATTTATTAATTTATTTAGCATATGGCACACAGTACATGGATAGCAATAGTAAAACTATTTTAAAAGAACGCATAATACTATGGTATACATATGATGGAAATATGTAGTCAATTCAAGAAGTTATATATAAATTATAGGCCACACTTTGAAATAGGTGGTTCATGGGAATGGAATACATGCTCTATATCTTAATGTCTAGACCATTTATCCAATTAAGGGAAGTATTTGTTAGTTGGAGAAAATCATTCTATTTGCCAAGATATATTATGTGGATATAAGATAGACCTCATGCCCTAATGGCTAAAGACTGGTACTGTATTCCTTTCAGTATCAGGTCAAGACAATTTTTATGCCCCTGGATATTGGTTTTAACTGCTGGAAACAGATGTTAAAACCTTTCCAATTGTATTATGTTGTTTGGGATTTTATTGCTGTTTTACTCTTGTGCTGGTATCTGAAATGTTTAGGTATAATCAGAATCTATGCCTGGATGAAAAAATAGTTTAGGCCTTTGTAAATCAGCAAATAATAAACTTTTTGCATAATAGAAAGGCATATTAAAAATGAGATTGTCTCAAAATTCTACTATCAGTCATGACCAGTTCGAAGGAAAGCCACTAATGAAACTAGCCTTAGAAAGCTATGGTCATGCATACTATATATTAGAGCATACTTCCAGGCAATATTTAAGACAATGCTATTTTTTTGTTATTGAAAATGATGAATAATCCTTGAATTATTTTTCCAGTTAAGATAGGGTTTACCTGGCCAAAGGCTTTAAGGGAATTGTCATTTTAATGACAATAGTGATTATTCTAACACAAATGTGTTAAAACCAGTGGTGGGATTCAGCCAGTTTGCACCAGTTCAGTAGAACCAGTAGCTAAGTTTTGCTGTATTTGGAGAACTAGCTGGATTTCAGAAGTCCAGTCTAGGCCTGGGAGGCCTGGAAGAGCCTAGAACAGCCCACCAGAAGTGCATGGATGCCATTTCCGGAAGTCTGTTCTAGGTCTGGGAGGTCTGGAGGAGGCCTCCCAGGCCTAGAACAGCCAACTGGAAGTGCATGGATGCCACTTCTGGAAGTCTGTTCTAGGCCTCAGAGGCCCAGACCTGCATCAAATAAGAGAACTGGTTGTTCAGGTATTTGAATTCCACCACTGGTTAAAACTACAGTTCCCAGGATCCTAGATTGGATTTAATTGGTAGCATTGATGCAAATTGTATGACACTTTGCCAACAATTCTGGAGAAACGTTCTGGAGAGAGAGAAGATCCCGGAGGATGGGCTCTAGCACAAGTCCAAAAGCTTGGAAGATTAAACCTCTGGTCCTTGTGACCGACTAAGATTGTATCCTGCAACATTATCCTGGGACATGTATATTTGCCTTCATTTGTCTACCAATAATATACATGAAATCTACTGACCAACAGTTGTGCTACGAATCTGTTGCTTTTATCTGTTGAATGTTTCACGGGAGGCTTTCAGGTTTTCTGAATGTTGCAGAAATAATATAACGGGCTTCTTTTGTTTCCATGAATCTGAATTTGCTGCTAAGTGATTTTAGTTCTGTTGTTTAACAAAGAATTCAATCTAGCAATGACTGCCATTCTGTGCTAGAATCCTGGCAAGACATAAAAAACTTGAGCAAGACATAATAAGTATACCATAATAAGTATACCTTTGATGGGGGGGTCTACTAGTCCAACTCCCTGCTCAAGCAGGTGACCCTGTACCATTTCAGACAAATGGTTGTCCAACCTTTTGAACACCCATGACTTCAGAAGACAAACCATTTCACTAGTTAATTGTTCTCTCAGAAAATTTCTCCTTCCTTCTAGGTTGCTTTTCTCCTTGATTAATTTCCATCGATTGCTTTTTGTTCTGCCTTCAGGTGCTTTGGAGAATAGCTTGACCCCTCCTTTTTTGTGATAGCCCCTTAGATATTGGAACACTGCTATTATATCATCCCAATCCTTCTTTTCATTAAACTTGACATACCCAATTCCTGCAACAGTTCTTCATATGTTTTATCCTCCAATCCCCTAATCATCTTTGTTGCTCTTCTCTGCACTCTTTCTAGAGTCTCAACATCTTTTTTATACCATGGCAACCAAAACTGGATGCAATATTCCATGTATGGTCTTATCAGGCATTATAAAGTGGTTCTAACAGTTTATGTGATCTTGATTCTATCCATGTTAATGGAAGTGAAAATGTTGCCATAGCACAAATACCCACAATTGCTTCCCTGCCTCTGTTCAGAGGTAATCTTAAGAGGCACTATATCTGCCAATTTCTTATTTTGAGGACTATCCTATCCACACCCCAGCATCACATATTTCATTCTGAACAGTCTTCACTCTGAAGAGGAACTGGTCTAGAAAGCTGAAAAGCATGACAGAGAAAAGTATCAGGCAGTATATCTTGACAGCATTAATTGGAGACTTTGTCCAACTATATTACTCTTCATAATCATTCAGGGCATAGGATTCATTCTGCCACAAGAAGAGTGAATGCTGGGCAGTGGTAGCCATTGGTGGTTGAGAGCATCATAACTGATAGAAACACCTTTATCTGTTGGTGCTCATTTTGTTGTTTAGGCAGACTAGGTGACTGAAGATGGCAGAACCAAAGATTGCATTGCTGAGTACAAGCTCTCCATAATTTCAGGCAAAAGATTTTGCAAGCCTCTTTTGAGGTTTAAGGAATCAAACTGTCCTGTTTCAGGTTTCAAATACTGACTCTTACACAGTTGCTGTGGTAAAGTATACTCAGGGTCATAGAGATAACCACAGTCAAAACATGCAAGCCAAAATAGTCTCTAACAGTTGCTTACCTGAATAGTTTACTGTTAACAGAAACATGCCAAAGAATAGTCCAAAATCAGTCCAAGGTTCCAAGAGTTAGGTCAGGCTGTCAGCCAGTATAGATATCAGACTTTCAGAAGCAGAATTAACACAATCACACAAGAGCCAGAGATCAGACAGTTGATTTTCAGCAAAGGAACATGGGTTAGGGCTACTTCTTAAATCAGACTGCATCCAGCTGTCACTGATCAAGAGATTTGCTCCCTTGCTTAGCAAATATTATTGTATTTGGGAAATGAATCACTTTTGAGTTCTGCTGTGGTCAGTAAGTCAAACATTGCAATGAGATTTTGTCCTTAATGATCTTCATTAATTTCCACAGCAATTTCATTCTATTCTTTTCAACATGGTGAAAATGAATGCACCCATATAGTTTTCCTGGTATAAAGAGAGATGAGGTTTGATTTGGCCTTCTTCTAGGATAGTTCTCCAAATTCCAAACTAGCCTACAGCTAGTTTGGGATTTACTGGTTGCTTCCCAATCAAGTGCTGACCACATTCACATTTGGTTGGCTTTTTGTTTTTTAAAAAAATGAAAGTTCTCCAATAGCTTTTCCCAATCTGAAATACATAATTAATATTTCTCCAAAACTTCAATGCATTTTTCAAAAAAGTTGATTCTTATTTTTATCTTTCATCTTTGGTTTTAAGCTGTTGTTTGGAAGATGGCTGCATAAATATAACAAGACAACTGGACCAATACTTCCTGGAATAACCAAAGAATTCAACTTGTGTAATCTGGCAGTGGATCATTGTAAATTCCAATAACATGATTCTAATTAACTAATTTAACTAATACCGTGATTAAGATGCAAATGGTATAAAAATCATTGTTTATTTCTTCACCTCATAAACTGTATCATATAGGTCAATGCTTTGGATTCAATTTCTAAAAGTGGTTTGGAATGTACATGAGTGTACATATATAAAAATGCAATTTTCCCACACAGAATTTCAAGAAAAGATAATTCTGTTTTTAGTTGTTGCAGACATATTCCAATGTATTCTGAAGCAGATTTTAAAGATCAAATCTTGAATCTCTAATGTACATTTTCATAACTCAGAACTCAGGCTTGAGACAAAATTGTACAAAGTTCTTTCACTTTGCCTTGAGATTAATTTGTAAGAGCTACATCAAAATGACTGTGGCATCCAGCCATCCTGTCCTGACTTAATAATTGATCCTTTCTCCATTCCTCATCTTCTCCTATCTTCATTTTTTTCTCTCAGCATTCTATGTCCCCACTGAGCTTTAAGTGGTAGGTTTTTCTCCCCTCTTCAGGTAATTTCAAAACATTTTTTTTGGATTTCTGTAATCTCAGAGTTTGCCCATTCCCAATAATAGTTGCTCTTCAGTGGCCCAGTTTTGACTACTTTCCTAGTCACATCCATCAGCTACTACTTGTCTATTAAGCCATGAAGTGATGCTGATTACCTTTGTATGCTGAGACCCTGTTGAAGGCGACTAATAAAAGCACCTAGAAGTTAGTTATTGTGTTCCCATATAATCACCATCCTGCTTGGCCTCTCCAACTGAATTTGATCAAAAGGTAAATGGATAGGTGTAGATGTAGATCTGTAACTGTTGATAGTTTATCTTTGCAGAAGATGGATCAATCATGATATTGTTCTGAAAAAGGTAGATTCTTCTATGCAATAATTAGAGATTTTTATTGATCTCAGTTGATGATTTAATATCTTTTCAAATATTGAAGCCTTGCTGTTTCTAAATATATTTATGGAAGGGGCAAATCACAATGTATTGATTTAAAACAGTACAGTGGCCCTAAGACATTAAATCAAATACCTATATTGTTATCACAATGCTCAATCAGATTGAAGATTGTTTTGTTTTTGTTTTCCTAGTTTCATTCATTCAAGTTTAGATCTTTGAGCTTAATATCAAAGCTTTATATTAAAGTCCATGGTATTATTTGTTATTTATAAATATTAAAAGAAAGGAAAAGGAAAAAAAAAAGAGCTACTTAGAAAAAGTAATTCCCCTCCCCCTTTCTCTATACTCTGATTGATTTACAGTGTTTATAGTCATTTACATCCCCTTTACAAACATGCTGAAAATGTTTCTATTTGTTTTGCTTTTTTGTACACATGGAAACTATTCTTGCTTGAATTTGATCAAACTTCTGTTGTGGATATATGCTGCCAGTTTTGCCATCACTGCTTATTCTTTTAAGTTTGACTCCTTTTTTGAATCAATCAATTTTCAATCAGATATTGTATTTTTCTTCCAATGTTGGGCAAAATTCATCCTCACAGGCATAAGCATGTATCTCAGTATGGTTTTGCTGTTTATTGTTAATGTATTCTGGGATTGTACTTAGTTATTTCAAATTTTCAATACTTTTGAGAGTTTTACATGTCCAAGATGGTACATTTTTTTCTTCTATTTCATGACATTTCCAACACCTGTTAATATATGATTTGTCGATCTTGGAAATTGTTGAATTGTGTACCATCTGTAAAACATTTTATACCACTACCCTAGATACCTATGGAGCTAGAATGGCTAGACCAGTTCCTTCCAATATTGATATTCAACTATTCAGGAATTTTATCCATCTTGTTATCTATAACAGGCAACCTGATACAATTTAAAATTTGGGAGAGGAAGACCATCTCTGTTTTTCAAATCTTGTAAAAGACTGAATCTAACTCTATATCTTTAGCCACTCCATATGACTTTGCTGACAATTTCTTACCATTTTTGTATAATTTTCTCTGAGATTGATGACATTTGAAACAAGTAATTTATCGTGGGTAATACATTCATTTTGATAATTGGAATTGGAACTTTACATTTCTTTACCTTTTTTAAGATTTCTTTTGATTTCTTACTATAATTTAGCATAGTTGTTTCAATATATTTCTTGATTATTACCTGTCAAATGAAAACCATTATGTTTCACTGAGTGGGTTATTTGACAGGCAGATTCTTCCCACAAAAGATTTGCTTCTCCTTGTGTTAAGTACCTTGCAATTATTTTTGTTGTTTAATATAGATTTTATATCTGGAGAATTCTCCAAAGCTGTGAATTGTTTTCATCAACTGCTTTATTGCTTCTTGGTTCTGTGATAGTTAATACTTATGTTGTCTGCATAACATTCAAGCTTATATTCCTCTCTACAGATTTTAGGACCTGGTATTTGTTTATCCCCTTTTCTGCCAATACTTTTAAAGCAGCGAAGAATAATTGGAGAGAAAGTGGGTATCTTTGCCGGTTGCATTTGCTTAATGGAGGGTGTTCCATTAACCATAATATTTTCTGTTTGCCACTGAAATATATTTTAACTCAAGCTTTGAACTCTTCTCTAGACTTCATTTTATTCAATATGGCTAGTAAAAATGGCCACTGCAAGTTGTCAAAGGCTTTTTCCACATCCAGAAAAATTAGTGCAGCTTTCTCACCATTCTATGTTGATATGTTTTATAATGCTGATTACAAGCAAGCTATTATCCTTAATTTTCCTCTTCAAAGTACAGCCTGTTTGGTCGATATATATTTTATCTGGAACAAATTACTTTATTCAGTCACTCCTATTACTGTAAATATTTTATAATCTATATTTAGCAGATCTATATGACTGGTTTATCTGGCTCATTCCCTTCTACATGAAGCAAACTTATGTATGCCTGTTTCCATGTTGATGGTATAGATCAGGGGTCTTCAAACTTGGCCCTTTTATGACTTGTGGACTTCAACTCCCAGAATTCCTCAGCCAGGTATGCTGGCTGAGGAATTCTGGGAGTTGAAGTCTATGAGTCATAAAAGGGCTGCGTTTGAAGATCCTGGTATAGATACTCCTCAACTTACAACAGTTTGTTTAGTGACCATTCGAAGTTACAATGGCATTGAAAAAAGTGACTTATGACAATTTTTCACATTGATGACCATTGCAACTTCTTCATGGTTAAGTGATCAAAATTCAGAAGTTTGGCAAATGACTCATATTTATGATGGTTGCAGTATCCCGGGGTCGTGTGATTACCTTTCGCAACCTTCTGACAAGCAAAGTCAATGGGGAAGCCAGAGTCACTTAACACTTAAGTTAGTGTTACTAACTTAATAACTGCAGTGATTCAGTTAACAAATGTGACAAGAAAGGTCGTAAAATGGGGCAAAATTCGCTTAACAAATATCTCATTTAGCAACAGAAATTTTGGACTCAGTTGTGATCATACGTTGAGGACTACCTTTATTGCCATTGTTTTAATTTCATTCAATGTGTTTGTCAATTGTTCCTCCTGAAATTCTTTGTAATATCGACTATTAGCCTATTGGAACTTGTTGTTTTTCATATTTTTTTAATTTGTTTTATTGCCTTTTTAATTTCTTGTACAGTTTTTAATGTGCTTAGTATTTGTCTGCATTCATCATGAAATTCTTTGATGACTGACTTTATGATACGTTGATTCATAGCAGCTTTAGTGATGTTAGCTTCATAATTCTTTTAAAAAACTGCCAATTGTTCTATTCTTTAGTGTCGATCCCTTTCTTTGTAGATGATTTTGTCTATATTTCTTTTACTTTTTCGTATGTTGATGGCAAAATCTTTTTCTGGTTTATTTCCACGTTCAAAGTTCTTCTGTTTGACAAATTTTGTTTTCTTCTGTAATTCTTCTGTTTCTAATAAATTTAATTGTGTCTAATTTCTTGCAATTCTTTCATCAGTTGTCTGTTTGGGCTAGTTTTATGCTTTTGTTTCAATTCTCTTATTTTAGCCACTAATTAATTAGGAGGCTCATTCAATGTTTTTAGCAATCTATACCACATCATATTTACGAATAAAGGTTACTGTGTATTTATGAATAAATATAAATAAATATACAGACATGCTTAGATAACTATATACCTATTAATTTAATTCATGGCATAGACAAAGATTTGATTAACTGTAGCAACATAGACTTCTGTGGGGAGATGTCAGTCCTGTGACAAAATGTGCACAATAAGGTCATGGTACTAAAAGTATGATTTATGTCCTTGCATCATGCATCTGGATGAGAGTAATAAGAGCAAAGTTTGCATTGCAATATCATATCATATGTCCTCATTTTGACACAACCTATTTGTTGTGAGTGCCTACATAGGCGATGACATGATGTTATGGTATTTACTACATGATTCCTGATTATGAGAAATTGCCTCAATAATAAAAATGTATAAACGTCAAAGAAGCCTTTGAAGTAATTGGTACACAACTCCCATAAAAGATAAATAAGAAAGGTTATGCAAAGTTGCAGCCCTTTTCATTTCAACATTTTTGTAAATAAAAATTAAATGTAGCCCTAATATGCTTGAGGCCAAGATTGTGCAAAAGGTAATGTATTTTAATATACTCTTTAATGCATTGCCTTTTAAAATCTTAAGATGTTAATGTTCCTGAGAGTAATCACATTTTTTTCTGCAACCTGGTAGAGAAAATGTTTGTAATTGCCCCCTGCCCTCATTAAGTGGCACTCTTTATGAAAAATGTCTGTGTTTTGAAGCAGATCCCTACCTTGGTAAATACCCATAGTAATTGTTCTGTCTAGCTAATTTCCAATAATGCAAAATGTTGTCTACATCTTCTCTGATCGTGAGGAATTGGTAATCAGGTCAAGCACCATTGGTTATGAGAATAGTGAACTGTACAAAATGGTTTCATTGCTGAGTAACAGTGCTATAGGCTGCTCACGGTAAATAACATGTTCATTACTTTTCTGTACATCATATTTACAGAAAAATTGATACATGCTCACAGTGCAAGGCTTAGAGCTTTTAACCATTAATGAATGTGCTCTGATCAGTATCCAATCTATTATCATAAAAGCCCTCCCAAAATGAAATTCAGCGTGGAGATAGAAAGGGCTAATTTATAATGTTGAAGGTCCATTGCTATTACAAGTCACTTAGATAGCTAGAAGGTTTCAGAGAAATAGTTCTTTCTGTCTAGAACAGCCATTTGACTGCCAGATTTACAGTTATGAACAACAACATAGTTAGATCCTGAGATCCTAAGTCACACAATTAACATTTGCTGTCTAAATTACTACTGAAGAATACAGATTTGTGTAGTTTTTAATAGTTTGTGGTGGAGGAAAAAGAAAAGGTTGTATAGAAATATTTTTATCATTTACATACACAATATATGAAAAGGGCAGAAAAATACAAAAATGAATGGTTGTATCTCAAGGTTTTTTTAAACAAAGGAATTAGGAAATTTAGTACAGATTCTTTTGAGAATTATGTAATGTAATCCTCTCTTGGGAACTTGACTCTTTTCTTTGTTCCCAGATAGCTAGAATGGTTCCGATGGGGAGTGGCACAAACTATCTAAACCGGCAAAACTTCTTTATGAAATAACATGTTATCTTTCTGTTGTTCCACTAAATTGTTTCCAATGCATTTTAAGGGCAGTCAAGTCAACGTTGGGACTATTGAGTAAATTGGAGCATTAGAATGTTGGGAAGATGTAGCATGTACACTTGAAACTTCTACCACAAGAAATTTGCCTCCTCACAAAATGGTTATGATGATTTGCATAGCCAGTCATGAAACATCCATTTGCAAGAAGAAAAGCTGGCTCCTTATATTGTTTTGTAGTTTTCCAATTGACACTTTCTAAAGCCTAGAGGCATTGCTTCAAATAAAGACAATTTTAGACCATGTTATTTTGCAGCACAGTAATTTCCCTCTGTTTTTTCCTCCTAATTAAAGAATCTTTTAGAAAGGAGCCAGGAGCTTGGTGGCTATGAAGAGCCATGTATAGGAGCCTATCGCTATTTAGTTATTTATCTAAAATCAAATATATATGGCGCCCAATTCGCACACCCTGATTCCAGATGGTATGCAGCATTAAAAATCCACAATATAAAACCTCACTACCACCATCTCCACCTGCCCACTTCAGTAGAGGCAATAGATACAATCACATTTATTTATTTAAATTTTTTAAATAAAGTTTCCTAGCCCTAATTTAAGTTATTCTAGATGCCTGGCTCGTACAGCCTGCAATCTCTTAGGTAGCCATGGGCAAGGAGAAGATATTTCTGAAAATCAATGGTCCTTCTAAAAATCAATAGCTGAATATCTGAGCAGGTTGACCAAGCAAATACCTGCAATATTGTTAACGAAGTTTTTAAAAAAAACACCTCCCAATCCACCTCCAAAAATTGAAAAGGAGTGTAATGGGAAGTTCTCTTCCATGTAAAAGTACAACTGGAAATGGAAATATTTCAATTGTCAGAATAAATCTGTCTTGCTGATTCTACAAAGTGAAACCTTAAGACTTTCTCTCCCCAAATCCTGCCTTACAACACTACACTACATAGAATTGTATTCCATTCATGTAAGACTGCTTTTGGATTCAAGGTTCTTGCACATCTTTCTCTAATTCCCTTCTGGGATCCTCTTTACTTCTCTTACATTCTCTCTATACATTAAATGCTAAATTTCTAATGTCGTGTAGAGGTTGCTGTGTTCAGAAAGGATTGGAAGAAGGGGAGATAAAATATCAAGAACCACATCTATTTATATTTTATATTTTAAACAAGGACAACGTAGTGTTTTGTTGACATAATGCAATTGTGAATTAGGCCAGCATTGACACATTGATATTATGACTCCAAATTAATTTCGTGAGCTATGTGTTGTGTTGCTTACCAATAAGTAGATCCAATTTCAAACTATTTGGAGCAGGAATTTCAAAATTTGTAAACACACACACACACACACACACACAAATATCAGGGCTACAGCCAGAGGTACCTAAGCCCTTGTAAATTCTGTCTACAATCTGATGATACAAAGGAAAGAGAAATGAGAGCTCACAATGAGATGCTATATGTGTCTGTTCAGGATTCCCAGCCTAGAATACTTTGAAGAAACAATACACAGTATTCCTAAGCAAGTGGATATAGGAGTATTGCATAGTCTTTGTGACTTTCATAAATCATTTCCATTTCCCACAAAATCATGCTTTGGGTATTTACCAATGTCAATTTGTTCAATTACATTTGGACTGTATATACTTAGAGGACTTGAAATAAATTGTAGTTTAGGTTCTGAAATATACCATAAAACTCATTTCTCTGTTTTTTAAACATCCGTCATCAAATTTATTTTGTGATAATGTTAAAAATGTTTGTTGATCCAAATTAGGAAAACATGATTTGTAGGGTTTTTTTTATCTGCTGAGAAGCAAGTTTACGTAATGTTAAACTGCATGCAATTTATGTCTAAAAGTAAATTGTCGAAAAAAATGGCCAATTAAAAACAGGAAATTCTTTTTGAGGAATTGCTTTAAAAATGTTGACTTATCTATGAGAGAAGTACACTGCCATCTGTTGGAAAAAGTTTGCAAATTCATTAAACTGTAAAAAATCCAATTGCAAAGACTGAATCAGAAAGTAATAAGTGGATTTCTTGCTTTGTGGAGATTACACTTTTCTTGCAAATAAAATTTCACTATTCATTGAGTAAACTTAAGAAAAAATACCATCTCACAGATATTAATGTTTAGATTTGAGAGACTTTTAAATTGGAAAAGAAGTATGCAGTATAAAGGCCACAATAAAAAACTCAAGACCAACAGTAGTAGAAGTGAATGCAAATAATCTAAGCAGAAATATGGGAATGTAGTATATTTCTTACTATTTTTATAATGGGTCTAATTAGACATAATTCATCATCATTTTTTAAATATTGCATTTATTTTTTTTTAATTATCAATTTTAATTATGGATGGACTATACCAGGGTGCCGCATTAAAAATAATTTGTTTGAATCATTTTTTAAATTTATTTTTCAGCCTATTTTTATGATAAAGAAAGGATTTAGTAATTGCAACTTTTCTGTGCTCAGGTAATGTTTACTCAACCATTCTAGACAAGGCATTCTATTCACTCTTGGGTATCACAATCCATAATGGGCTGGCACAGCAGTTCAATCTTTATTTCTACAGTCTTCTAATGCCTGCACACAAAAGAAATGAATATTCCCAGTAGATAAATAAGCAATTGTCCTTTAATACTATTTAGGATTTCATGAAAAAATTACCCTTTTTACATTTTAATAGGTGCCTTTAGAGAAAAGGAAAAAATATTGACTAAGAAATATATATATTTCTTAGTCAATATATATATATATATATCTTCTGTTGTGAACTTTTCCCCATGATTTTTGTTTTAGTGGGGGATAAACTATGATTATTAAAAATATGTTCTAAGAAAAAAAATCCTTATTCACCCTTAACAGTGTGGTTGAATAATTGGAAAAACAGATCCTTCCCTTTGAAAATAGAGTTTATTCTATATGCCAGCTTGATAACAAAAGATATTCACAAAATTAATTCTTCATTGTTTGTCATATGGACACACTTTTTAAGGTTGAAAAAAAACCCAGTCTTCTCTATCTAGTATTTCATTCACTTTCCTGTATTGTTCCATCCACATTCAATTGTCCTTTTAATGATTTTTTCCCCCAAGCCATAATGTTTGTTAAAAATGTATAATCATACAGGGAAAACCAAACATTATTAGATATTATATTGGAAGACATTGTGCCTCATACATTTTCCCCCAGGTCTTTTCCAATTAATTTTTTTCCTTCATCTAGTCCAACAACACATAGTCAGACAAAGAAAGAGCTACTATCATTTAAATTATATCCAGATTATTAACAAGATTTCTTGTCCAGTTTTCCCATTTTGTCTATCTATTATTGCCAATCCCATCTGATACATACCCTGGAATTCCACTTTCCCCTGCAAAATGTTAAATACCTGCATATGTGTTTGCACATATATGAAAACATGGGCAAGTATATATCTACCAGAAGCTTTTCCCTCAGGTGTTAACTGAATTAATAAGTATTTATTAAAATTAATTGTCTTTTAGATAACATGTATGATTTATAAAATTAATTTATTCCTTGATCATTATATACCGACCATTCTCTGTGTCACAATTAAACCACTCTTTTGAATAAAAACATACCAGACACAGTGATAAACACTTCCAACAGCAAAGCAAGAGAGAAAAAAATGAGGTTGTGATGGCAGAAAGGTAGCAAATTAGGAAGAAAAAGAAGTAAAAGGGAGAAACAAAATGACATGGCTTTAGAATGCAGGTCACTAAATAAGAAAGTGATCACTGAATAAGAAAGGAAGGAGGAAGGACAGATATCCTGTCAAAATATTACAAAGAGTCCTGTAATGCTGATATGAAATTTTTAAAAAAAGAGTTAAAACCCACAAGGTTAGCAGCCTCTCACAAGCAAGTTGGCTTTATGCTAATCATAACAGAATAATAGAGATGGGAGGGACCTTGGAGGTCATCTAGTCTAACCCCCTGCTCAAGCTGGAGACCTATACTATTCCTGCCAAATGGCTGTCCGGTCTCTTCTTCAAAGCCTCCAGCGATGGAGCACCCACAACTTCTGAAGGCAAGCTGTTCCATTGGTTAATTGGTGAATGGCTTGCTTTCAGAAGTTCATACAGTGTGATGCATCAAAAGCAGCAGATTATTCAGCAGGAATACCTATAGCCATATGTACCTCTTGATATTCCTTTATCTTCCAGAGGTTCTTTTGATGTTATATAGCAGTTCATTTGCAAACTGGTATTTAGTTTCAAAGGGTTCTGTTGGAAACATCATACTTCCCGCCTTTTTCTCTCCCATAACTAAAAGTTTAGGAATGTCCAACTGGTATTGATAATGACATTTTTGCTCCCTCAGATTTTTAACCTTCCCATTTCCCATTCCCCTCATTTCTCTAAAGGGAAGTGATAAGCACTGCCAACATTTTTTTTACTGAAACATGCCCCAAACATACGGTTGAATATTAATTGATTTTAGGTCTAATCCAAGAAATTACAGCAAGATATGATTTTTTTAAAAGCTTAAATGAGATCCTATATAATTAGTCAAGGCTGTGGTTATACTTCAATTGTATAAATTATAAATTACAATGATCATGTCATTTTTACCAATATCAATTATTTCAGTGTTGTCTAGAAATTCTGAAGACTGAAAGGAAGGCGTTAATTCTACGAATACCGGTTCAGACAATACCTTTCTATGTAAATGGCAAATCTTTATCTTGATTAGGATTTTGTATAGTTCTCCTTTGTACAGTTTTCCTGAGGCTGGGCAGAGGTACTGGTTTCTTCTTCTTTGTGGATAGGATTCATTTTCAACAAAGATTATTTAGTGATTATAGTTTTCCATCATTTTCCAGTACTGTAAATTTGACAAGCATGACTAACCACAAAATGGCCTGCCTTTAAAAAAAAATATGGGAAGAACGTTGTTAGAGAAGACATACAACTTTACACATTTTGCACGACTATACACAAAGAACTTACATTAAATGCATACTGTAATCATGCAACCAAAATGGTGTAACATCAAGATTTTATGTACCTGAAAAGGTTGCTGAAGAAATTAAGTTTTCATTCTTTTCTGCTTTTACCAAATAAAAAATCTTGTGATTATTCTATTGTAATCATTTCCCCACTTCTACCACTATCAAACACTGATAAGGCAGGCTTAGTCAAAATTACATATTCATATATCCAGAACACAAATGAAGGCAATCTGGGCTTGGTTTCCTGCTCTTAACAAATTACAGATGGGATTCCTGATGTGATCATTCATATCTCTTCTGATTGCTACTACTACATCTGCTTCTTCCATCTTCAAGTGTGAATGTTTCAGATCAACCACAGACATCCAGATGTGCTCTGTTCCCAAAAAGCCATGCATTATATAGGAAATTATTTGTCTTGTTACAAACATTAAAATGCATTAAATCACTCAGGAGTGACCTAAAATGTCCTAGATGTATTAAAGAGATGTTTGAGGCAAGTTTCAAGCACCTGGGTTCAGGCATTTCTCTTTGCTTTCAGAATTGGAAAAGGATGTGAGAACAGAATCTTAAAACTCTTTATGAAACACTAAAAGTAAAAGTAAAAAAACAACACCACCTTTCTAATTCTTAAAGTAACAAAAATCATTATAAATGATGGCCCAAAATTCCTAGCAAAAGATGATCAGAAGAAAACTTCAGGGCACATATAAAAGAACAGACCATGCTCCATCCCTATTATCTATTTTCATGTTATAATAATTTTAAATGGTTAGAAATGAGAACATGTGGAACATTTGCAGGGAACATCTCAGCAAAGCTTTGTTTTGCTAAGTTAATTCTTTCTGAGCTTTTCTGAATAGGAAACTGGGTTTTGTTTTGTTTTGTTTTTTTTTGTAAATTGCAATTGCTGGATGGAAAGTTACTTGAGTCCTTTTTTAAGGCTGAAAAAGCATTTCACTGTTTTTACAGCTAGCTAGTTAAATATAGCCAGAAAATATGAATGCCACTTCTATACCCCTGTAGGGAAATGGGTTTTCCCCAGGATTCAGAGCCATATTACTTGTGATCCTCACCCAATCCTATCCTCAGGTGGTGTTCCATTAATTTTGTAAGCACTGAATGCAAAAGTGCCATACCAGTTTACTGGTGAAATATTTAAAGATGAGAGATTGAATTCTTCCTTACTGCATACAGAGTTGCCCATCTTTTTTGGAAAATGTAATGTTGTCTATACTGGAATTTCTTTTACAGATCTTTTAAATTTGTTCAAGGATGCTATTATATTCACCATATTGAAATTAAGATTCATCTGAAAATCTGAGCAGCTTTAGCACATAAAATAGAGTATGATGTTGTTCTTTCTTGGTCAGCAAAAATGCTTTTAGATCCCAACTGTGCTTTTAAAATATGCTTAAATCAATTCTTTATATTTCCAGAAAAAAGGAGTTGGGAATCCCAAATGAAAAATCTCTTTTATTAGAGATACATGGCCACCAATTCAGAAAGACTCAAGGTAGCTTACTTAAAAATTCAATAAAAACAAACTTTCAGAATGCTGGTACAAAAATGAAACAATGGTAGAAGAAGAAGCAGAAGCAGCAGTTGCTCAGAGTTGGTGGTGATGCACTGTTTGGCCTTTTTTCTTCTTTGTTGATTTTGTATTCAAGACCTTCAGTTAAACTGCACCTGTTCTGAACATCAGTTGTTTCTTGTAGTGAACTGATTCAATATTACAGTCATCTCTTCATCTCCTAGTGCAGGGGTCTTCAAACTTGGCCCTTTTATGACTTGTGGACTTCAACTCCCAGAATTCCTCAGCCAGCATGCCTGGCTGAGGAATTCTGGGAGCTGAAATCCACAAGTCATAAAAGGGCCAAGTTTGAAGACACCTGTCATAGTGCCTTTGAACCTTTCATAGCAGTGTGCTAGTATGATTAGTTAATACAAAACTGCTGATATATCAGTGTAACTTTATGAAGGTAGCCTTATTTTTTTTTCACAACTGCTTGTCCTGAGTTTGTTAACCTGTGCCCAACTATAGAGATCCTATCAGTTTCTTTTATAAATCCTATTGAACCCCAAACCTATTGCCTACTTTCAAAGTAGCAAAGGGTTCTAAATGGTGCTTCCCCACCTGATCCAACAAGACTCCAGCAGGCCCTTAGAGCTATGAGCAAAGTATGTGATTTTATTCAGAACCACAGTTAAGGACAGTTCCATTTTAATATTTACATTAAGGAATGTAATGCTAAAACAGCTCTACAGTGTTAGATGCATAAATGCATAAACACAATATTACATACACAACATTAACCATTGATCTCAGTGGGAATTAATATCTTTCCCTTCCCTAAACACTCACACATGTCAAAGAATGCACACTCTCTCTCTTTCACCCAATGACCAAGCAAGTTCTTTTAAAAAGCAGGAAAAATTCAGAACACAACCACATTCACATTGATTCAGCAATTTGAGATGTCTTTTTTAAAAAAAATCTCATGGAGTTGTTTTCATCCACTTGCATCGATTCCTTTTGCCCTCTTTCTTGCTGATCCCATCCAAATCCAGATGGGCTGTTCATTGATTCTTTGGTTCAGCTAGTCCCATCCATTCCCAACTAATTCTCACTGGCTGGTTGTTACCCTCTTGGCCTCAAATCTCACATTCCTGCCGCAAGCCAACACACTGGGCAAATTCAGTTCATCAGGGGAAATTGCCAGTCAATCCATTTCTCCTTCACCTAAGCTGCAATCAAACATGGCACACAGCAGGGAGGAGGGTGGGGAAGCCTTGGGTATTTTCACTTTGACTCTTTTTTTTAATAAATTAAAGTTTCAGTGTAAATCTTGTTGAAGATTATTTCATGTTAATATCATTCTATTCCATGTTTAATCCTACCATTCATATTTTAACTTCCTCTATTATTGTAAAAGATGGAGATATGATATGGAATTTCCATTATTTTCTACAAGATATCTTTTTTATGAATGGAATCTGATCTATACCACTTTAAGGATAACTTATGCAATAATAATGCCACAGCATGCTACCTAAGGGATTCAGCTTTCTATTGAGATTTATTTATTGCCGTATTAGTTCATAAAAGCATGGATGAAGATATATTAGAAGCAGCAGTCTAATCAGTGGCCATTCTAGACATTCTTTCTGTCACAGCCAAACAATTTATGAATGGGCTGCATTGAATTAACATACCAGTTTATGAAGGAAGTTCTGGTGTGCTGCAGTCTGTTTACCATATATGTTAGAATAGGTTAGGAATGGCAGAAGGCTGGACATGAATACTGTGCAATATCAAATAGGTACAGCAAGGCAAAGCAGATGTCCTGTTGAAAACATACGAGATACTGGCTGCCTTCTGAGGCCTACTGTATTTGAGAGATGTCATTAATGATAACAGTTTTCTGGTTTCAATCATAAAAACATCCATCCATTTTTTCAGTCTTAGGAGATCTTACAAAGTAACCCAACTGTAGAGAAGCAGAAAATCATATGCAAACAAAAAGCATGCTTCAACATATATCAATGAACCAAGGGATTCAGTGTAAATAACATTATGCTGGGGCTGTTGTCTATTACAATATTTTGCTATTTCTGACATTAAAACGTAAATTCCACTCCATTTTAAATTTTAAAACAATCGCTCTGGCTTTAATCCAATTTCTACAACCGTGTCTCTAGCTTCGCTTACGAGAACAAAGAAGAAAAAAAATGGAGAATTCACTTTCACTTTCAAGCACTTTCCTTTAGCAGTGAAAGTAGTGAAAGCTATACGCCATCTTGAATGCATTATGTTGAATGTAACAGTTAGAAATACATAGCCAGAAAAACAATAAGAAATACTTGCAATCCAATAAAAACTCCTGTATTCACTCAGTCTGCAAACAGTCTCTCTTGTGTTCTATTTTTAAAAAGCAGAGGCGATCGCGGCGTCTTTTTCTGTCTGATGACAGAAGCGTCTCTGAGCAGGAGCGTCTTCAGGAGTTATGGGGAGCTCGCACTCTTAATCCCTGAAAGCTTTTTTCAGGGATATTAGAGGAGCTCAACCCTACTCCCGATGCTCTGCACCTCTTCTTCGCCCGAAGAGGGGATTTTTCACCGCAAAAAACAGCTGATGTTTGCTATTTTTTGCGGCTTTACATACCCAGGGAACGGAGCCTCACAGAGGAGACTCTAGCGACGCCGGCGGAGCCACCGGAAGTTCATTTACGGAGTGGAGGAAGAGGATTTATTTCAAGACAGGAGGGGGTGGCTATTCCTCTCAGACAAGCAGCAAGAAGAAGATTTAATTGAGAAAAAAGAGAAATTGATCCAGTTTAAGAAGCAATCTATCTATGCTGCTGAGGACCAGGAAAAGCAAAGACAGAGATTTGAAATGTTACTTCAACGAAAGTTTATGGTTAAGAGACAAATGATATTGCAAGTAAAAAAGAGAGACTTATTATTTGGAAGGGAGGCCTCGTTATGGAGATTTACCTGGCAGAAGAAAAAACCAAGAGTACGATTGAAGAAGTGAAAATTTAAAATTGTATGCAAGGAATTATGGGTAATTCAAAATTATGGATTGACTTAAGGACTATGAGTAAGACATAAAAGAACATGATTAATGGAAGATATAATTAAATTGAAGAAGAATGTACCTGCTTTGAAATGATTTAGGTTTGACATTAGATTGATTGATTGATTGATGGATAGATAAGCATTATGTGATTTGATAAGGTTGAAGGAATCTAAGTTAGAAA